>CM031999.1:8872883-8973089 GCA_018804465.1 Populus tomentosa | reverse complement strand
GCAATGTCCATAAATATGAAGAATATTTGAATGAAGTCTCCTTTTTTATCAAGAATGTAGCCAATAGAGGAGTAATATTTGAACAAAAGAAACTCTTTGTATGAAAACTTGTTCTTCATAAATGAAATATGCTGAGACCTATTTTTTAAGTACTTTCTAATGTGTAAGAGATTCAATTGACCTTAGAAATTGGGTAAAACATCTTTAAATTTATCAGACTGGGGATTCTACCTATGCTTGATAAGGAAGTTATGGATTAACTCCTTAAATAGGTTAATCCATACCTGATGTGAATGTGCATACATTTGCATCCACACATATACATCCATTCATTGTAAATAATAAACATAGATGCACCAGATTAAAATTAGGTCCCTAAAAAGCTCTAATCCATAAAGTCTTCAACTCTCGACTCTAACAAAGAAACATGGAAGATGAAGAGCGCGCTTACCATGATGCTCATTTCTAGAAAGAGTTGGATTCTTTAAAAGTTAGTGTGGTTCGTCTTACTAGCTCACTCGAGCAAGCACTAAAGAATGCCTTTGGTGAGGGTCCTTCCAATAGACTTGCCATTTTTGTTCAAAATTAAGCAGCAACTCAGCCCGAAGAAATAACAGGAGAAAGAGCTCAGGATCCCCAATATAATCCAGCATTTGTGCAATCAACAATACTAGTACCAGCCGTAGTCATATATACATTTGCAAACAAATCCCATAAAACAAGATCATCTAACGATATTGATCAAGATAAAATGGCAACACTAGAAGCTATGATAGGAGCTATTGAAGAGGTAGGCTTGTGTGATCCAATAAAAGCCACAAAGTCGAGTCCCAAATATGGTAGTACCATATAATTTTTGAGTTCCAGAATTCATCAAATACATCGAAAAAAAATGCCCCATTATCCATGTCAAATCCTACTGCAACAAAATGATAGAAGTGGTACATGATGAGAAGTTACTGATACACTTTTTACAAGATAGTTTGAGTGGAGCGGTATTGAGTTGGTACATGAAACTAGATAACACCAATATCCGTAGATGGAAAGATTTGGTAGATGCTTTTGTCAAACAACACAAGTATAACTTGAACATTGCTCCTAGTAGGACCAGCTTGTCTAATCTGGAGAAAAGGAAGAATGAAAGCACAAGGGAATACTCCCTGCTCTTGGACAATGAAATGGTTACTTCATTTGCTAACACGCTCATGGCGCTGTACTATGAGCATGTGATGAATAGTTCGGTAATGTCATTCACTAATGTTGTGGTAATGGCAAAGCGTATAGATCAATAAGTGAAGAGTGCTAGAATTTTTGCACTCATGGAGAAAAAAAGGCTTAGGAGAAAAAAAAAAAAGAAAGCTGATCACAACAAAGGCAACTATAAGAGTAAGAAAAACCAATTCCAAATATACAACACTCTATCCCTTTTATCTCAAATCATCAATACCAACTTCAAATCCTTAAAATCTATTAGAAAACTTGAGCCCCAAAACAACCCAGTAAAAAACCAAATTGAAAGTTTTCTAAAGAAAAAACTACAAAAAGTCTATGAATAATTATCTTCATTTTACTTGTTCTAAATGAAATGTATCAAAAGCTACTGAATATTGTAGAAATAGCTCCCTCCCGTACCTTTTGCGCCTGTACATAATCTTTATTAACTCAATTATAAGTTAAACCAATATATGTGACAGAGTTGCTAACTCATTCTAGAGTATACCATCTTTACGACATAATAACATTTATAAGCAAGGCCTAAAAGTGACCGAGGCAGCTGCCATCATCACTCCTAGCGGTTGAATGAAAGTTCTCTGCCAATGAATTAGTGCAGTCTTCTGGAACAGGAAGGTTGACCTTTTGGGTGGCTTTGCCTGTGTCCAAAAAATTATAGAAAAGCTTGATTATTTCTTCTGATATCTTTATTGCACAATCCTAAAGCCAGATGTAAATATCTCATCAAGGCGTTTAATTTGGACCAAGGTCTAACCATAGAAGCTTCCGTTCTTCATGGAATCTTCATTTGCATCTCCAAGAGCTGCCTCTTTCAAGTATTTGTCAGACAACCGGACTCTCTTCACGTTCTCCTGCTCCAGGACAAGCATGTTGCCATACTCAAGGAGCTTCTCGAGAGTCATCTTCGGTTGTTCCAAAGTTGGAGGTCCTTCCTTTGAGTTCACAAGCCTTTTCCCAACATTTTCTACACCCACACCAGAAATCCACCTCCTCACTTCGTCGTCATATACTCTTGCCCTAAGTGCACCGAAGAAGTCTACACTCAAAACAGAGATAGTCATCAGCATTCATATTCTAGTATAACAAAATCACGTCTCACAATCAAAACCAAATTGAACATGGCGTAATCAGAAAACTAGTGGCTTGAAGTTCGAGAGTGGTTCTTCTCACTCTAATGCAAAACGTGTTCAGTCAATTATTTACTAATTAAATTGCTCAACCATATATGCTTTTCTTCAGCTGTTTCGTGGTTTGGATTGCACGGCTTGAATGCACCATTGACTCTTAGATCAAAACTTTTCGAGGAGTAAATATAAAATAATTGTGTAAACCTTACCAATGGATTGCCCATGGAAAGTGTTGACATGTTAGGATACTGGCATGCAAACCCGACAAGATAAAAGGCAAAGAATAGGATTAAAATGAGAAATTAGACACACAAGAATTTACGTGGTTCACCCAATTTGGCTACGTCCACGGGCAAGTATAGAAGGATTTTACTAGTAATGTGGGAATTACAACCTCTCTCAAATAATAGGAGAACAACTAAGAATCTCTCTATTACTAGGAGAAAACACCTCACTTACTCTCTCACAAATACCTCACAATTTTGGGGGATTACTTTCCCTCTCTCACTCTTCTCTTCCTCTCTTGTTTCTCTCTTGTGGTGTGTTTACAATGCTTGGATGCATTGCCTATTTATAGGCAAACATCCATGCAAATACAAGGGGCAAGGCAAGTGGCACAAGTTTGGCACAAGTTTGGTGCCTACAATTTGTGACTAAGGAAGGATGGCTTCACCACCATTGTTGACTCCCACCATTGTTGACTTAGGTGGCTGGTTTTGGTGGCTAACTTCACATTCTCCCACTTGAAGACTTTGATGAGTTAATCAAGTCTTCACACATGATCATTTGTGATCCTTCTATCCTTTCAATACTTGCCATCTTCATGCTGCTTACGTTTCTGCTAGGCCACAAGAGGATCTGCACCATATATACTTATCAGTGTTGACTGGTTTGGTTAAAGCATCTGCTGGGTTTTCCTTTGTGTGAACCTTCTGAAAATCCACACTTCCATCTTCCACCACTTCGCGAACAAAGTGATACTGAACATCTATATGTTTTGTTCTTGAATGAAACGCTGGATTCCTTGCAATATGCAAGGCACTCTGACTATCACAATACAAAAGAATCTTCTCTTGTTTGTGCCCGAGCTCCTCCATAAGTTTCTTCAGCCATATTGCTTCTTTACAAGCCTGTGTAGCTGCCATATACTCAGCTTCTGTTGTGGATAACGCTACAACAGTCTGAAGTTTAGAGACCCAGCTCACAGCTCCTCTTGCAATTATGAACACATAGCCTGTAGTGGATTTTCTTTTCTCAAGGTCACCAGCAAAATCTGAGTCAACATATCCTCTGACAGTGAATTCTGATCCTCCATAACATAATGCGGCATCTGAGGTACCCTTGATGTATCTCAAGATCCTCTTGATAGTATTCCAATGCTCTCTACCAGGATTTGCCATGTATCGACTAGCTGCTCCCACTGCTTGTGCAATGTCTGGTCTTGTACATATCATGGCAAACATTAAACTTCCCACTGCTGATGCATACGGTACTCGAGACATCTCCATCCTCTCTGCTTCATTGCTAGGAGACATACTTGAGGATAATTTGAAGTTAACAGGAAGTGGGGTGGAAATTGGCTTACATTCTTGCATGTTGAAGCGTCGCAAGATCTTCTTTAAATAATTCTTCTGAGAAAGCCAAATCTTCCTCTTACTTCTGTCTCGGTCAATTTGCATCCCTAGAATCTTGTTTGCTGGTCCCAAGTCCTTCATATCAAACTCCCTAGCCAACTGTGCCTTCAATTCTTGGACTCGATCTTTGTTGAGGCCTATTACCAATATGTCATCCACGTACAACAACAGAATGATGAAAACATCATTTTCTTCAAACCTCTTGTAATACGTACAATGGTCTGAACTGAGTCTGTTGTACCCAAGGCTAATTATGAAAGAATCAAATCTCTTGTACCAACACCTCGGCACCTGTTTGAGACCGTATAGAGATTTGTTCAACCTGCAAACCAAGTTCTCCTTGCCTGTTTCAGCAAAACCCTCTGGTTGGAGCATATAAATTTCTTCTACAAGTTCTCCATGAAGAAATGCAGTTTTCACATCTAACTGCTCTAAGTGAAGATCAAATATAGCACACATCGTCAAGACTACTCTGATTGTAGTAAGTCGTACCACCGGAGAAAATATCTCATTAAAGTCTATTCCTTCTTTCTGAGCATATCTTTTCACCACCAATCTTGCACGATACCGCTCCACTTGATCATTGCCATCACGCTTTATCTTGTAAACCCATTTGTTGCCAATGGCCTTTCTTCCTTGTGGTAGCGGAACAAGATCCCAAGTGTTATTCTTGTGCAGAGCTTCAATCTCCTCTTGCATTGCTGTCATCCACATAGATACATCTGTGCTTTTGATAGCCTCATGGAAAGTTGATGGCTCTCCATCCTCTGTTAGAAGACAGTATGCAATGTTGCTCTCAGTAACATATTCTGAGTGCCAAGCCGGTGGTCTTCTTTCACGAGTTGACCGTCGAACTTCAGGAGTTTCAGACTCTATTTGTTCTTGTTCTTCATGCTCTGGTGCAGCTTCAGAAGAAGTACGATTCTGAGTATTTTCCATCTGGACTTCTGTAGTCTCCTTTAAAATGCTATTATTTTCTTCCATTTGCATTTTATCTTCTGCAAATATAACATCTCTGCTGATGACTACCTTGTGGGCAGTGGGATCCCACAAGCGATACCCCTTCACTCCATCAGCATATCCCAAGAATACACATTTTCTGGATTTTGAATCCAGCTTGCTGACTTCTTGAGTATTGTACATCACGTACACAGGACTTCCAAATATATGCAATCGAGAATAATCAGCTGGCTTTCCAGTCCACATCTCCATCGGTGTCTTCAACTCAATTGCAGTTGACGGAGATCGATTTATCACATAACAGGCGGTATTGACTGCTTCTGCCCAGAATGACTTTTCTAGACCTGCAGCCTTCAACATTGCTCTTGTTCTTTCCAGTAGAGTTCTGTTCATCCGCTCTGCCACTCCATTTTGTTGTGGAGTGTATGCCGTTGTGAACTGCCTTTTGATACCTTCATGTTGACAGAAGTTATCAAATTCATCACTGGTATATTCTCCTCCATTGTCAGTCCTCAAACACTTGATCTTCTTTTCAGATTCAAGTTCTACCCGCGCTTTGAAGGTTTTAAAAACTGCGAACACATCTGCTTTCCTTCTAATCGGATACACCCAACATCTCCTAGAGAAGTCATCTATGAATGATACAAAGTATCTTGCTCCTCCCAAGGATACAACCGGTGCTTGCCAAACATCAGAGTGAATCAGGTCTAAGATGCATTTGCTCTTAGTTGTTGACGTGCCAAACTTCAACCTGTGTTGTTTGCTTGTAACACAGTGCTCACAAAAAGGTAAAGTAACCTTTGTAAGCCCAGGGAGTAACTTCTGATCAGAGAGAACCTTTAAACCTTTCTCTGACATGTGGCCTAGTTTTTGATGCCACATCATCGTCTTCTCTTCTGCAGGATTGGCTTATGCGATTGATGCTTCTGCCCCATGATGTGTTTCTCCCATTAATACAAACATGTTTGCAACTGTCTTTCTTGCCTTTAAAACCACCAGCGCTCCTTTGACAATTTTCATGATTCCATTGTCTGTTCGAATCTTACAGCCAAGACTATCAAATTGTCCTACGGACAAAAGATTCTTCTTTAAGTCTTTCACATGTCGCACTCCTGAAATAGTACGAATTAAGCCATCATACATCTTCAATTTGATGGTGCCAATGCCAGCAATCTCTAAAGCATGATTATCACCCATGAACACTTTACCTTCAGAGATAGGTTCGTATGTATGGAACCAATCCCGTCTAGGGGTCATATGCCATGTTGCTCCTGAATCCATTAGCCAGACCTCAGTGAGCTCTTCTCTATCTGTAGAGATTGTTACTGCTTCACTATATAAAACCTCTCCATCTTCTGAGGTGCTTGCAACACATCCTTGAGGTTTTGATGACTCTGTAGTATTCTCTATACCCTTTTTAAACCAACAGTCTTTTTTGAAGTGCCCTTTTCTGCCACAGTTGTAGCATTTCACCATCTTCTTACTTCTTGATTTGGACCTCCCCTGCCTTTGACTCCCACTGGAGCCACGTTCTGTTGATCTTCCTCTTGACACCAACAATGCCTCAGCTTGGTTTGAACTGTTTCTGTCTCCTTTGTTTTTGCGTCTATTTTCTTCTTCCAAGATAGCAGCTGCAACATCATCGAAGACTAAATAGTCTGAGAGGATATTATTGGTCAGATTGATAATAAGCTGATCATACGAATCAGGAAGACTTTGAAGTAGAAGCTCTGCACGTTCATTTTCCTCTATTTGTTGACCCAACGTAGTGAGTTGTGAAAATAGAGTTCTTATTGTGTTGATGTGGTCAGTCACCGACGTGGTTTCTGCCATTCGAAGGGTATAAAGTCTCCGCTTTAAGAAAATCTTATTATGCAAAGACTTGGACTCATATAGCTTGGTTAGAGTCTCCCATATCTCCTTAGCTGTTTTCTTCTCCGCCACACTTGATAATACTTCATCAGCTAGTGCTAAATGTATGTTAGCAATAGCATTGCCATCCATCTCATTCCATTTTGCATTATCAGTGATCTCCGCGGGCCGATCCCCAATTGCTGCCAAGCAATTGTCTTTCCTCAAGATTGCCTTGATTCTCATTTTCCACAGTGAGAAATTGCTCCCTTTGAACCTCTCAATCTCGTACTTTGCTGCCATTATATTCACCGAGATCTATTCAGCTATCACCGTTTCACAAATCTGTAACGTATATAGAAATAGTATCGTGTGAATAATACTTCACTAAGTAAGTTCCCAGGAAAGATTGGAGGGGTCACAAACAGTCCCGCTTAAAACCCAATCTCCTTAGACAGAACTTCCTAGACTGTATTTAATCACCGCACTGACTTTCTATATACGCCAACAGTAACGTGTGAACAGTACCGTATGGATGAATAGTGCCGTATAGGTGAATAGTGCCGTAGACGTGAATAGTAACCGTATACACGAATAACTTTTGTGTGTTAACAACACCAACCAGGAAGGCTCTGATACCACTGTTAGGATACTGGCATGCAAACCCGACAAGATAAAAGGCAAAGAATAGGATTAAAATAAGAAATTAGACACACAAGAATTTACGTGGTTCACCCAATTTGGCTACGTCCACGGGCAAGTATAGAAGGATTTTACTAGTAATGTGGGAATTACAACCTCTCTCAAATAATAGGAGAACAACTAAGAATCTCTCTATTACTAGGAGAAAACACCTCACTTACTCTCTCACAAATACCTCACAATTTTGGGGGATTACTTTCCCTCTCTCACTCTTCTCTTCCTCTCTTGTTTCTCTCTTGTGGTGTGTTTACAATGCTTGGATGCATTGCCTATTTATAGGCAAACATCCATGCAAATACAAGGGGCAAGGCAAGTGGCACAAGTTTGGCACAAGTTTGGTGCCTACAATTTGTGACTAAGGAAGGATGGCTTCACCACCATTGTTGACTCCCACCATTGTTGATTTAGGTGGCTGGTTTTGGTGGCTAACTTCACATGACAAGCTTGACAATGTCCTCCCTAGGAACATCATCACTGCCAAAGATCCCTGTGCACACACCAATTCGGTCTTCCCGAGTAGGGGCCCAGTAGAATTTCTCCATTCGGCCATCGCGGATGAGAGGGGCGTACAACGTGGAGAAGTCATTACCAGTGACAATGATCGGAACGCGGGGGTTCTCCTCCTTGTTGTACATGCCTGGGAGCTGGACACTGGTCGGGTTATCAGCAATGTTCATGAGGGTAGCATTAACCATCTGATTGTTTACTGTGTATTGGGTAGTTCCACCAAACCTACCGGCTCCTGCATCTAGATCATTGATGAAGAGGCAGCACATCTTTCCCTTCTTCTTGATGATGTCCGCTGCCTCACGATACCTTTGTCTGATCAATTTTGCAGGCTCACCAGCGTTCCCACTTTCCAATTCTCCAGCACTCATCACAATGGGGCTGAATATTCATCAGCATAATATCAGAGAGCAAGCATTCAAGTATTAATTTGTAGTCAAATTTTTCAATACTGGGCTTCCTCTCTTATCTTGAACTTGAAACCAAAATCCTTGGAGAAAAAACAGAGAGAGAGAGAGAGGCGAAAATTATATCAACTCACTTGATTCCCATCTTGGCAAAGACAAGCTCACACTGAAATGATTTTCCTTGACCTTTGCCTCCCCAGATACCCAAGATGAGAGGGACCTGTTACAATAATTATTATATGAACCACGTTTTTTTATTATTTTTTTTGCATTTGTCAAGATAGCAATACTAAAAAGTTGAATAATTCTCAAAAATACAAAAAAGGAAAGGTCAAATACTTGCCTTAATGTTTGGGAGTTGCAAGAAATTCTTGGTGATGTGAACAACAACTTTGTCCATAAAAGAAGATGTGATGTAGAAACCATCCATATTGTTGTCCAGTTTGTACCTAAATACAGCTCAATAAGATCTCCAGGTTCAACATTCTATGCCCAATAACAAGGATCAAGCATAGCTATCCATCTCAGCAATATTTATAAATCAAGTTCCTGGATCTTCAACTCAGAAAAATTGATCTACTTACTGTCTTAGACCTTTGCTGGTATAGTCATAGGAGCTCATGACAGCATAGTGAGTTCCTGTCCCCATGGGAGCTTGGAAGAGAGAGTCAACCATTCCCTTACCTCTGGTAATGTCCTGTTGATCATCCGATGTGTCAAATGCAAGCCCCTTCCATTTGTCTTTCGAGGGCTGCTTTTCCCTATCATATTCGGCAGCAAGCTTCAAATTCCGTGTCAAGAGCCTCTGGTTGGTGATCTTTGAGCCCAGTACCGTTTTCAAGCTTTTGTCAAAGAATGCAGAGGTTGGCCACAAGGGTCCAGAGCCAGCGCCTTTTAAATTCAACTGCAAAAAAGAAACTTGTTTCTTTGTCATCGATGAACCAAAACACTGTAAGCACAGCACTAACTCCATCTCTTTCAATTGAATTTCAAACAAAAAAACAAGACAAAAAGAAAAAGGTTCTTGAACTAACTTATAATCATGTGATTATCTTGTACTTTCTCTACAAAGAACGACGAATCTTGCTTGTGTACTAAAATCCAAAAGCTAGAGACAATGCTACATTTTTTTTTTTTTTTATGAAAACAAGAAAAAGATTCATGGGCTCACTCGATAAAATTCAACACAACATAAAGGTAAAATTGAGAACATAAAGAAAAGGGCGGGAAAATCAGTACCAGCCCTCTGTTACCAGCACCAACGGTAGAGACAAATGCAGACATTTATCTAACGGTGGAGATCGAGTTGGAGGTTTATAGAGAAGAAGACGAAATGGAACAGAATTAGGAGTACTGTTTTATAGTTGCCCTTGGGAGAGGGAGAGGGACTTGGATAACGATTTTATAGAAACGCAGAATTTAAAACAACACTTTCCATCTCTTGCTTACATAGAAAAAAAATATATATTTTTGAGCTGAAATCCTGATTGCCGCAGGCCGAAATTGAATTTGGAAGAGGAAAAACATCATTTTTCTTTTCTTTTCTTTTCTTTATCAAATTGACGGTCTCCATGGTCTATATGTGAGAAAAATATAGTTTAGTCCTTTCTCGCTTGTTTAATCTTTCTCTGGATCCCATTTTGCATGTTCCTTTTCTTCTCCATGAATTTAATTATCAAAAGGGAATATTAGGGATTTAATAAAAAGGGCTAACATGAGTCAGAGTCAAGAAAATAAATAATCAATTTTCAAAAAGGAAGGACTAGCCACAAAATTTCTTGAAATCAGGGACTAAAGAATAACTGGATTTGGTTTTGGAGCGTGTGAGAAGGTGAAGTGGAGAGATGAGATTATAGTCTGTGGATTGGCTTACGAAATCATAGTCTGACGGCCGCCCCGTTGGGATGTGGTTTTATTACGTGGCACATTGGTTGAGGTGGACGTTAGTTTTGCGGCAGCGGAAACCACTCCAGTTTTCACACACAAAACGGAGGCTTCTGAGCTGGGAACTTTTTTGAGGTCAGGGTTTGACATCCCGTGCTTGCATTGTCATACCTTCTAATTTAGAGGGTTTAACTGAATTTTTATTTTAATTTTTTAAAATAATTTTAATATGTTAATATAAATTTATTTATTTTTATAAAAATATTATTTTAATATATTTTTAACTGAAAAATACTTTTAAAATTAACTATACCACCACCTTACCAGAATATATTCTATGCTCCACTAAAAATTAGTAAGTTTATCATGCCACTAAATTTTGTTTTTGTTTGAAAACGAGGAAGTCTATTGTAATATAAATTTCTAATTAGGGTATTTTAGCTTAATTAAACAATTTAGATTTACATTAAATATTTCATAAATCATTAATAAAAATTAATAAATAAGGCTTTGACATTGTTGAAGTGAATTTATATATCTTAACTAATTTTATAAATTTTAAAATTAATAATTATATAAAACTTTAAAAATTCATGATCATTTGAAAAAAATAAATCTAAAAATTGAAAAGTTAAGTTATCCGCAAGCATATATTTTCTCACGAAAGAGAGAGTTCAGAATTCTTTCACGTTGTTGCCTTCCGACAAAGATTCAGCGCTTCCTCGTGAGTTGTTTATTGTTGTCGATTTGTAAAAGAGGCTTGGATGCTTGATTTGTCTTCCACGTGCTGCACCCATCGCCACCTCGGATTCATTATTGCTTTTTTTCAACCAATTATTTATTCTTTCGATGATTTAATTAGGTTAGGAATCCTTTTCGCTATATATTTATTTGTTTCATTTTAGCGGGAGTTGGTCTCTGTCGTTTATTTTTGGGTGATTTAGTTCATGTCTTTCATCATACCTATGTTCATTAAAAGGTGTTGGGTGCAGGTAAGATGCTACACCTCGATGAAGACTTAGATTTTAGAGCACATGTCTTCAAATTATTGAATTTTGTTTCTTTGTTTAGCCCTCCACTTCTCATGTTAATTTGTTAGTGTTTTTCACCTTTTGTTTCACCCTTAGGTTTTTGGTGGTTAATTCATATATATATTTGTCTATGTTTGTCAAATTAAATTGTTATGGTTGAAATTTGGTATACAATATTATCATTGTCTGAATTCAAGTTGAACTATATTTTAGTTGTTAAAAAATAGTATAAATCATATCTTAGAATCTCACCTAACAATTTAATTTTTTGGGTTGAATTGGTTCTTTAACATATATCAGAGCTTTGATGACCAAGTGGTTACGAGTTTGAATCTCATTATTTTTATTTATTTGATAAAAATTAAACACAATATAATATGGATTTGTGCAAGTTTTAAACCCAAAAGACTTTCATTTGAGGGGACGTGTTAGAAAATAATATAAATTATATATTTGAATCTCACCTAATACTATTGAGTTGAGATAATTATTTGATCTTAGCTATCAGAAAAACAATAATCCTTTTTAACTACACGTGGAGCAATGATATGCTCAAAAGATGTTCAAGCAAATATCTTTGTTACCATGAAAGTTGTGTAATTATTCACAATATATTTAATAAAAATAAATGAAGGAACTAATGTTGTTTAAAACTTCTTAGACATGGTTTATATCTTGTGAAATTATTAATAATAATTGTGACTAAATTGATGATCTGTTTGTAGTTTAGGGTAACATTAGCCGGATTATTTTAGTTTTTTTTAATGATGAAGGGGGATAGCTTGCTTTGGGTACCTGGATTAATATATTTGTCTTTCTCAAAGTTTGTTCTTCTTCCTAACCATTAAGGTATAACCAATGCCTTATTCATTCATTTGTTTCTTTATTTTTTGGTTCCAGGTTAATTCTTCTTTACTTTGTTTTCCAAAGTCCATTATGTCATGTTTTTTTTAACGGCATGTATAGTGGTGGAGCCACATAGTATATTAAAAGGGCAATTACCCCTTAATTATTTTTGAATAATAAGAATTAATTTGATTGTTTTAAATTAATTAAAAGTTATGTTATTTTTAATTGAATTAATAATGGTATGGAATTAAATTTTTTTATGAGATGAACAACCAAACATTTCAATTATTGTCAGTAAACACAGATTAATATTTGCAAAATTAAAGGTTGGTTTTTTCTTGAAAAAAAAATATATTTTTTTAAAAATAATTTATCATAATAAATTTAAACTATCAATGTCGATCCATATACATGTATTATATATAGCATGCTAGATGATAATAGGTGTGTGAAATAAGTTTTGATGAATTAATGTGTATTTTATCATGAATTTCATAAGGAAGATTTACAATTATTATGTAACTGAACTTAATTTTGTTATTATGAAAACTTAAAGAGAATGATTATAATATAAGTTTTTTTTATGTTAAAAGTATTTTTAAATTAATTTTGCTTTATATGAGTTGATATATTTATTTTGAATTAATTTTTAATGCATATCTATATAATATAGTATTTATTAATTACTTTGCCCCCTCATTTAAAATATTTTTGCTCCGCCACTGGGCATGTATTCTTTAACATTGTTGTAGCCCATGTATTTACACAATTATTTTTGCTCACTATCATACTTTTTTTTTTTTTTCTAAAATCACAATAAGGATAGGAAAAAGCATAAAATGATTTTCCTCGATATCATACTTTTTTTATTTTCTAAATTTTTTACTAGAAAATTCTATAAGTCTTGTTTTATACAAGTTTAAAATATCATAGTGATAGGATATCATTAAAGCTTTGCGATAAAACCTAGAATCTACCATACGGAGATTGTATTATTTTTCTAGTTAGTTTAGAATTATTATTTTTTATTTGTTTTAGAACTTTTTTGTTATTTTCTTAAAGCTTGTTTGGAATATTTTACCTAGTATAAAGAGCGCTATTCAATTTTTTTTAGACTTAGTTTATTTATAAATAATGTTATTGTGTGTATTTTTTATTAAATTTTTTATGATTTATTAAAGATTAACTGTTTTTATAGCATTTATTTTTATAGCATTTATTTTTATACTTTTTATTATTGATTCTTTATAATTAAAGGATATATAGATGAAATATTTTTACTATAAACAAATGCACTTGATGATTTTGAAACCGAATATACTTTGATGAAAAAGTTTTAGTAAGGTTTATTTTATTTTATTTTATGGGAGCCACTTTTTTCAAACACGTATCTTTAATTTTCTAAGAGGATCTAGGTTATCTCTTTCTTGTATGAACTTGGTCAAACAAGACGTGCAAATTCTCGTAAGGAACCGATGAACTTGAAATGAAACGTAGCAAGTGAGGTAGCTTTTTCAAACCAAAATTTATTTTTCAATTCTTCACATGAAATTAATATCATTGTCAAAGTTTATTACCTAGATGTGATCGGTGGAGCTGCTTATCTTTAAGCACATCGTCTCCTCTTTTGAATTATTAGCCAATTCCGTAAGGTTTGAATCTCCATCATAACGTGGATGAGCTATCATCATCACATAGAGCAATAACTCGGATGCCAGATGAAGAAGAAGGAATTAGGGCTTAATTAGTGATCCGTTTTGGTCCTGCAAGTTTGTTTTAGCCCAAACAATTATGTCATAAAGCTAATTATTTGAAGTTACGAATTATGGGAAAAGTTATCAATTATGGCTTCAAAGCCTTGAGACTTTGATGGGCTTGCCAATTCATATTAATAAAAATAATAATAAGTCCATTCAATTATAATTAAACGATTCCATTTCGTTATATTATATTCTTTTTTGGTCTGAAGCCGGTTTAACTGCAAGTTGAAAGCTATAGCAGATTGGCAGCCACATATAGAACATACTAGATAGATAGCCGCGTGTTACTGTGAGCTCTTTTCGTAAATAATATAAATTATTATTATAATGCTAGGTAAAAGGTAAATATTTTAATATTTAAGTTAAACTTGGTAGTTTTTGGGACAATTTGGGTTTAACAATCATACTAAAAGTATGTTTGTTTTTAAGATAGTTTTTGTAATTGTGATTTTAAAAAAAATAAATTTAAAAAAATATGATTAGGTGTGGTTAGTTGGATTTATATACATGTTTAGTAAAAATTGTGGTAGAAGTTTACGTGCAACAAAAAATATGTATAAAATATTTTGTTGTAATTACTTTTCAAAAGTGATTTTTACTTGGAAATGTATCAAAATAATTTATTTTTATTTTTTAAAAAATATTTTTGATATTAACACATCAAAATGATATATATATATATATATATATATATAATTAATTTGAAGTAAAGAAAAAAAATAAAAAAAAGTTTTAAATTTTAAAAAAAGTACTTTTGAAACGTAAAAACAAAAGTTTTATGAAACTCAGTTAAAAAAACATATAAAAACTGCTTCATAAAAACTATTTTTCAAACTCAATTTTTTGATGAACCCCACAGTATAAAACACAATTTGGTGTATTACCAAGCACCTAATTGCATTTTTTACATCGCATATGCAAAAGCTAAGACTAAACAAACGCACCCTAAAACTAAGAATCTTGGGCCAAGTTATTTGGTTTTGGCACCCTGTCAAACCCAAGTTACTTGAGTCTAGCAACCATGTTAGACCCAAGAGCCTAATTAATAATAATGAAAACAATAATTTTATAGTGATATTTTTTAATAATAATTTTTAATCTTACCCTTCAAATCAAATTTACCGTTTTTTTCTCAATAGTAATAACTTTTTTTTTCAAATTTATTAATAATAAATAAATAAAAGTATTTATAATATTAATAATATCATTAAACATACCTTACTCAAGTTCTTTTAGTTTTTAATTTTATCATTCAAATCAAATCTATGGTTTTTCTTCAATAGTAATAATATATATTTTTTAAAATTTATTAATAATAATAATAATAATTTTTTATTTTACTATTCAAATCAAATCTATGGTTGTTTTTCAATAGTAATAATATTGTTTTTTTAAATTTTAATAATAATAATAATAATAATAATAAACATGTTTGATCTAAGTTCTTATTGTTTTTAATTTTATTCTTAAAATCAAATCTATAATTTTTCTTCAATAACAATAATATTTTTTAAAAATTTAATAATAATAATAATAATAATAATAATAATAATATATTAACACTTGGGTATGACATCACTTTACAAATCTAAGTAATTTATGTTTGGAGCTCTTATCGGGTCCAAATAACCAAACTTATTGCCAGACCCAAGTTATATGAGTCTGGCTTCTCTATCGAACCCAAGTAACAACAATAATAATAATAATTTTTAATTTTATCCTTTAAATCAAATATATAGTTTTTTTTTCAATAGTAATAATATTTTTTTCAATGTTATTAATAATAATGACAATAATAATATTTATAATATTAATAATAATATTAAACATGCTTTACACAAGTTCTTATAGTTTTTAATTTTACCATTCAAATCAAATCTATGGTTTTTCTTAATAGCAATAATGTTTTTTTTTCAAATTTAATAATAATAATAAGCATAATATTAATAAGAATAATACTAATAAAATTAATATTAATAATAATAAATATTAACACTTGAGTATGACATCATCTTCCAAACCCATGTAACTTCGGCTGCCAGGCCCAAGTTACTGGGGTTTGGCGTCCCAACCGGACCCAAGTAACAACAACAACAACAACAACAACAACAATAATAATAAAATAATAATTTTTAAATTTTCCCTTCAAATAAAATACATGGTTATTTTTCAATAGGAATAATATATTTTTTAATTTTATTAATAATAATGACAATAATAATATTTATAATATTAATAATAATATTAAACATGCCTAACACAAGTTCTTATACTTTTTAATTTTACCCTTCAAATAAAATCTATAATTTTTCTTCAATAGAAATAATATTTTTTTCATTTATTATTAATAATAACAATAATACTAGTGATCATAATATTAATAAGAATAATAATAATAATAATACTAATAATAGTAGTAATAATAAATGTTAACACTTGGGTATGCTATCACATTCCAGAACCAAGTAATTTGGGCTGCTTGACCCAAGTTACTTTGGTCTATTATATATCTTAAATTTATTAATTGAATTATTTTTGTTAATTTCTTTTAATAATCTAGGTCTAATATGCACGTTGTATGCACTAAAATAACACCAATTAGAAGAAAATTCAAAGAAAAATTTAATGAATAATCATATTATGAAAAATTTAAAGACTATTAACATGATAGAACAAGAAAACATGATGAGATTATTGATGTATGTTAACAAAAATACCTAATTGTGAATTAAAAAAAAATAGATAAAATTAATAAAATTTATAGACTTGAAACTCAATTGAGAATCAATAAATAGATTTATGACTAAATTAAAGTTTCTTTAAAACTTTTAATCACTATTCCAACTATTCCAATTAGGATATATAATGTTGGGTGTAAGTGTGAAAGCTATCTCTAATTGGTTTTTAGTTTTAGTTCATAGAATTGCAATATGGATATTGTAAAATAAAAATAAAAAATTATACTTCAAGTAGTGCCAAACTATGGGGAAGAAAATAAGTTTATGGACTACAATTTTGTATTCGCTATAAATGCCAAATTAAGTATAAAGGTAAAAGGTGTGATATTTTTATTGTTCTCATCTTTACTTTGTACCCTTTTATAACTAACTGTAAATTGAAATAGTTGATTTTTTAAAATAATTTTTATTTTGATTCTGAAACTTATTTTGTTACACAATTGAGTCTTTTTTAGTATAAATTAGAACTTAATTGTATTTTTTTTAGAGTGAAGGTTGAATTAAAAAATAAAAAAATTGAAATGAAAAACACAGTAAAATAGATGACTTCTCTACTATTTATTTAAAAAGATTTTTTATTCCCTGTCTTTCTTTTTAAGATATTAGATTAATTAATCCCTCTAATTTTACGTCAAAAATAGATGGAAATTGTCTTTTTGATTAAAAAAAAAAAAAAAAGCAAACCCCGTTTTTCAGGCCACACTAAGGGACCGTTTGGTAGTGCGGTTGCACCTGCGTTTCGTTCAAATTTGATTTTTTTTTTTTTTGTTAAAATTGAGTTCGGTTTGTACTTTTTGGATCGTTTTGATGTGCTGATGTCAAAAATAATTTTTAAAAAATAAAAAAACATCATTAACATGTATTTCAGCACGAAAAGTTATTTAAAAAATAACCACTATTACACTATCAAACACGCTCAAACCAGTAGACTGGTGGGGATGGGGCTTGAAACCAACTCTAGAACAATAGCGAAATGAGGAGGTGGGTCACGTAGTAATGATAGCTAGAGAAGCCAGCTTTAAATAGGGAGGGAATTTCAACTGACAAACGCTCTATTTCAAGGGTTCTCTTTTAGAGCTTTAAACAAGCATTGAGAAAGCAGTTCAAGTGTAATTTGTGGCTGAAATTTGGTAACTAATAGACGATGCGTGTTTTTTTTCTTTTTTTTTTTTTCTAGGTTATTATGGGCGAACGATGCATTCACTTAAAAAAAAATAAAAAATTAAAGACTAATGCGTGTGGACCTCAACTTGTAGGCCAACGTACAAACCCTTTCTATGTAAGATAGGCATATGGACTATATTCATTTTAAAAAAAAAAAACTTCATAGAAATTCATTCCCCTTTCTATGTATAATGCGAATTTAGAATACTATCTTATTTTTAATCAATTCAACCGAATTAATTGGTATGAGTTTATTTTTTTTTTATAATAGATTTCATACTTGTTCTTCTTCAATTATTATGGAAAAAAAATATTTTTTTAATTGCAATACTAATAATTAAAAAAATATTTTTTTTCTAGATTGATTTATTAATATTTAATTGATTGAGAAATAGACTTTGTGAATGATTTTTTTATTGTTTTATTTAGGGTTATTATGGTTTTAAACAAATATCTATTTTATAATTGATGCTTATTTTTTGAGCATCTAATTCTTATTATTTAAGTAAGTAAAAATTATTAAACCTAGTTAAATTCATGAACCGAGTCGCGTGTGATCAGATTTATCAAATATATCATTGTCTCAATATTTTTGTTAAAAAATCTTGATTTATTTTTTTTATAAGTTGATTTATGTTTTTACTTGTTATTCGGAATTTCTTTGAACCTATTGCATAAACTAATTCATATTGGGTTAAGTATTACATACATGGTTTAGTTGAAAATTCATGCCATGCAAGGAGCTAGGTCAAAAAATTTCAAGATTTACTTGTTTGCCTGAATTTAATAGGATTGTCAAAAAATCTCCAAACTCTTAATATATATATATATATATAGCCTAGTCCATGATAAAACATGTGCCAATAGACTATTGGATAGCGAAAAAATGGGAAAAAAGAAAAGAAAGAAACTAAGAACTGAATAATTTACATAGTGAGGGAAATCTAAAATGCGTGGGTTTTTACTATACATAAATGCAAGATACAATTTTCTGTGAACTTACTATGAGCTAATAATTAACAAAACTCTAAAACATGTGGGTTTTCTATTGTACATGAATGCATTATAGACTAAGAGACAATTTAATGTGGATTTAATATACATGCATACACTATGGACTTACAAGTTGCTTTGCTATGTAGTAAAACTTGCACAATTGCTTTGGTATGTCTTAACATGTATGATGATTTTTTATTGTACATGTATTGTGGACCGAGATACAATTAATTATGGATGATACTATAGCACATTAGAAGACATTCCTTGCTTGTGTTTTTAATCAAGAATTGTAGTTGGGGTGGCTCATTTGACTTTTACCATTAAGATGAGAGTGGTGCAATAATAAAGGTGGCAATTTATTAGATCAAGTTGTCAACACCTACCGATTGGGCTGCCAAGCCAGGATAATGGGGCTAGCCACCTAACGCTATGGCTAGCTAAGGCCTTAGCATGCAGACACTTGGCGCGGGGTGTGATTAGCCTTAGGCGCTATAGGTGGACCAGTGTGCTTGGCTACAACCCCAGTGTGCTTGATGCTTGATTATTTATTATTATAATATTTATAACATAAATAATTATATTAACAAACCCAAGAATATTTATAACACAAATTATAATATTTTTATATTAATACTTAGAATTATAATTAAAATAATATATTATAAAACAAATAATAATTTTTTTTGATATTAATACTTTGAATTATAAAAAAAAAATATTTATAACAAAAATAATTATATTTTTTATATGAATATTTTAAATTAAAAAATACAGGATGGAAATGAAAAACATGGTAAAATAGATAACTTCTCTACTATTTATTTAAAAAGTTTTTTTTTATTCCCCATCTTTCTTTTTATTAGATTAATTGATTCCACTAATTTTAAATCAAAAATAGACAGATTTTTTTTAAAAAAAATAATAAAAAAAAACCCGTTTTTCAGGCAACACTAGTAAACTGGTGGGGAAGGGGCTTAAAACCAGCTCTTGAAAAATAGCGAAATGAGGAGGTGGGTCACGTGGTAATGATAGCTAGAGAAGCTAGCTTTGAAACATAGGGAGGGAATTTCAACTGACAAACGCTCTATTTGAAGGGTTCTCTTTCAGAGCTTTAAACATGCGTTGAGAAAGCAGTTCAAGTGTGATTTGTGGCTGAAGTTTGGTAACTAATAGACGATGGGTCGTTTTTTTTTTTTTTTTTCTAGGTTATTACGGGCGAAATACGCCTTCACTTAAAAAATAAATTAAAGACTAATGCTTGTGGGTCTCGATTTATAGGCCCACATACAAACCCTTTCTATGTAAGATAGGCGTATGGACCACATTTTTTTTTTTTTAAATACGAATTTAGAATATCATCCTAATTTTATACGATATTTCTAAAGTAGATTGCTTATACTATAGCTATTTTGATCCTCTATAATATAGAACTCAAAGCTATTTTGATTCTTGTATCTGCATGACCCAACATTTTTTAAAGGTGCTGGTTTGGTTGCACAACCACACCCAAAGATATTGGATATGGCTGGGCAACTAGACCCAGCAACCATACACCCTGAGCGTCGTTCCTGCTATGTCTTTTTGTCAAAGTTTACAGCTAGGGTCGTAGCCTACTCTTCCAAAAGCTACTAGAGGACCCAACAGAGTGTTTGACTATAGGCTATTGGATCCCAGAGTTTTTGGTCATTGCCGTACATGCTCTTGCCTATATCATTATCTCAATAAACTAGAAAGAGACTAAGGGTTCGCAGTGCCGATACTCTACATATTCTCACTGATCCTGATTTGCTTGCCTACATGATTGCTCCAAAACAACATGAGCATTTCTCCCGGAACCAGCTAGCTTACGAACTTATAGGCAACCGGAAAGGCTTGGAAGTGGCACTCCAATAGGCACTGAAATTATATTTCTCTCAATTAAATTCATATTTTGAAATAAATTGATGGGACTTCTTTATATTAAGCAAAAGTTAAGTGATCTTTTTTTTTCCAGGTTAAATTGAATTTTCTAATTACATCATATTTTATTTTGCGTGTCATAAATTCTTATTAATATTTTTCTTGTTTTTTTTATTATATTTTGAAAACAAATTATGTTAATATTGTGTTTGGCTACAACACTAAACTCAAGCAATTTTAAAATTTTTATTTTTTTCCTTACTGTAATTTTTTTTCTGTTTATATATATATATTTTAAATATATTTTTAAAAAATAAATATATTAAAACTGTATCTAGCTCAGAAAAGAGACACAAGAAATCTAAAATTATTTTTTTCTTTTTACTTTAAATTAATATTCTTTTGATCATTTTGCATTATTTCTTTTAATATTTTTACTATTCAGACTTCAATTCTTCTTTAAACAAAACATGAAATCATTTATTTTATGTTAGATTATGACAGAAGTGTTTGATAAGAGATAAGAATTTCTGTTATTGATTTTTTTTTCATATTATAAAGAGGATATAATAAATATGACTTTTTTTATATTATACAAAAGTTAGGTAATGATAATTTTTTTTTCATTTGAGGTTGGGTTGAATTTCCTTATTAAAGGTGTTTCAAAAATACTTTGAAAAAAATTGAATTTTTTTAATTATTTTATTTGCTTCAAATTAATATTTTTTTTATTTTGGGTTCTGCACCTAGCAGAATCTAGGTGCAGGACCCAACATCCAATTGGATCCTACACATGCCTAGACTCAAATGCTTTAGATCAAATAAAATTTAAGCAAGTAGGATCCAAGAAAGTTGGACCCTGCTTCCACCAAGATCCAACAACAGTGAGTCTTGCTACCAGCCCGAACTACCAGCAAGGCCTACTATTGCTAGGTTCTGCGGTGGGCTCTGTTGTCAGCCCTAATTGCTAGCAGGATCCATTACTGCTAGGTATTGTTGTTAGCAGTCCAGACAACTGCAGAGTTTTAAGAACTTGCTCATATCAAAACATTAAATTTAAAAATTATTATTATTATTATTACAGTTCAAATTACTAATATAAAAATTATTCATTTTAAACAAATTATTACTAATATTGAAAAATACTATTATTATCATCAAAGATAAGCCATACATTTTTTCCCACATTAAACAATGATATTATAAATATTATTAATTTTTTTTTCAAAAAATATTATAGCTATAACAACCTAGACCAAACAAGTTCAATATTATTATCATAAATGTTAACAATTAATTAATATTATTAAATTTAAAATAAATTTGATTACTATCAACAAAAGACAAAAGCATAGATTTTATTTCAAGGATAAAATAAATTATTAATTGATTATTTTTTTTAAATATTATTATTTTTATTATAATTAATATTGTTTACATTAAAGATATTATTATTTGTATTACAAAACACTACATTATAAACTATTCTGTGTTTCTCTCCTATATGATCAGTGATCCAAAACACTACATTGCTGTTGGGTTTTATGGAGGAGTGACGCTCTCCATCTCATTGCACCCTCTGATATTGACCCGCACCGAGCTGCTCATCCTGTTTTCTCCATTGATTACCTCACAGCACTGTCTACGTGGTGCCTGATTGTTCAATTATTTATGGAAACGTGTTAGACACTCATGAGATAAAATATCAAACAACCAATGTTTTCCATTCAACAAATCAGATATTCAGTGCCATCTTTTCATGTTTATAGCACCAATTGCGCATAAATTGTAGTGGCACACAATACTAAATAGAAAAAGAAAAAAAATAAATACATTCCTCAGTGTGGATCGCGGATCACGTTTTAAAAGTTGTTTACTTTAGGCAGTGTATGGAATGTAGTTTAACTTGTATTTATAAAAAATTTTAATTTTTTTTTGGTTAAAATTTAATATAATTTGTACTTTTTGGATTATTTTTATATACTGATATCCAAAATAATTTTTAAAAAATAAATAAACATCATTGGTATGTATTTCAGCACGAAAAATTATTTGAAAAACAATCATAACTATACTACTAAACACGCTCTGATTCAACTTAATTATATATAAAACTTAACTAAAAAAAATAATTTTTTTTGTCTTTTTAAATTTTTTTAGCGAATCTTATACCAAAAACTCAACCTCTCCTCTGAAACAAATCCACACTTAACAAAATTCAGAACAAGTTGAATAAAAAGTGAGCCACCCAATCCATAGGCAACAAAGTATGCTAATTACGTCAGAATTTTGACCTAACAGACCCACCGCATCTTCTTACAGAGTAATTGGACCTTTCTTTCTTGATTTCTGGAATTAACTACCAAGCATTTTGCCTTTTCAATGCCACTTGGCAACTAATACGGGCATTGAAAGGACGACGGTCTAGCAAAGTAACGGTACCACTTTTCCTACCTTGAATTAAGGGTAAAGCAGTAGATAACTAGATAGGTTTTGAATTAGTTTTTCAATGGATATAAATTTGAGTTTCTTTCAATTATATAATTGTTCATTTTATAATCTGTAAAATTAAAAATTAATTAAGATATATGTAAAATGATTTTACCACCCATATTAATCTAAAAAGGCAGAGCAGACAATTCTGTCCTAACAGATCCACCAAATTGAAAGCACATTGATTTTCATTTTCAATTAGTGTTCTTGAACTTTTTCAAAGAACGCTGAAAGCGAGGCTAACAGATTAAGAGAAGAGGAGCTCACCATATTCCAAATGTCAGGTTTCAATGAAGTGGATGTTATGACATTGACTGACCGGACGGCATAAACGGGAGCATAATCAGGCCGATCGCAAACTTTATCTAACTCATCCTCGGACCTTTTATACGTTGTCAAGGTGCCATCCTCGACTCTTTCAATACGATCCAAGAAATAAACAACCGGTCTTATACACGGGTCAACATTCATGGGTCGGGTGTTAAATGTGAACGGTCCTTCGCTCCATCTCCTCCATGTTTGAAACGTTCTAAACACTGTTTGTAGCTGCATTGCCGTCAGTAGAGCAGGATACAACTGTATGGTGTAGCCCCAAGATGCTGAAACAGACCAATTACGGGTCAAATCGTAGCAGAAACTATGTTGTAAAGTCCGACCCGGATCCGTTTTATAAGCAGTAATTAACTTGTTGACAGAGTCAGAGCGGCTCAGCCCTGGAAATATTGACTGGACGTAGTCTAGATGGTGCAAGGACACCAATGGCGCCAATGGGTGCGCTGCTAGTAAACCATATGGATCTCCTCTTAAATCAACCTGTAATTAATCATCATCCTTTTTAATTAATCAACTAAATCGTAATGGAAATCTAACACTACAGCGTAGCATACTGTACTTTCCATAATTTTCCTATGTGATCAATGTTGATTGTTTTTTTTTTTTTTTTTCTTTTTTAGCCTTACACATGGTAGTTAAAAAGAAGAAGAAGAAGGTAGATGAAACAAAAGTAAAAATTGTCACGGGATTAATCATATCACTTTGGAAAAAGCAAGAAAATAACCTGATGGAATCCAAGCTCTTTAGTTAGAGGAACCCCAATCTCACTTATGCAACCCTGAACTTTCTGATCGGAACCGTAAAACGATGCATATCGATCAAGGCAGCCGTCCAAAACCCTAACGAGCTCTTTCGCTAGAGGATAACTAATAGCAAAGCCGCCGCCACCGTAGGCCATGGTATATGAATGTATCTCATCTTGCTCAACACTCTCTGAGTTGCCGCCAATGTAAAACATCTGATTATGATCGTACTTTGCTAATACCACTACCAAATTCTCTATGAAAAATACTGTATCATCATCTCCCATGACCAGCCATCTCACATTTTCCAGGCCTAACTCAAAGCTCTCCTTGACTATCCTCGCAATTCGTAGCGCTGACCGAGAGCCATACGAGGAGCTGTACTTGAACCGCGACGTATCGGCAGAGACTTTGTACGGTGGTGAGGTTAACGGCCACGTGTCATTCCCCGGAGGCTTCTGGTCGAGCCAAACATAGCCACGGGTGATGTTAGGCATCCACCATACCTCAGTGTAGTGTCTGCGCTTATTCCACGTCTTTGCAGAGCCACCAATGCCGAATAAAATGTGGGAAATATTTGTCTTCTCATAGCTATAACCAGAAACCTCACCGTTTGTTATCTTCCGGTGATCAGAGATTAATATCTTATTGCATTCCGGGCAAGGTAGCCGTTGAGATGGATTAAGGAAGGAGTAGAAGACGAGGGAGATTGAAACGACGGTACAAATAGCTATAGTTGCTTTTAGGAATAAAGAGAAGACATCACTGACTTTTAGTGTTGGCAAAACCAGGAATTTCCAGTCTTTGAAAGGGTCTTGAATTGGAGATGGCATCTTTCTCCCTAAAAGATAAGAGTTTCAGGGCCGGATAGCGGGTTTTTTTCTTTCTTTCTTTTTTTTAATAAAGAAGGAAATGAGGAAGAATTCTTAGCGAAGTAGATGACCACTTTAGTTTTTTTCGCTTGATGGTTTCCTTTTTAAAGGGGATATTTTGAAGCAAAAATCTATGAATTGGTATGGTCAAGATAATAATAAATGATGGGTAAATGATGCGTTTGGAACGCAGTATTTGGAAAGCGGCTGATGATTTAAAATATTTTTTTATTTAAGAATATATTAAAATAAAATTTTTTATTTTTTTAAAATTATTTTTTATATTAACATATTAAAACAATAAAAAATAATATATTTTTTTAAATTTAAAAAAAATATAATTTGTATTATATTTCGGAACATACCCTTGAGAAGATAATAACCACAAGAATCACTGAAAGCTCTCTTTATTTAGGCCCCACTATATTTGGGAGGGTTAATTCGCTAATTCAAATCATATAGGTATTCGTCCATTCGAATCTTCGAGGGTAGGCCATAGAAAGGGAGGGTCCATCACTATGTACTTTTTTTTAGAAGAAAAAGAAAAGAGGTATTAAAATAATAAAAATAGCACAATGACTAGAAAATATCCAGATTAGCAAAATTGAAAATTTATTTCTTAAAATAGCACATGTAATTTTGGAAAATAAATTCATGTGTGCTAGTTTGGATATATTTTTTTAATTAATAAGCTAATTTAAAAAAAAAAATCAAAACATAAATCACTTTCTAATTTAACGTTTTAGTGTTAGTGCATTTTAATCTTAAAATAAAATACTAGTGTGATAATTACGTAAACAAATTAAAAGAACTTGATTACATTATGAAGCTTCATTTTTCATATTAATTAAGGTACTGATTCTTTTGAATTTTGTTTTCCAATTCAATTTCTTTATAGCCTAATTTGATAAAATTGTTCTCGTAATTATAATATACCTATATATTACAAGATAAAGGATTGAAATATAAGATATAAAATATTTATATGCTTCCTATCAAACTTTAGTAATTTATACTTTGATCCTCAAGTTTATTTTTATCAATTTTCAATGCTTTGATGGAGACTTACTTAAAAATGATTGTAAAGAGAAAAAGTAATTGATTATCGCGATTCCAACAACTAAAATAATCAAGTTTAATGTCAAAATATTCTATTAACAAGAAGAGTTTGGTTGTGGATTTTAGTCTTCTTGTAAAAAAAAGTAGATCAAGACTTGGTATGATTTATGATCTCAATTTAGTTTTTTTTTTTATATATAAAAAAGCTGATTTTTTGCTACTTTAAGGGCTTAAGTGGGTTTGTTAAGGTTTCTTAGATGTTTCCAAGTCAAAAATTAGTAGAAAATCAGGTTGCTTAGTAAAAACAAAAAAATCTTGCTTTTTTGCCTAGTTTCTGACCATTTTGGCTACCAAAATCTAGGCAAAAGTATGACATATCATCTGCCATAACAAACAATGTGTTGTCATATAATTTGTTTTTTAAAAAATAAAAGGTGAATGAATTATAATAAGACCATGCACGTGGGCCTAGCTTTCAGGCATATAGGACGGTTAGTTATGGAGGAAAGGAAAGGATGCTTTTCAACAATGAAGAAAGGAGATGGTTTTTTGCCTTTGTTTTTTATTTCCTCTTTCTTCAAATATCAGTATGGAAAGAGGATGGAGATGGTCTAGGGTTTTTTTGTTATTATTGTATGGGTGTCTTTTAGGAGAATGTTTTTGTGTGTGTGATTTTTTTCTCTCACTAATTCTCTCCCCTAAAATCTTGATGCAACCATATTATTTGATAGTTTTACCTATATTTGCCTAGTATTTTGCATATATTTTATATATAAAAGGACTTGATATATATATATATATATATATATATATTTTATGTTTTGAAGGCAGATTTGACATCCAATCGATGTTTTATATAGAGCTTGAGCTCTAGAGGTCGATATAAAGTAATTACAATGGCATTAAAAAGCTAATATCCATACCTTTCTATAAATATATGACAAAAAAAATAAAAAGAGAAAGATCATGGAAATTGCAGCTTTCAAAAACAAATCTTGCATTCTACTAGTGCTGACATTCGACTATTCTAACTTGAATATCTTGAGTTAGAAAGATCCATTCATTTCAAACTTAATTCTGTTGGATTCTTGACTCGAAGACTTATCATCTTATCAAACTTCATCAGAAAAAGAGCTCACATGAGAGAGATATGAGTTTTATAAGACGACTCATAAATTTCACCAACAGACAAATTTTGTGAAGAAACAAGTTCAATTTACTTCCCAAGTATCCAAATCGACATCCAAGTCTGTATTTGGGCAATTTAACTCCTCTAAGTCCAAAGTCAAAACTTGAATATTTTATACAAGACTATTTTGTTTTTAGAAAAATAGTTATTGCATTACTTAAATATAAATTGTCTATTTAGGAAAGGATTATATTTTTAGGGAAGTAGGGATTGGGTTTTGCTATCAAATAAAAAGAAAAAGGGGCGGCTGGAAAAAAAAAAAACTCCACTCTTTCATACTATACCAGAAATCATGTATTCATCTTTTCTCTTGATTAGTTTCTCAATAAACATGCAAGGCTAAATTGTTTTTTTTTGTTGCAAGGATACAGAACCTTTGGATTTCTAGAACTATGAGATCTATTTTACCTTTTCTTTTTTATTTATATGATGAGTATGAGTATGTTTATTTTTCTATGCTTATTTCATATGATTGTTTAGTTTAATTGCTAGAGTGGACTCTAAGTTATTATTCTAATTAATTTATTGCTAAGTTTGCTATCAAAACCAGAGTTGTGATATATAAACTTGCGAAGCAACTGAGTTCAATAATTATGGCGGATCTATGTTATTAATCTTAGAAAAAATATTCAATCAAATCAAACATAGACGGCAAATAGTTATGTTGTCTAGTTCTTAAGGCTGTCATTGAACTAAATTACTAGTGTGGACATTGTGGTTGTTTAATGGTTAGGGTTAGTTACACTGTGGATTGGTTAACTAACTAATGTTAAGAAAAGATAACTATTCAGAATATAAATTGACGTTTTGTTTCAATGATCAGTTTTAATTTTCGTAGGTGGATGTTTACTTGAAACCAAGATTTGTTATTTTGATAAATTTTGGATTTGTTTAAGTTAGCCTGATTGTTTCATTCTGTTTACTATAACATAGCCTAGATAACTTCAAACCCCCCTTCCCTAATTTCATATCATCTAGCATAAAAACCTGACTAAACCTTCCTTGTAGGATTGATCCTTTACTTGCTCTATACTATTTTGTTTATTTAAGCTAGGTAATTAATTTATATAACCACAACATCACAACAAATCTCTTCCTTTATTTTTGTGTGGTATAACCAACTATTTATAGGTAAAATAAAATTTTCTTCTTCCCCTTAATTAATTTTTCTTTGGTTCTTCATTTTCTTCCTTTACACTTTTGGTTCCTTTGTCCATTTATATTTTGATTTTTTTTATTTTTTTGTATTTAAATTTTTTTCAAACACTACATCAACATCGACTTAATAAGCGCATTACCAATTGAATGAGTTGAAAGTATATTTCTTTTAATTTTAAATTCTTTAGAAAATATGCTGAAAGTGATGCAAATACGTCAAAATCACAGTTTGTAGGTTTTTTTTTGCTATTTGTTGTGTTTTCATTTTTTTTTTTAAATAGGGTAAAAAATTAGGTAGCAACAAATGCTCATCTTTATAATATTTACAAAGCAAAGAATTGTTAAGTGCTTATTGTATTAAGTTTGTAAAGACAAACAAACTATTTTTCCAAAACTAATCTTCTCAAAACTTTTAGTTTGGATTTGTAAGTGAACTTATTGCACTCTTTAGAAATAAACCTAACTTATTGCACTCTTTAGAAAGAAACCTACATTTTTCCATAGTCTTTATTGATTAATGTGTCAAAACTTCATAGATGACATCTGGGCATAGGTTCCAAGTTAAGTTCATGGTAAAGAAGAGGTTCTTGTTACCGATTTGAAAAAAACCACAACAATACTTATAGATTTGAGTAAATCCTTCCTAACACCGTCAAATATTGGTAACTCTTGACTCTTTAGAGGAAAACTAGATTTGAAGGACCTATATTTCAACTTGTAAGCATGCTTGTTAAATGTATGAGCATGTTTTTATATGACGGACTCACCTTTCAAGGGTTGCTACATGTTCATTACTTTTGCATGATGAGTAAGAATTTTGATTCTTACCTAAACTTTATAACAAAAATTTTCTAAGTGATGACCATTGTGTTACCCATAAGTCTTGGACTCAAGATGCTACATGAAGGGTTTGCCTTGATGTAAAACATGTGTAGGAAGCATAAACCCTAAAGGTAGATTCTAATCCTTCTACGTGAGACATGGAGTAGGCTTACTATTTGGTTTCTAAAAAAGGTCACTTGTTATCTTAGTGATCACCCTCATGAAGATAATATAAGGGCTCAATAGGTAATGGGATGACATGTATATCAATCATTACCAGTTTAAACACCTAGCAAAGAGTCGAATGGTTTTATGAACTCAAACCCTGATTGAAATTCATAGGGTAAGTCATTACTCCTCCACCTAACCTGAAGTTTCCATGCATGTGCACTCCAAAACGATATATATCACAAATAAACTAGTGATTCATAATGATATTCTTCCATATCCAACATACATGCACAGTCAGGATAAAACATGTTGAAGCGTAAATAAAATAAAAAAAAACAAGCCAAATGCAAAAAACACACCAAATCACAAAAACCACATAAAGCATAGTCCAATACTATAAAAAAAGAATTTTCTAATGGAGTAGCCATTCTATCAGAAGTATGCGCGTGACATCTGGGGTAAAGGAGTTGCCACCTAATTATTTGGTTTAGGGTTGCTAGGAAACCTAGGTGTACTGGTATTATTAAAAATTCCAAGGTTAAGGAACTAGTTCTTGCTAGGGAAGGTATTAGCACCCATAACATACCCATATGAGGTAGGTTGCATTGTTTGATCTATATTTTAAAGGTTTTAATAGGTTCCTAGCTGGTAGTTTGTCTATAGCTCATGATAAAGATTCACTCGTTAGCATTTTAAATTTATTATAGGCTCATTTTTCCAAATGAGTTCTTATGAAAAAGGGTCCATGTAGGTGCCCTGGTAGGGTTTACTTGTCTTAGAATGCGAAATGGTTTTTCACGACTTGTATATTGTTGTAAGAAATATCCTTAATTAAAATTGATGAATATTCAGAATAATTCTGAGAATTTCTAATCAATTCTTGATATTTAAATACCAGCTTATTTGTAGGTCCAACATTTATAAAAATATTTTTACCCTTAATTGTCATGAATTAAAATTTTTAGAAGTTATTGAAATATTGACCAAATTCTTATGGATTTAGCAAACTGGTTATTAAATCCAAAATGCATGTAAATATATATTTGTTTAAATTTTGTATAAAAATACTAAAAACACAACATGCATGTTTATATTTTATTTGTTAAGCAAGATATGATTATTTATTATTATTTATTATTATTATTATTGAGAGACTTGGTTGTATGCAATTTTAAATAAAATTGTATTTTTGAAAGAAAGATTTTTTTTGTTGTTTTTGTTTAGTGGAAAAAAAACTAATTTATTTTATAAAACAAAACACCTCGAGAGTAGATCATAATTTTAAATATTAAATACGATAGGTAAAAGAATATAGAGAATTTAGAATTCAAAATTAATTGTAAAATTGTCTTCCGAACATTTGAAAATTTTACTAAAGCTACATTTGGCAAAACATAATAATCTCCATAAGATATTAATTTAAAACAAATTATTTACTATTTGAACTCAATTTAAAGTAAGCGACTACCAAACCCAAACATAATCCTTGAATTAAAAATCAAAACTCAAATGAACATAAATTCAAACATAATCCCCAAATCAAACATTTAATGTTCAAATAGCAATCATAACCTTAAAAAATAAAACCCACAATCTAATATAAATTATCAAGTCATTTCAAAAGCAAAGCACACATCAAACCAAATTAATAATGTCGAAACAATCAAAAAATTATATAAAATAATTAACAATTTATCCTAAATTTCACAATGTTATAGCAATTTGTCTGAAAAACATTTTGAGTTTATGAATCGACCTTCTAAGATGTTTAAAATGTCCATGAATTAACTAAAATTAGGTCTAAAGGGCTACTAGAATAGTGGTGGCACATGTACCGCATGTCATTGCCATTAGAGGCACGTGAATCAACACCCCATCATTGATTCATGAGTGAAAATTGGTAGATTTGAAGTGGCTCCTTAAGTTCTTCCTTTCCTTGTCGAAGATACTCCTCCATGCTCTCTGAGGGAGGAGATTAGGGCATATCAAACCTCAACCTTCTCTTTTTTCTTCTTCCTTTCTTTTTTAGTGGTTTGTTTTTTTGTGTTTTGCCTCATGAGTTTCTTTTCCTTACTAGTTACCTCAATAATCAATAGTGGAGGGAAAGGGGTTGTTTAGTTGTGGTCTGTTATTGGCTGTCTATTTAAAAGGAATACAAATAAACACTAGATTATTGGTTAATCATGCATAAAGAAAGGGTTTGTGTAAAGAAATACACCAAAATTTATCCAAATTAAGAGGCAAGACAATGTTCATTTGATGAACACAAAGAGCATTACCAATAAGACATGTTATTATTAAACATTAAGGTCCATGTTAAGCTTACACCATACTTATTCTTACACTATTAGTGTAACCTTTTCACCTTTACATAATGAACTTAGCTAAACATAATGAAGAAAAGAAACATAAATAAATAAAATAAGAACATAATTAAGATACAAGTTAACTAAATAAAGAAAAGGAAATGAAAAGCATAAACAAAATATTAATGAAAGCAAAACTTAAGAATTACAAAAAAAAATATAAAGAGAGAAAGGAAGACCAAATTCTTGATCTGAACAACCAAGCCCCTAAATGCATGGCAAATGCCTCCTTTTATAGGCCAAAATTTGAAACTATTGATTTGATAACTAATTGTTGAGTTGATGCCCAACTATTGACTTGGTGAAAATTCTTATCTTGTTGTCTGAATAAAACTTCATTGCTAGAATTAGAATTGGATCCACCTATACTATGAAAGTTATAGGAAATTGTCTTAGCTTTATAGTTAAAAAAAAATTAAGGTCATTTGGACTTCTAGAACTTGAGATATGGGCTGAACACTAAACAATGTCTGAGTTGTAAGACATATTTAGACTTCTTCATTGTTGCTATAATTTGGACTTGAAAATGGCCTTTTTTAAATCTTGAACTCCACATGAAAGTTGTAAGCCTATGTCTTACCAAACCTGTCCTAAAAATTAAGGTCATTTGGACATCTAGAACTTGAGTTATGACCCAATTACCGAACAGTGTTCCAGTTTGGACTGCACTAACATCTCTTTTCTAAGTTTGGCCCTCTCTTTGTCTTTTTAATTTCAATACTTAAACTCATTAATCAATCCTTTCATTTATGTGATAGGCCTACATTTAAGATGAATATTTACTATAAATTAAAAGTATCTTATATTATTAGGTATGTTATTATAAAACATGCTTCAGTTAAGGAGTTATTGATACTTCAAGTGCAAAATGATGATATAAAATCTTTATAAAATGCACTTTTAAGTAATAATCATCTTCCCTTCATGTTTTTGATCTCCTACCACTATTTACATCCTTGTCTCTTTGATTTGTTGAATCTTGGCTCCTCTTGTTTATGTCGAACAAAAAAAAAGTTGGGTGCCATAAATCCCGACTGAAACAACAAAAGTTGCTAGCTGATTCTTAGCTTGTCAATGATTCCACTATCCTAGCTTTAACAGCCCTGTCTCTTTTTCGTATTGTTTATGCTATAGTTCTTCCAAATTCAAATTCAAACCACAGCCCGCCTGTTACTTTAGCCCCTAATAGTCCTTGCCCTAATCCTCAAATCCACTCTTCCTCATATGGTCCCATGTCCTAATATCATGTTGATCCATCCCCTAGTATCAACCATGTTTTTTTTTTTTTTTTTCCGTATTGTTCTGATGATGATGACTTCGATGATGAGGAAGTTGATTTTGACTCTTTTGAGAAGGATTACGAGGGGGGTTCCAAATTCTTCACCACTCCAGTGTTTACAGCTCCTCTTGGCCCTTCTATGTCCCTTGCAGGCACCTAGCCAACCCCTGTTCTCTCCCTTTCATGTGCTGATTCTGCTTTGGCTGCTGTTCCAGCCTTATCTGCCCCTGAAGCTTTTATGGATGCCAATGTCCCTTTGGCTGCCACCGCAGGTACCAGTCCTGAGCCTTCTCCTATCACTTAGCATAATCTTTTCGCGTCTAACCATGACACTACCAAGTGCCCTAAACTCATCCATTATTCTGCTTTCATTGAAACTAGAGGCTGCAGTTTGGTTGATGATGATTTAGACACTAAATGTGACTATTGGAAGATGTGTCTTGTTGGGTATATTGCTGGTCATTCCCTTGGCTTTAAAGCCTTACATAACCTTATTGCTACCACCTGGCACTGCGAGGCCTCCTTAACAATTCATGCCTCTGGTTGGTTGATCTTCAAATTTGCTAATAATGCAGACAAATTGAATGTCTTATCTAGGGGGCGTTATCTTGTCTATGGCTAGCCTTTCATCCTCAGGGCAATGCCAAAATATTTTGATTTCTCTTCCTTAGAAATGCACACTGTTCCATTTTGGGTTAAGTTTCCTAATCTTCCACTCAAATGCTAGTCCTTTAAATATCTATCTAAGATCGCCAGTGTACTTGGTAAGCCCATTCAAAGTGACATGCTTACCTTTTTTATGTCAAGACTCTCCTATGCTAGGGTGTTGGTGGAAGTCAACTTGTTATCTAACCTGCTATGCTCTATTGAAGTTATTCTGCCCAATGGTAGTTTGCTACAAGTTGTATATGAAACCTTTCCTCGTTTCTGCAAGCATTGCAGAACCCTTGGTTATATTACTTCAACTTTCATTAAATCCTTACCTCCTATTGTTCCAAGCTAATAACAGACTCCTAACCCTGCTCTAACTCCCCAAGACAGGGATTCTGTTTTCCACTGGTTGGGACCCCAAGTGAAAACCCTGTTGTTGACTACTCAAAGGCAAATATGCCTACTGATTGTGTTCCTAATACAAAGTAGGTTGAAGCTGAGCTTGTCTCTAAGAATGGAGTAGGTGCCCTTAACACTAGAGGATAGGAAATTGTTCAGCGCAGAAAAGTGAAGCACAAGCCTTCACCCCCCAAGACCTTCTACTGTGTCTGATTAGTATTTAAAAGTGTATTTTTATCAAGGTTTTATATCATCTTTTTTGCACTTGAAGTATCAATAACTTCTTAACTAAAGCATGTTTTATAATAACATACCTAATAATATAAGATACCTTTAATTTATGGTAAATGTTTATCTTAAATGCAGGCCTATCACATAAATGAAAGGATTGATTAATGAGTTTAAGTATTGAAATTGAAAGGACAAAGAGAGGGCCAAACTTAGAAAAGAGATATTGGTGTAGTCCAAACTGGAATACTGTTCAGTAATGGGGTCATATCTCGAGTTCTAGATGTTCAAATGACCTTAATTTTTTGGACAGATTCGATAAGACATAGGCCTACAACTTTCATATGGAGTCTAAGATTGAAAAGGACTGTTTTTAAGTCCAAATTATAGCAACAACGGAAAAGTTCGAATCTGTCCTGCAGCTTAGACATTGTTCAGTATTCAGCCCTTATCTCGAGTTTCAGAAGTCCAAATGACCTCAATTTCCCCCCTGGAAAGATAAGACAATTTTCTATAACTTTCATGATACAAATGGTTCCAGTTCTGATGCCAGCAATGACGTTTTATTCAGACAAGAAGATAAGGATTTTCACCAAGTCAAGAGTTGGCCACCCACTCAACAATTAGTCATCAAATCAATAGTTCTAAATTTTTATGATTATTACATGATTATTACAAATGAAGCAAATGAATAAATAGTTCCTTAAATATCTCTGTTGTTTATTTAATTGATGTTAAGAGAATGAAGCAAATGAATAAATTAAGTGATTATTACAATTGAGAATTATTGGTAATTTATATGAAATTATTGAAAATTATTATTTGGCTAATAAAAAAGGTTAGTCGGATGCTAGGTAATTCATATAGAATTATCGGATTAATTTTGGCAACCAAAATAGGTTAGTCGGATTTTTTGGGTAATTAAGAGAATTACAGTGTTTATTGGTTAACAAAGAGGTTAATTGAATATGGGGTAATTTGTATGGAATTAGCGGATTATTGGCTAACAAAAAAGGTTAGCCAGATGTTGGGTAATTCATATGAAATTATCGGTTTAATTTTGGCAACCAAAATGGGTTAGCTAGATTCCTTGGGTAATTAAGAGAATTACCGGATTTATTGGTTAACAAAGAGGTTAATCGGATATGGGGTAATTTGTATGGAATTACCGGTTGATTAGCTAGCAAAAGAGGTTAGCCAGATGGTGGGTCATTCTGATGGAATTACCGAATTTATTGGTAACTGAGGAAGGATAACCAAATTTATAGTTAATTATATGGAAGTGTTAGAATTATTGGCAATCGAGATGAGTTAGCTGGATATTTAAGTTTTGAAAAGATTATGTAAATTAATTTATTGAAGTTAGAAGTTTTAAATTTCAAAGGTTAAGAGTAAAATAATTAATATATGACTAAGATATTGAGTAAATTAATTAATGTGATTATTGTTGAAACAAGTACACTGCGAGGTGATGCATATTGTTAGATGTAGGATTTTTTTGTTTATGAATTATCATTTTGGAATATAATATTTATGTCTTTATTTTCTTTGAAAACCTTTGTATTGAAAAAATCAAATATAAGATGTGTAGTATGTAATGGATATATTATATATATGTACAGATGCTAGTATGACTAAATCATTTTCAGAATGATAAGAAAAGCTTATAATATAAAGTAGTACAATACATTAGATGTTTTAAGACAATATGACTCTTAATCTTAATATTATATTCATTTAGTCTAAATGCATACATGTAGTTAGTTAGCATTTATTACTCTTTAGTGATGAAATTGTTTATCTTTCAATTTGTTTTAGTAATTCTTTTATGTTGACTTATTAATTGATATTATGATACTTGAATATAATGATTAGTATAAGTATTGAGAGATTGATTGATGAATGAGATATTATCTAGGATGATTGGATCAAGATGGATATTGTAATGATATAGAATAGAAGTGTTGCCAAAAACTTGGTACCAACACAAATAAAGGAAACTTTGCCGAAATTTTTTTTTAAAAAATAAAATATTTCATAATTTTAGACAATATTCAGTACTTGACATTTATAAAGAAATGTTTGAGATTTCATATCATTATAATTTGAGGATGTCACAAAATAACTTTAGGATTCTTAGCCATATGCAAGATTAGATTTTTTTTATATAAAAAAAATTAGGCTTTATTTGGTGAAAAAGTCAATTTTCTTTGTAATAAAACAATAAAAAATAGGCTTACAGGGTATTTTGCCAAACACACCCTTAAACACAAAAAGGCAAACCAAACAGGGTATAAAATCCTTGGATGAACTTTTTTTCTACCCGACCCAACCAAGTCGACCTGAAATTTTTAGTTCGACCATAAACCAAAACAGAAATCCTGGTTTGACCCGAAAACAACTCAAAAAACAAAACTGTATCTAAAAAACAGATTAAACACTATAAAAACACAAAAAACTCAAAAAAATTAAATGAAACAAATCAAACAAAAAAATAAATAAAGAATACCAAGTACATCAAGAACACTAAACATGAACCCAATAACATAGGTTCCAAAAAAAAAAAAAGATTTGGTCACAACAAAGGCATATACATGTTGAACATCATCCAAGAATCAATAATCTAACATCAATTCATTTCAATTATCTTTTAAACATCACGATTTTTTCAAATGAGTTTTAGTTCTAAACGGAAACTCTAAGATTCAAAACCATAAAAATTATGTTATTGATGAAAACAAACACTAGATTATTGGAAGATATGTTCACATGTTGTTGGTAGCGGAGATATAAATCAGGCAATTTAATTCAATCTCTTTAAGAATCCTCTTACCTCCTTCTTTGTCTTAGGGGATGGCATAGATTAGATGACCCTCACTTTATCATGTTCGAACTCTATACATTTGTCACTTACCACGAATCCTAGCAACTTTCTAGATTTAACTCTAAATGACCATTTTGCAGGGTTGAGTCTTAGTTCATACTTCCTCAATCTCTATAATAACTTTCTCAAAACGTGGACATGATTTTCTCAATTCTTGGACTTAGCAATCTTATCATCCACATGCACCTCAATTTCTTTGTGCATCATATTGTGGAAAAGAGTCAGCATGGCCTTATGATTGGTGGCCCCTGCATACTTTAAATCATATGGCATAACCTTATAACAGAATGTTTCCCAAAGCATAACAAAAGTTATTTTCTCTTTATCTTTTAGAGTTATTTTTATTTAGTTATATCCTAAGAAACCATCCATAAAAGAATACGTTGACCTACTTGTAGCGTTGTTGATCAAAATATCTATATGTGGCAAAGAAAAATCATCTTTGGAGCTAACCTTTTCCAATTATCCAATGATGAAGAAGCCAGTATTGATAAGATGGGAATGTAGGAAGGGTATGAATGGATTTAGGTTTTCTCTTGGATAAGACCACTGCGGGGGCGCAACATTGGTTTGCTAGATCAACTTTATGCAATCCTATTGACAGTACATATGGACAAAGATGGAGAGGATATACTAATATGGAAGGACAATAAATCATGAAGATTTTCAGTGAAATCTCTATGTGGATTGTTAAGTCCGAAGTTGTCCACAAATAGTGGCTTCTTTTTTGCTAGGATTTGGAAAAGTATTGTCCCTCCTAAGATAGAGATATTTTGTTGGATAACTATCATTAATAGAATCAAGACTCGATGTATGTTGGTTCGAAGAGGTATTTTGGGTAGTTCAGAATCTAATTGCCTTATATGCCTAGTGGAAGAAGAGTCAATGGACCATAATCTGCTGCACTGCCATAAGCATTGGCTCATTTGGTCCAAAATCATTAAGTGGTGGGGTTTAGTTTGGTGCTGCCCAAAGAGCTTCTCAGATATGTGGTCTCAGTGGGCTTTCCTGGTGCATGGTCACTTTCAGAGGAAGGCATGGTTGATGTTGTTTTTCTCAGTGACACGGTCTCTTTAGCTTCTTCGAAATGATCTAATTTTCCAATAGAAGACACCTAACTATTATACAATATTCTTTCTTATTATCATCCATCTATACCTATGGCTAAAAGCTATCCATTATGATTTTCCATACTCCCCTACATATCTGATTAGATCAGCACATCGCCTGCTTTGGTGGTCTAATGTTCACTCTCTTAGAATTAATAATATGTGGTCTCCTCTTATGATTAATAGCTTAAAATGGAACGTGGATGGCTCTTCTCTTGGTAAGTCAGGCCACTTTGAAATAGGTGGTGTGCTGTGAAATCACGATTTCCATCTTCTCAGTATGTTCTTTGTTCCAATTGGGATTTTAGATTCTAATATTGTTGAGTTGAGGGCTATTGTCAAAGCCATTAGACTATCAACATCTAATTGTCTCCTCTATCATCAACATCTCATTATAGAATCTGATTCTGCCAATGTTATTAGCTGGATGCATAAGCCTCACAACCGTCCCTAGAAGCATCACAATCTTTTCTCATTTGTTAACAGACTGAATTCATATTTTGGCTCAATCACCTACTCCCATATCTTTCATAAAAGTAATTGCATGGCAGATTGCATGGCTAAACAAGAAGTGCGGAGATTAGGTGAATTTGTTTCTTGGTTTTGACTCAACCATCAATCTTGTGGCCCTACTTATGTGTCTTCTACTGTTATGCTTTTGAGATTATTCCTGTTTTATTTTGTAGAGGAAAGCTTAGCTATGAGTTCATTCTGATAGATATTGCTAGTTCTCCCAGGCTTCCTTAGCTCGTTGTCCTCTCTGTGCAGGGCTATATGTGATTCTTTGGTTTTTTATTTTATTTTCATTTACCTTAGACAGCGTTTTGTCTTCTTTATGGCATTTTGCCATAATATGATATTTTACATTTTATGTACTAATCTCGCTAGATTTTGGCGTTTAATGATATTTAAAAAAATATATGGTATCATCAAATGCCTATTTAGCACAACCTTTTAATACCACTTATATAGTATCATCAAATGCCTATGTAGCATTATGTCATGTTAAGTTTTTTATTTTATTTTTTATATACATGGTAATCGAGGAAGAATATTATTAAGATTTAGCCAATACCATTAAAAAAAAAAAACAAACTAACCAAAAGAAAAACTTATAGTGAAAAAACTAAGAAATAACAAAACATTTTAATCCTGAGCATTAGACAACAATCTGAACATCTAATTAGATCAATACTTATATAAATAAAATTCTAAAATCAAACTCGAAGCTATTGAACTAATTGTCTTTGAGTATTATAGCATGTAATTATATAGGAAATATTGTAGTCATATTCTTATGTGGTAATCTCCACCTGTACTATTGTATATTGCCCTACTCATATATATAGAAAGGGTTGGCTAACCTATTAGGTCAAGCCTCCTAATCATTCTCAACTTGGTATCAGAGCCTCCTAATATTTTCTCTCTTTGCAGCCGGCCCTAATTTTCTTCCCCATGGACTCTCCTCCTGCTGCCGTTGATCCAATCTCCCCCTCCACCGGTGATGCATCATCACCGGCCAGCCCTCTTCCTGCTGCTGGCTCTGCCGTTCCTCTGCCTCTTATGGGAACACAATCTACAATGGTTCCTTTATCAAACACTCACCATGTTGTGTTGTTGAAACTTACGAACACAAATTATCTTTATTGGAGAATGCAGATGAAGCCATATCTCCTTGGTCAAGGTGTTTTTCAGTTTGTTGACGGCTCCTTGCCGTGTCCTCCATCTCATATGATTGATGCTTCAGCTGATTCTTCTTCTGCCATCAGCCCCTCTTTTCTTCGTTGGAAGCAACAAGATCAACTTATTTTGAGTGCTCTACTCTCCTCTCTTTCCGTGGATGTGCTGCATCTTGTAGTCGATTGTTCTACTTCACATTGTGTTTGGCGCACGCTTGAGAAGGCACTTGCCTCTCCATCTAATTCTCGGATCATGCAACTACATGGCTCCTTTCAAGACCTTCGGCAAGGTGATGCATCGGTTAGTATGTATATGCAGCAAGCCAAATTGTTATTTGATGAATTGGCTGCTGCTGGTTGCCCAATGTCCCTTGAAGATTTCAATCTCTATGTGTTTCGTGGACTTCGCGGTGAGTTCAAAGACTTGGTAACTAGTCTCATAACCAAGGCTGAACCGCTATCGTATGCTGATCTTCATAGCCATCTCCTTACCCACGAGTTTTTGCACAAAAACTCCTTTCACTCCATGGCTGTCGGTTCATCCTCTTCATCACTGCTGTCTTCTTCTTCTCTGCCGCAGCAGCCACCATTGCTGCCAACACCTCCGAATTCTGCTTATTATGCCATGACTAATCACAGCCGAAACAGGGGACGTTCTAGAGGTAATTGGCGCTCAAACACCAACCAATTTCAGGCCCCAAACAGAGGTCACTCCGCTGCAGATTGGAGGCAAAATCAGTGGCAGAACAGGCGCACCTCTGCTGCAGATTTTCGGCCAAATCAGGGGCAGTGGTCTGGACATGTGCGCTGCCAATTATGTTCCACTCCTGGCCATTCAGCTCTTCAATGCTATCAGTTTCGCAGCAGCACACAGCAGCCCTCTGCTCACCTTGCTGTTGCAAATGATTCTGCTGCAACGACTTGGTTTCCCGACACCGGCGCGAATCAACATGTGACGCCTGATCTTGTAACTCTAACTGATTCTGCTCCTTATCTTGGTAATGATTTCTTGCATGTTGGTGATGGTAAGGCCCTTGACATATCCCATGTTGGACATACTACTTTATATTCCCCCAAACGCTCGTTTACATTAACTAATGTTCTTCGTGTGCCTCACATTACCAAACCGTTGTTATCTGTTCAGAAATTCTGTCGTGATAATCATGTTTATTTTGAATTTCACGATTCTGTGTTTTATGTGAAGGATCTCGTCACCAAGGAAGTTCTTCTTTCCGGTCGGAGTCATGATGGTCTTTATGTTCTCTCCGAGTCCTCGGCTACGTCAGTTCCTCAAGCTTTTTGGTCTCCTTGCATTTCCGCGACTGCCGACTTGTGGCATCGTCGTTTAGGTCATCCAACTCCTCGCATTCTAAATTTGTTAGTTTCTGATAATAAAATTATTTGTACGTCTAAACGATCTTTTACTCAATGTCAAGCATGTCCATTAGGCAAGTCATCCCGTTTGTCATTACGATCGACGGGTCACAAAACTTCTACCCCACTTGAATTAATTTTTAGTGATGTTTGGGGCCCTGCTCCAATGTTTTCTTCTGATGGTTTTCGTTATTTTGTTATATTTGTTGATGCGCACACTAAATATATCTGGTATTATCCGCTTGTTGCGAAATCTGATGTATTTTCCACGTTTCAACGTTTTCAGACACTTGTTGAGCGTCAATTTTCTCTTAAAATTAAATCTGTTCAAACTGATTGGGGTGGTGAATATCGTAAATTAAATACATTTTTTCAAACAATTGGTATTCATCATCGATTAATTTGTCCTCATACTCATGAACAAAATGGCACAGTTGAACGTCGTCATAGACATATTGTCGAAACTGGCCTAACCCTCTTAGGCCAGTGTAATGCACCATTGCGTTTTTGGAACTATGCTATGGAATCATCAGTCTATCTTATTAATCGCATGCCTACTCCTGTTCTTCAAAATCAATCTCCTTTTGCGTGTCTGTTTCATCGCACTCCTGATTATAATTTTCTACGCACTTTTGGGTGTCTTTGTTTTCCATTTTTACGTCCATATCATGCTCATAAATTAGATTTTCGGTCTTCTCCTTGTGTGTTTTTAGGCTATAGCTCGTCTCATCTTGGTTATCGGTGTCTTGATTTAGAGTCTGGTCGTGTCTATGTCTCCCGTCATGTTCGTTTTCATGAATGTGTCTTTCCTTTTCAAAAGTCTGAACAGGTAACAACAACCCCGGTTCCCCCCACTCCACCTACCTATCTTCCATCACTGCAACCCCCTTCCTGTTTTCAGCCTCTTCCTTCCCAACTCGACAAAACACACAACCCACCTTTGCCCCCTGCCGCAACCCCCCAGCTTGCTCCCCTACCCGTTGATTTAGCCGACCCTGCCTCACCACCCCACACAGCCATACTATCACCACGTGCTTGTCTTTCCAATGATTATTGTGCAGGAACAGGTTCTGACTTGCAGGATTCAGTTGCGGCACAACCCCGCACCTCCCCGGCTTCACCTCCTGGTCTGCAACTTTGTGTTGATCTCTCCTCTTATCCTCTTCAGCACATTCCAGGTACAGGTGCTGCTACTCCATGTCCCGCTGCTCCTAAACACCCCATGGTTCTTCGTCCGAGACAGCCCAAGACAGCGCTGATCACCACCACGGCAGCCACCTCTGCTGCTTCCTTCAGTCGGGTAACTTCTCCTCCCTCGCATGAGCCACTTATTTTTCCTGATGCTAACAGATATGAGGCGTGGCATAATGCTATGCAAGAGGAAATTCAGGCCTTACTCGCAAACAGAACATGGACTTTAGTGCCATCTCATCCGTCCATGAATGTTGTTGGTAGCCGATGGGTCTACAAAATTAAACGCAGATCTGATGGTAGCATTGAGAGGTATAAGGCGCGCCTGGTTGCTAGGGGCTTCACTCAGCAAGAAGGTATTGATTACTCAGAAACTTTTAGTCCTGTTATCAAACAGGCGACAGTCCGCTTAGTGTTCTCCATTGCAGTTTCGAGTGGTTGGAAAATTCATCAGCTTGACATTCATAATGCATTTCTAAATGGAGTCCTTGATGAAGAGGTTTACATGAAACAACCTCCAGGTTTTGTTGATTCTGCACTCCCAGGTCATGTATGTCGATTGCATAAATCTCTATATGGGTTAAAACAGGCTCCGCGGGCTTGGTACACTCGTCTGAATGATTTTCTATTATCCATTGGTTTCCGTGCTTCTAAAGTGGATACCTCATTGTTTATCTTCTCGGTTGGTAGTGATATTTGTTATCTTTTGGTTTATGTTGATGATATTCTGCTTACGGGTAATAATGGAACTCTGCTACAACGACTCATTCAGCTACTGAGCTCAGAATTTAAACTTCGGGATTTGGGTGATGTTCATTATTTCTTGGGTATTGAAGTGCAGTGTACTAGTCTGGGACTTATGCTTTGTCAACATAAATATACACTTGATATCCTCACACGAGCTGGTATGTTATCCTGTAAACCAGTTGATACTCCTATTTCGGCATCCAAAGCCACCATTATGCCGGATCCATTGTTTCCTGATGCTACTCGTTTTCGGCAACTTGTTGGTGCTCTCCAATATCTCACTTTCACACGCCCGGATATTTGCTTTGCTGTTAACCGGGTCTGTCAATTTATGCATGCTCCTACAGAATCCCATTGGGCTGCCGTGAAACGCATCTTGCGTTATCTCCGTGGTACGGCATCACATGGTTTACATATTACTCGCAGCTCTTCCTTTGCTTTACATGGTTTTACAGATGCAGATTGGGCAGGTAGTATTGAGGATAGAAAGTCTACAGGTGGTTATCTTGTGTTCTTTGGTCAGACGCCAATTTCGTGGAAATCGAGTAAGCAACGCACTGTTGCTCGTTCTTCGACGGAAGCTGAGTACAAAGCCTTAGCCGATGGCACGGCTGAAGTTATCTGGCTTCAGTACTTGTTAACGGATCTTCAGATTCCAACTCCTTCTGCCCCTATTATCTGGTGTGACAACCTTGGTGCCACGTATTTGTCCGCAAACCCTATATTTCATGCTCGCACAAAACATATTGAGATTGATTATCATTTTGTCCGAGATAGAGTTGCGAAGAAGGAGATTCAGATTCGTTTTATTTCCTCTCAGGATCAACTTGCCGATGTCTTCACTAAGCCACTTCCTGCTGCTTCATTTACTGCTTTTAGATTCAAGCTTCGGGTTGATCCTCCACCCTCAGCTTGAGGGGGCGTATTATAGCATGTAATTATATAGGAAATATTGTAGTCATATTCTTATGTGGTAATCTCCACCTGTACTATTGTATATTGCCCTACTCATATATATAGAAAGGGTTGGCTAACCTATTAGGTCAAGCCTCCTAATCATTCTCAACTTTGAGTGAACAACTTTCGAAGTCCAAATAATTGTCAGATTATTTTGAGATCTTTTTTGTTTTGGTCACAATAACCTACAAATTTCGCAGTACTGTCCATGATTTGAATATAAAATCAACAAATTAAGTTAACAGCTCAATACAAATATTTTGATCTTGGTTTCGTTCTTTGCATGCAAGAAGTAAAGCTCGCTTTTTTTTTTTTTATTATTATTAATTTTTTTTTATAAGCACCAGTAAGTTCTTTATAGAAAAAGCACTCTGCAAAGTGGAATCTACTGAAAGTTTGATTTTTCAAATGGATGAAGCCCTGAGTAAACAGCTTTAGAAGAACTATAATAAAGTCTTCGTCAAACAACACAAAAGTGGAAATTGATGGGAAAGGAAGAAGCAACATAACCACCCTTGGTTTTATGAATAAAAGTGGACTCCTTGATAAGATTTCTTATAAAATATGAAGAAAAGATGAGGAAAAAAAACCTCTTTACTAGATCCCAAACATCATGCTGCTAACCACGATCAAGAGAACTTTCTGGTACTCGATCTTGTAGATGATTCGTGAGGCTCGGACCCTAATCGAAGCTCAAGGTCCAATCCTGCTTGCGAGGTAGCTTGATTAATTTCCATCTTGTTTTCTTCACTGCCATCAGTGCCTACCTTCGCATCAACGATAAAGGGTAGCTGCTGAAATTCTTCGCTAGCCTTATTTTTAGGAGTAGCACAATCATCTTCAATAGATGGAGCACATGGGGTTTCAGGCGCGCTGCTTATCTCCTCAGTCGACTTTGTGATGTTCAAAGAAAGAAAGTTTTCGTCCAAAGCTTGTTTGAGTTTTGCCCTATCTCTTCTATGGATATTCATGTGGCCTCCTAATGCTTGTGCATTTGTGAAGCCTCTCTTGCAGAAAGCACAAGTATACGACCTTCCATGACTTGAACCCTGCAGGTCATCTGAACTGCATGCCTTCTGGTCGGACTTTCCGGTGGTCATGAGACTAATATCCATTATTTCAAGCCTGAGAGGAAAGAGTGAAAAATTGAGAAAATAGAGGAAGGCAAAAGGATGGAGGCAATATTGTACGGGTCAAATAATCAGTTGCAAGAGAGGCTTGGATCATTTAGAGGAAGTATAGCAGGCCAGGATAATTTTCTTCTTGCTAGGTAGCTTAGATGCATGAACAACAAATTTTATTTTATCAACTCACTTTTAATGACCAAATTGTCCTTCAAAATTGGTCAGATTTTTTTTTTTTTACCGAGTTTAATAATAGCAGCCATTTTACTTGTCCGAGGTTCCCTTCTATTCTATATTTAATACAAATTAGATACGTAGAGGAAAGGTTCAAAGAAACTCATATTCCAAGTTTTAGAGCTTGTGAAAGGATATTTTTATTCTATAGAAATTGCAAACTTTCGAACATCAAAAGAGCATATCTTTTGATGTGGACGTTTGAACTCCTCTCATGTGCTGGTCAAAAGCCTAGGTAGTCTGCAAGTGCATAGCTTCAAAGAACGGTGACGTTTACACAAAAACGAAGGGTGCAAGAAAGAAAGAAAGAACCGGATGGATGGATGGAGAGAGAGGAATCCGACATGTCTCTTTCGTGTTAGGTTTTGTTGAATATCCATCGGAATGCATGGAGACTTTCTATACCCTGTGAGATGATTTTTAATTACATCAATAAAATGTATATATGCTACTATCTTGTTTCATAGTAATAATAATAATAAAAAAAGGAGGGATAACTCATATGTTCATAAGTTACCCAGGGAATTAGATCAACTCTTGGCTTCGTGATTTTGCATAAGTGAGTTTGGTTACTTTATTATTCAACATATAATAAAAATGGCTTGGCTTTACTGTAGCAGACATGAACAATGAAAAGCCATGTAATTCTTCACTTTTATCCTTAAAAGTTTTGAGGAATTTTTTTTTCTTCAATTTTTATTTTTAATTTCATCATTTAATATTGAATTTATTTGGTATTGAACTTTATAATTTGTTTTGATTTATTTTTTATGAAGTTATCCCGGTGTTATAACTTGAGCCACAAGTTTTACAGGTTAGCTATATAGATTCTAATCAATTTTTTTGTCTAACATAAGATTGATTGTGAATCAAACTTTATAATCTTTTTCAATTTGTTTTTTATGAAGTTATCTAGGTCTTCGACCCAGGTTTGGTAAGTTAACCCAAGTTGACTTAGCTCATTTTTTTATTCTTTTTTTTTATTTTAATCCTTCAAAATTGGATTGTTTAGAAATTAAAATTTATAATTTCTTTATATTTTTTTATATGGTTATCATTATTTTATAACCCATGTCACGAATTAAGCCAGATGGCTCAGCTATAACACCACCACATAGATAATATATGGTCACACATTAAAACCAATGAAACACCACTATAATAGCATGGAATTTTTTTTTATAAAAAACCCTAGTTAATAAATATCCACCCTCAGGTAATACATAGTCCTCAATATTTTGGTCGATCCCTTTTATAAGGCATAAGTTCATAATGATGTTTCTTAAACTAATAACAATAAGTAGCCCCAAACATAAGTCTCAACTTCGAGATCCTTTTTAATCACCCTTTAAAGGTCCGATAACATAATCAACAAGTAATCCTTGTCCACCCACATCTATATCGAAGATGTATACCTAACATCTTCCTTGTCTTTGTTCATATAGCCAACTATTATTCAATAACTACCTCCAAACCTGTGTCAAGTATAAGAAAATTGAAATCAAGCCACCATTTTTTATGGCCAATCTGAAATAACTATTTAAAGTCACACTCATGTGGTTGACTCCTATAAATAAAATACACAACTAACATGTCGATTTAGTGACCTCAATTACAACCCCACTCATGTGTCTAGCTTCCATGATTATAACGCATGTATATTTATCTTTAATACCTATATACAAGTTAAACCCCTCGTTGGGGTTAGCTTCCATACAACATTTCATTCAACATGATCATTATTACATATCAATCCTATACCCCTCTCATGTGTCTAACTATCATACACAACATAATTCTCATGATAAATATCACAATAACATTTCATCAGTCTTTTACCAATACATTACCACGCAACATGTAACTCATCATCAATATACCACTTAAAAAAATTAAGAATTGTATATAATATTGAAAAATTAAAAAGGGTGATGTGATGAGTACCTAACTGATTCCCTCACTAGTCCGATCCTGCTCGCTCGGGTTCCACAACTGATACCTCTCCTATATCACACAAATTTGTGCATCAAATACACTCCTTCAATATTAAGTGTTTTCTTATTAAAACTTTCAATAATCTAAGTACTTATTGCACATTAACTCTATCCCTTATATTTTCACACCTTAATAATATATCCAATGATCATCATCATTTGGACCAAAATTAACCTATTGGTTTTTTTTCCCAATATTTTTCATTAATTCCCTTTGCTATTTACAAATAATTAAGCTCTACAACACATTGATTAATCAATTTACATATATTATAATTTTTTTAAAAGTCATTCAAGATCATGAAATTCAAGAATTCAAGAACTTAATTCTTTCTTCCACATTACATGCAAGAATCAAATTCTCCATGATCAGCTATCATTAAACATTAAAAATGAACAAATCTAATACAATAATACACTCTCCTATAGGTGGCCATTTTGGCCAAACACCTTCATCCCTCTTTGCCCAAGGGATTTTCTTTCAAAATTTATGACAAGAATTCATTAAAGCATCACATACATTTGTAAAGATTGTTAATTCCTAATTAGATACTTTTTCTCCTCAATCTACATAACTCTAAAATAAAAAAAAATCAAGAAATTCAAGAATTCTTTAAACTTCATGCAATAAGTCATGTTTATCACATTAATGAGGTTCATTCAATAATAATTTTTCACAAATTCAAATAAACAACTGTCACCCATGCATAACCCTAATTGGTTCAACCTATCCCCCTCTCTTTCTAAACATTTTTCTTCAATATTAAATAACTCCTTACTTAATATTATCTTTTTCTACTTATTAACCAGTTTTCTCATTACTTTCTAGTTTCCCTAAATTCCTAACATGAACCCTAAAATCAAAATTAGGATTTTTCCAATATATTTCCAAATGAAAGTTATTTGATCCTACACCTTTTAAGTTTTATTAACATCATTAATTCATCAAGATTTTCAAGAAAACACTTTCCCTCTAAATATTTCTTCTTGGTCGAATCCTTTACCCCTAGAATTCTTAGTGGTTTTCATTTTATTTTAAGCATATAACCATTTGATCATAATTCATCCTCATGTACTTTCATGCATTTAACAAGAAACAAGGTTTTCACAATACTAACATCCAAATCTCTAAAAATTAAAAAAATAATTAAGAAACTCAATCTTTCATCAAGTTTTCATGCATATAATTACAAATATTTCATCAATGATGTTTTCTTAATATTAGTCATGCATAAATTTCAAAAAGAACAGACATCCAAAAATCCTTGTCTTCGTCAAACCTCTCTAGGGTTTCTATCCAAAATTTTTCTTCAAGATTCTTGCTAAATTATACCAATTAATCCTTATCTTAAGATTATACTATGTAATATTTGCAAAGAACACATTTTTTCTAATTTCTTATTAACCCTAGTTTTCACAAGAATTGAGGATTTTGCTTTTTACCCCACAATCTAACATCAACATATATTATTTGAGTTCAATAGACATTTTATCTTTTTTCTTGAACTCAATTGACACTCCCTTGAACAAGTTCTTAATCAAATCTTCTTTTCCCTTATGTTCTTGTTATTTTTTAAGTTTTTGTTTTTCTCTATTGTGCTCCTTGTTAGACATGTAGTCTTTCTTCTTCTTCTTCTTTTATATATATAAAAAATGCTTTCACTCCCGCAATACCCTCTATACTCTTTTTTCAATCGCTCTTGACAATAGTTTTCTCTAAATGTGAGAATTGGAGCTACAAGTTTAAAACTTCTCCCTCGCCCCTCTTAAAAACCACTAGCCTCCTCTCTTTCTTTCTAAAAGAGAGCCTACTTTTTTTAGTCCTTAAGTTTTCTATTTTCTAATTATGGTACTCCCCTCCTAGGTCAATCTTAGTGTTCAACCCTAATCCCCCTTTTTTAAACAACTTCACCTCCTTTATTTTTGTTCGGTTTCTCTTCTTTTTTTAGTTAGGGGTTTTACAGTTTTTTTCCTTTTTTAGTTTATTTTTTTTAATTTTATCCTTCAATATTATGTTGACTGAGAATTAAGCTTCATAAATATTTTGATTTACATTCTATAAGATTATCCTAATCTTATGACTTCGGTCACAGGATTTATCAATTGATTTGGGTGGTTTCTTGTGTCCTTTTTATAATTGATTTTGTGTTTAATTTCACCCTTCAACATTGGGTTGATTGATGATTAAGTTTCGTAATTGTTTTTTATTTTCTTTTTATGGGGTTATCCCTGTCTTCTAACTCATGTTTCGAAGATTAATCCAAGTTGACTTAACTCATTTTTTTAGTTGAATTTTGTTTTCAATTTCATCATTTAGTATTGGATTGATTGAGAATTAGATTTACTAATATTTTTATTTTTATTTTTTTCTATAGGGTTATTAGAGTCTCAAGACATAGATAGTTATTATAAAATGTGTGTGTGTGTGTGTGTGTGTGTGTGTGTATTATAGAATGTACCTATATTGGAAATATATATTATAGGCATACTCTTATATTGTAATATCCACCATTATTATTGTGTTTGCCCTACACATATATATAGAAAAGGTTGGCTAACCAATAATTCAAGCCACTAATTATTCTCAACAATAGTGGTTTTGACAAGTTAACTCGAATTGATCTAAGTCAATTTAATGTGTTATCATTTTAATATATTTTTTTTCCAAGTCAAACTACTTTTTTATCGATTGTTGGCTTTGTCTTTAAATCTGTTAAGTTGACCATGTCACATGAAGTCAATCCTCATATAGTTTTTTTTAAAACAAATACATTAACAATATCTAAATATTTTTTTATGTTAAAAAAATAATTTGCAATGATCTAGTACTCATTAGTTAGGCATTAATCAATAACAATATATAAAAGTGCAATTAAAAAAAAATCATAAACTATATATTATCTTTATAATTTACCTCAATACCAACATGTAATCATATTCTATGTGAGGCTAATTGTATGACAAGATGTGAGAAGAATACATGATTTGGCTTCATCTTAGTGTTAATTTGGAATCAGAAGAGAAATAATAACAATACTCTTTTCTAGGACTTAGTAAATCAACATAACATTATAAGCCCTAGGAATTAATTTACTAAAATTTCATATCAAATACCTCCAAGCTTTTATTAAACATTTTGGCCGCCTTGTAGACAGTATTTGAGTACATGCTTGTCCTTTGTCTCTCATTCTCGCTATCTGTCTGTCTTTTTTGCAAAAACAACTAATTTTAAAAAGGAGAAATGTCGACAGACCTGTTTCAACTAGTACGAAGCTTTGACCAAGACGGCGGCGATACAGCTTCCAGTATGGCCATGCTGATCGATCCTTCTGAAACTCTAAGTTCGTGGTATAATTTATTATTCATTCCAACTAATTCAATATTAAAGTCACATCTAGCCCTACGTAATTTTGCACTCCACAACTTAAAAGTTTGGACGCAACTTGGCTTGATTTTTTCCCCGATCGATCTCTTTACAATTTTGACATTGAGTGCATGTGTGCTTGTGACCCGGAAAAATAAAATACTTTTGATTTAGCATAAGTTTTTTTTTTTTTTTTATATATATATATATATACACTAAAACTAAGTTATTATTTTACGTGTGTGTGTGTATGTGTGTGTGTGTGTGTGTATATATATATATATATTAAGTAAGGTCATCCACAATAATGATGCATTATTCACAAAAATAATAATTATTTCTCTTAAAAATGATAATATAAGGAACACACACTAATTAGATCTTTCATTAATGGTGTTATTTACTAAGTTTGGATGTAATTTTATTTATTTATTGAGTTTTTATATTTTCAACTTTATTAGCTTGTTTTTAGATATTATTGGTGTTTTAATTATCTAAATGAAGTGCTTTTATGGTAATATATATAGATTAGCCTATGATTATTCTTTTTTTTTTGTTTTTGATAAATTATTCCGTCAATAATTAATAGGCATGCTATTTGTAAACGACATCGGGTTCCTTGTTTATCTATAAAATTTGATACTCACCTACAACTATTTTGTGCCTCTTTATTTCGGGTCTAGAAAAATGCCAAAAATAAAAAATAATGGTATTAAGAATATATACTTTCACCTACATGTTATAGATGAAGGTCTTTGTATGTATTTCGGTTTCAAATAAGTCCACCACCAGGGATAACTCTTCTGCTGAAGCTTTTGCAGTGGCTGTAATTCGCAATTGCAAGTTCAACATATTTATCTTGAAAGAAATCAATGTGCCAAGTGGTTAGCAAATAATGGTACCAGTTGCATGTTGGGTGTTGTGTTTGTTGGGCTTTGATCTCTTTTTGTCACAAAAAAATGTGGGTAATTAAATATTCTTAAAGTGTGGTTGTGATTGTTTTTTAAAGTGTTTTTCACTTAGAAATGCATCAAAATAATATATTTTTTTATTTTTTAAAAATTATTTTTGATATTAGTGCATTAAAACGATCTAAAAAAACTAAAAAAATATTAATTTTAAGCAAAAAAAAAATTTAAAATTTTTGGGAACGCGGGTTGGACCGCATTCCCAAACAGTCCCTTAGGTGAAGGGCGGTAGACCTAGAAATTTATTATTGGACCACCTCAATGGTTAGAAGACATAGCAAAACTCAGATGATGATATCATTGGTACCGTTAGAAAGATCTCAACGAGAGAATTACAATGACATAAAAAAGATCACTAACAATGAACGAAATAGGTCACACAAACTGCTCAAAGATGACAAGGCTCACTTTTTTTTGGATGGATTATGTTGTCCACTCTGGTCACTGTTGATGACTTTCCTTTGTGCCATTGGATTCTTCAGCAAGATTTTTATAATGATACAATTGACGTTATCATTAAAAGTTTGGTGTGTCTCTATGATCTTTTTTTTCTTTGTTATTTTCTCTTTTCTCTCCTTTTTGTAATTTATGAAGAGAAACGTGAGAGATAAAAACAAGATCTTGGATGCACACCGAAGCTTAAATAATGACACTACTAGTATCATTAAAAAGATCTCTGACACGACCAAAAGATTGATATCTTTTTCCAAGTGCAGGAGTGTCGAAGTAATAAATAATCCGACAAGAACGGGGTCGAACCACAAGGAGGTTAATTGTATAAATTATAGACAACAATAATGCAACAATAATAACAACAACAATAGTAACAATAATACTAGTAGTAATAATAATAATAATAAAGAAGAAGAAGAAGTTGATGAGAACTTTGAGATGAAAGATTAATGTAAGGATTAAACAATGATAAAAACAAATATCAAGGTTAGAGGATCCACTAATGGTATTTCAAACAAGTATAGTATAAATTCTTATTACTCAACTGGAATCCATACACAAAGAAAGTTCCAATCGGATGATTTGTTATTAATAGCTCATTATAAATTATTAAAATGATCATATTAATTATCTTATTTAAGTAACACCAAGCTTTTAAATATTGTTAGGAATTCACGATGCTAAGTTATGTTAACAACAAATCAAGTTCCTTTCATAGCGCAGATGTAGGTAATACCATATGGTTGGGCTATAAGAGTGCCAAGCATTTGTTGTACCAAGTGTTATACAATATAAATCTAGATTAACTATTTAACAAGCAAGGTGTTAAGAATTAGTAAGATAAAAAGATAAGACATGTTAATATTAAACATTAAGGTCCATGTTGAGTTTACACCATACTTATTCTTACACTATTAGTGTAACCTTTTCACCTTGATATAATCAACTTAGCTAATCATAATGAAGAAGAGAAATATAAATAAACAAAATAAAAACATAAATAAAATACAAGTTAACTAAGTAAAGGAGAGGAAATGAAAAGCATAAACAAGATATTAATGAAAGCAAAACTTAAAAATTACAAAAAATATATAAAGAGAGAGAGGAAGAGCAAGTTCTTGATCTGAACAATCAAGCCCCTAAATGCATGGCAAATGCCTCCTTTTATAGGCCAAAATTTAGAACTATTGATTTGATGACTAATTGTTGAGTGGGTGGCTAACTCTTGACTTGGTGAAAATCTTTATCTTCTTGTCTGAATAAAACATCATTGCTAACATCAAAACTGTAAGATCCCACATCGGAAGCGAGAGTCCAGAGCCAAGGCCTTATAAGTGCATGCTCACCTTGACTAGTAAGACGTGTTTTGGGGTCATGTGTGGTTGCCAAGAACAAAACCGTGAGGGGGACCTAGGTGGAAGCCCTGGATTTGGATGGATTGGGAGGCTCAAAGCGGACAGTATCTTGCTAGTGAGGTGGGGTGTTACATTTGGTATCAAAGCCAGCGGACAATTACCGAATAGTGTTCTAGTTTGGACTGCACCAACATCACTTTTCTAAGTTTGGCCCTCTCTTTGTCCTTTCAATTTCAATATTTGAACTCATCAATCAATCCTTTAATTTATGTGATAGGCCTACATTTAAGATGAATATTTACCATAAATTAAAGGTATCTTATATTATTAGGTACGTTATTATAAAACATGTTTTAGTTAAGAGTTATTGATACTTCAAGTGCAAAATGATGATATAAAACCTTAATAAAATACACTTTTAATTACTAATCAATCTCAAATATAAAAATCAAATGACATAAAGAAAGGTAATCAATAGTGATTAGAGTGAGCTACACGATTTCTCCAAAAACAAGTGAACCTTGCTATTTTTGACAATTTGTTTAGCTCAATTCATTCATCATTAATGATTTCATTTTGAGTCGTTAGAATTTTTTTCAGCAAATTGTTTTTGATGTATCAATGATGTGTCATCTGCTTATAAGGTCTTTTTTTATTTTTTTTCTCTCCACTCTTTCTTCACTTTTTATTTTAAATTGAATCATATTATTTTATAATTTGAAAAAGTTACTAGTAATACTTATGGCTTTCTAATATATATATTTTTAAAAATAATTTTTAAAATGTATTATTTTTTTACAAAAGAAAATGTGTGTTAAGAGTAAAAAAAAAAAACTCTCGTAAGAGCTCCATGATGATGGAGACCTCTGATCCAACTAAGCAATGGGCGTGATGATGTGACGACATATGTCTGATATGGACACTTTGCATCCCTCATCAACTCAGCATATAATTAATGTCGTGTGTTAGTTTATGAATGGGTTGCATATGCAATTACGCTTGCAGCTAGCCATCACCGTCCAAAATCTGTATGAGCCTGTGATCATGGTCAATATTCATATGGCCAAAGTGAAGAGGTGAGGACCTCCATACATTATTGTGTTAACCGACTATCTCATCATCACTTTGAATAAAGATGTTCTTAAGAACATATTGCTTGATCATTTTTCTGGAAAATCTAATATTACAAAATCATAAGTTTAAGACACGTGGAGAAAATTATGTGCCTCACCAACCGGCATTGGTTTTTTTTTAGGACAGCCAGCTATAAGTCACGGTGGTTGGATGCTCCTCCGGAGCAACCTTCCCCAGATGAAGCTATATATTATTATATTTATAAAATTCGGTCATATTAGATCCATGACTTGAATGGATTTTGTAAAATAAAAAAAATTAAAATTGTTATTAACTCGGTTAAACTCAGTGATTATCAATAATCCTAGAACCCGTATAACTAGATATAATTTAGATAAGACCCAATTTATATAATAGTTTTTTTATATATATGGTTGAAAAAAACACCGTTTCTCTTCACCTTCTTCCCCTGGTTCTCCAAAGACAGTCTTTTCACCTTCTTTTCTGTTGAGGAAAAACTCACTCTCCCCTCCTTCCCCTGTTCCTCTTCACCTTTCCCCTTATTTTTTTCTTTTCATCTCACTTGCTTTGCCCAGTGATAAAAAATCCTAACCCAGCAAGTCCAATCCCTCCACTCGCTCCCTCTAATCTCAGCCACTTCGACTGCTTCAAAAGTAACTTACAACTTCATTTAAGTAAAGCTCTTTGCATGTGAATTGCGATCCTTTTCTTAATTACTTAATCTTTGTCAACTTTCAAGTGTTTTTTATTTGTATTTGTATTTCTATTTATGGGAAAACTGTGTGTTGATGTGGGCCATCATTTCCCTGATTTAAGTTTGAACAAACTATAGATAAGGGGGAAAACAATTAGGGAAATAACTAGCCTGTGCTTACAGAAAACGCCAAGAAGTTGCCAACCATGACAATTTATTAGCAATTTGATAGTTTATGAATTATGTGTCCCATTTAGCCGCTGTACGTTTATGATTTACAGGGCAAGGGTAGAAAATATGTTTACTGATAAGCAGGAAAGAATTAAACTTCAATTTTCATGAACCTAGCGACTGCATGCCCTGTTTGTATACTTTACACTCTTCTTCGCACCATTATAGGCTAATTTTCATAAACCAGGTGTTAGTTTCAATACCGGGAAAAACCAACTTCTTATGCCTTTTTGCTAACATTTGTTTAATCACCAAGAAACTAATTTCTTCTTTTATGCATTAGTCTCATCATTGGTGCCGCACCCGACATTGCGGCGGCTCTAAAAGTAATCTCGATGATGGAAAAAGAATAAATTTATGGTATCTTATTCTTTTAAGGGAAAATATCTTGTTTAAGGAGTCGCCACTTAATATTATAGTTATTAAGAACCCTAACTGGTCAACAGAGATCTTATGATTCAGAACTGGTTATACAAAAGAAAATATATTATCACCTCCTAAACGTTTTGCCTGAGGCAGACTACATTGCTGATTTTGTCTTAAATTACTAAATGTTTATTAGTTTATGTTATGATAATTTGCTTTTAATATTCCTGACTCTAGCACCATTGAATATTCAACTACGGATAATTCCAACTCTAGCATTGGTAAGTATTACGTAGCTATAAATTTAAATCAATATTTTTTTTATTCGTAACTCTAACGCTAGTGAATAAGCAAATAAAATAAATTCATTTTATTATGTATTCGTATATTTTTTATTTTTTCTAGCTAAATAAAATAAAATACAATGAATAAAAATAATATAAATTTAAACAAGTATTTTTATTTCTGACTCTAGCGTCAGTGAATAAATTAATAAATTTATATTATTTTTATTGATAAATACACATATTTTTCTATTTTTTTATATTTTTTGGGCTGGACCCAGCTAGCCTGGCCAGGTCACTGCCCAAGCCAGTGACCCGGTTGGACAACATGAAGCACGCGTGAACTAATTCACGCGTGCATGAGCAGTGAAGGAAGTGAATTAAAATGAAACTCGGGGAAAGAGAAGCTTGCTTACTTGGTTCTGGAAACACCAAAGGCAGTAGCAACAATGGTTCTGGTTACGGTGGCTTTCCTCTGCTTAGGTTCTTCCCTTTTGCTTGTCTCCTCCTACCTTTTATGCTCAATGTTTTCTCTCGGTGTCCTGTGTCTTCTTCCTCTTTTCTTCATCCTCCGCTCGTGGCCTCTATTTTTTAGAGAAAAAACAGGGGAACGAAAGTCTGCTACCCTGGTTTCTCTCGTTCCCCCCCTGCTCAGGACGAAGGAGATGGTAATAAAGGCATGACATTTTGCTAGTTGAACGTAAGCTCCCTCTGGTTGTTCTCTCTTTTTTTCGTTTCTCTTCCCCCCTCTGTTTTTTTAGTTTTTCTCCCTCCTTCCTACTTTCTTCTTCCTCTCCTCGGTTCAGCTCTTTCCTTTTCTAGTTCTCTGTCCAGTCTTCTCCGTTCAAGACGAAGACAATGGTGGTAAAAATACGAGATGCTGCTGGTTGATGGACCAAAATTTTCCCCTCGTTCTATTTCTCTCTGTCTCTCCTTTTTTTAGCTGTTTTTTTCTTCTTTGGTTTTTATCACCAGCGAATGTCATGCGGTTGCCTCTAGATAATGAGGCGACTGTGCATTGATTTTAATGCAGGAGTAAAGGCATCCGTTTTCTTCTCTCTTTTTTCGGGTGAAGAAGATGAACAGTGTTGATGTTAATGGCCATTTGCATTTTGATCCTTGACATTTTGAAGTTTTTCAGTCCAGTCCTTGGGTAAATTGTAATTGAACCCCTGCATCTCAGCGTCATTTACACATTGGTCCTTGGGTTTTAATTTCTTGCAAATTGGACCAGAATCAGCCCTATACTTTGATAGTTTTTCAATTAAGTCTCTGAATAAATTAATTCCAAGCTCAATTAAGTCTAAAACTTATCAAATCTCCAATTAAACCCTTGATTTGATTAATTAAATTAATTCCAAGCTTAATTAAGTCTCAAAACTTATCAATTCTCCAATTAAACCCTAAATTGGATTAATTAAATTAATTTCAAGCTGAATTAAGTCTCAAAACTTATCAATTCTTCAATTAAGCCCTTGATTTGATTAATTAAACTAGTCAAGAGTTTAATTAAATATTTAAACTTCCAATTATGTTGCCCTTAACCCAAATTTTAATTCATTCTTCACTTATTTTATTTTTACTTGTTTTTTATTATTTTTTTTTTATTTTTTTAGTAAATAAAATAATTAAAATAAAAAGGTCAGAAATTGAGTTATAACAATTGTCTTTTTTTATAATATTTATTATGCAAAGATATTAAAAAATTTTATTTTCTTTGTCAACTTTCTTAATTGGGTTATGAATTGCGATCCTTTCTTAATTACTTAATCTTTGTCAACTTTCAAGTGTTTTATTTGTATTTCTATTTCTATTTGTGGGAAAATTGTATGTTGATGTGGGCCATAATTTCCCTGATTTAAGTTTGAACAAACTATAGATAAGGGGGAAAACAATTAGGGAAATAACTAGCATGTGCTTACAGAAAACGCGAAGAAGTTGCCAACCATGACAATTTATTAGCAATTTGATAGTTTATGAATTATGTGTTCGATTTAGCCGCTGTTTGTTTACAATTTACAAGGCAAGGGTAGAAAATATGTTTACTGATAAGCAGGAAAGAATTAAACTTCAATTTTCATGAACCTAGCGACTGCATGCCCTGTTTGTTTACTTAACACTCTTCTTCGCCCCATTATAGGCTAATTTTCATAAACCAGGTGTTAGTTTCAATACCGGGAAAAACTAACCTCTTATGTCTTTTACTAACATTTATCTCATCACCAAAAAACTAATTTCTTCTTTTATTACTTGGTATTAGTCCTATCATCAAAAAACTAATTCATTCATCATAAACTACAATTTAAGTATGATATATTAGAACATTTACAGCATAATACAATGATACACTAAATAAGAAAATGACAAAATATATGATACTTGTTGTTGGAGCTTAAGTAGTATCTCCCTACTACTACATAGCTCCCATGGCCTTTCATGGATCAACAAATATACAACATTATTCTTTCATTGCCTACTCATTCTACATAATATTATTTTAAGTTTACATTCATTAATTTAACTCTTATTTTCAATTAAATTCTCAGTTTACTTATATTTTCAACTTGTATTTAATTAACATTCAATTTCACATTTTCTTACTACCATTTTGCTTCCAACTTATATTTCTCAAATACATGGTATGTAATAAATCCAAAAAAAAAAAGTCAATTATTTTGATTCACTTACAGCTATTTTGCTATGTGTACCTTCCCAAGCACTTATTTCCTTACAACCCAAAATTTCATTTCATATTAATACATATTATTGACATGACCAAAGAGTTAATGTCTTCTCCCAAGTGTAGGAATGTTGAAGTAATAAATAACACAGCAAGACCGGGATCGAATCGGAGGGAGGTTAACTGTATAAACTATAAATAAATAAATAGATAATAACAGAAAAGGAGTTGAAGAGAGTTTTAAGCTATGATATTGATATAAGGATTAAACAAGGATAAAATAGTTGTCAATGTTAGAGGATTCACTAATGGTATTTCAAACAAGTTTAGTATAAACTCTTTTTTATTACTTAACTAGAAACCATACACAAAGGAGGTTACAATCAGATTATAAATTGTTAACATGATTACATTAGTTATCTTATTCGAATAATGCTAATACTTGTAAATGTTGTCAAATATTCATGGTTATAACTTATGTTAACAACAAATCAAGTTACTTTCATAGCACAGGTGTCGGTTATACCATACGATTGGCCTATGAAAGTGCCAAGTATTTGTTGTGCCAAGGATTGTACAACATAAATCTAGATTAGCCATTTAATAAGCAAAGTATTAAAAGTGAACAAGATAACAAATACAAAACATGTTAGTATTAGACATTAAAGTCCATGTTGAGTTTATAATATACTTATTCTTACACCATTAATGTAACCTTTTTACCTTGACATAATAAATTTAGCTAAATATAATGAAAAAGAGAAACATGAATAAACAAGATAAGAACATGAATAAGATATAAGTTAACTAAGTAAAGGAAAGGAAATGAAAAACATAAACAAGAGATTAATATAACATAAAATAAAACTTGAACATTAAAAAATACAAAGAAAGAAAGCAAGAGCAAGATCTTGATCTGACACCAAGATGCCTAAATACATGGTAAATATCTTCTTTTATAGGCCAAAATTTAGGACTATTGATTTGATAACTAATTGTTGAGTGGGTGGCCACATCTTGACTTGGTGACAATCCTTATTTTCTTGTTTAAACAAAATGTCATTGCTAATGTCAGAATTTCAACAGATTGTCCTCATGAAAGTTCTAGAAAATTGTCTCAGTTTTCCAACAAAAAATAAATCAGTGCATTTGTATTTCTAGAACTCGAGATATGGGTTGAACACTGAATAGTGTTTGGGTTGGAGGACAGACTCAGATTTCTCCATTGTTGCTACAATTTGAACTTGAAAATAACCTTTTTGAATCTTGCACTCCGCATGAAATTTTAGGCCCATGTCTTAGCTTTCTATCCATATAAAGCAAACCTAAATCCAAGTTCTACAGCTCCAATAACCAAATGATGTTCCAATTTGGACTGAACCATCATTTCTTTTCTAAGCTTAGTCCTCACTTTGTCATCTTAATTTCAGTAGTTAAACTTATCAATCAATCCCTTGATTTATATGATAGACCTACATTTAAGATGAATATTTACCATAAATTAAAGGTATATTATAGTATCAGACTTGTTATTATAAAACATGTTTTAGTTAAGAAGTTATTGATACTTTAAGTGCAAAATGATGATATAAAACCTTGATAAAAATACGCTTTTAAGTACTAAACACACCTCACAACCAGCTTATTGCTAGTCCCTAGTAATCAGAGCATTAAAATAGAAAAACAATTTGCAAGTTCCATAAACAAGACATTCATTATTCAACTTCCATTAATCTATCTAAGTAAACAAACTCTAATTAAATTTATATATCTGCTTCATACTTCTTAAATAAGATATTAATAAATCTTTTTTTGTGCTCAATATATCAACAAATAGTTATGGATCTTTACTTGAAAGAAAACAAATTTTTTATTCTAATGTTTAAGGTTAACTTTCATAAGTTAGGATTATTATCTTCTCTTTTTTTAAACTTAAAACACAATGCATCTTTAACCCATGTAACGAGCTTTCGGCTAATGATTCCCAGACCAGTTGGTCTTGGGGCATTAGGTGTCGAGACACCCTACAAACTTAGTAACTCAGGATGCAGATACTGATACGTAGATAGAGCAATATTTAATTCCCTTAAGCTTTTCTCCTTAACCCATGTAACAAGCGTTGGGCCAATATATCCTAAGTTAGTTGACTTTAGGGTATTAGGTGTTAAAACACCCCTTTGGGCTTAATTGCTTAGGTTAGGGAGGCTATGAAACCAAACTTATCTACGTTTTTATTATCATTAATATTATCAATTTGTTTTTTTTTTTTTTGCAAATTATATACTATCTCTTTCCCTTAGTTATTACCCTTAACAAAATAACATAAATATTGTAACAATCCAATGTGCAACCCACAATCATATGTTAAAGTGTATGTGTGAAAATAAAGGCTTAAGAATACTTGTTAAATGAGTATATGAGCAGAATCAAGTGATAACAATACAAGAGTGTGTAAACCTAAATATTTCAAAAAGTATTATGATAAACCTTGATAAGAATGTTTACTAAGATGCGTCTTAAGAGTCAATAAAATTCCTCCTTACTCTACCATCCTAATAACAATTTTGTCAAATGGTTTTAATAATAGCAAAAACAGTTAGTAAGTTAGTTTTTTTTTATGTCAATTACTACCTTTTCCCCCCAACCAAAACAAGACATTGTCCTCAATGTTTTAAGGCAGAAAGATAGAATATAGAAGACATTACCTGAAACGACGAATATTGACAAACCTAAAACATACTTAAACAAATATAAGAAATAATAAAACAAAATAATATGTTATTAATAAAACCAAAAGACACAAGGTTTCACAAACAAAGACTCAAATCTAATCTAAGTTTTTTACAACATTTCTTAGGTGACCATTTTATGCGACTCATACAAGGATCAATGACAGGGATAAAAGATTGTAGTTAGTGAATCAATTGTTTAGTAGTAGCAGTAGAGATTATGATTTGTTGTGCCGAAAATGATAGAAATTCCTGTTCCATAGCTTGATCAAGAAAAGATAATAAATTATCATAAAAACCATTAATATTTAACTAACTTATAGGTTTATGGTGAATGTGCAGTTGAGCCCAAGAGGAAATATGAAAGATCTCTTCCATTGTGCCCAGACCATCTGGTAAGGCAATGAAAGCGTCAGCATGGTTAAATATTGCATTCATTCGATTAGAGATTGTGGAGACCTGTAGTTCCTCTCCGATTGTTTTTCCAATGATGTCCCATTTTGCTAAAGCTTTGGGAACGACCTCCAAAACTTGATTGCCTCCTAAAAATACAGCTATTGACATAACCCCCATTAACCCAAGGCTGCCTCCCCCTTACACTAAATGAATCTTTTTCTCAGCTAATACCTGACCAAGATAATTTACTGATTCTAAAAACTCTTTTTCTTTCCTAGGACTAGATCCACCAAAAACAAAAATATTTTTTATTTAATGACTTGAGGAATCTGTCATTTCTACACACTTCTATATCTGTTGAATGTATGGGTTGAGTAGAAATGAAGGGAAAGAAGAGAAGATTTTATATATGAGAAATTAAAAAAGTAGAAATGAAGGGAAGAAAGAGAAGATTTTATATATAAGAAATTAAAAATGCAATCATACCCCTTATATATAGGCCAGCTGGAGTGTGTCTCTCTCTCTCTCTCTTTATTTATTTATTTTGAAAATGCATGTGTATGTACAGGTAGTTGTGATTGTGGCTCACATCTTCCCTTGGTTTTACGTCCAAGAACTGCTTAAACGTCCTGTATAGGTCGGGGATAGGCTTCCCATCCAATTTTCTTAAAAATTAGCAAATAAGGTATTTTATAGTCAGATTCGCAAGACTAAGTCGATCATGTTTTTTTATGGAATTGTGGCCATAAATCATGAATTGCACGATGCACATCTTCACTAGGATTCGTCTCAAGAGTCAATAGAAGATTATCTAAAGACTTCTTACTCAGGCCATCCTTAATGAATTGTATTTTATCTTCACAGTTTATAGATATTATTCTTAAAGAATGACATGTTATATTACAAGTCCATCTAGCACATCTGTGACAGACTTTCAGTTGTTTTGCACAACGTTTCTTTGCAAAAGTGCTTTTACCTATTTTAGGCATGTATAAAACGAAAGAATTGGAGGACTCACTTGATAATTGGACTTTTGCTTCAATCAGCCAGCAAATATCATTAGGAAAACAAAAGTGGGAAACTGAAAACAATCTTTTTTATCTGCCATTTGACCGGGGAAAGAGAGACTAGGAGAACAAAAGTTACATAAAAACAAAACACAAAACAATATGAGAAAAAGAATCAATCTTTATATATAGGATCACTCAATTCAATAAAGTCATTTCAATTGAAAAATTGTCAAAATAAGCTTTCAAATGATGTTAATTTACCTTGAAAACATTGTCATTCTTTGGATTCTCGATATCATATGCCGTATATGGATACACATGTTTCACAATAAAAGGACCTCTCCATCTTGATCTTAGTTTTCCAAGAACTAAATGGAGTTGAGAATTATAAAGCAAGACTTTTTGACCAACATTGAATGTTTTTCTCAGTATTTTCTTATCATGAAACTCTTTGATTCTTGCTTTATGAATTCTTGAATTTTCATATGCATCATTTCTTATTTCCTCAAGCTCATTTATTTATAATTTTTGCAATTGACTAGGATCATCAAGGTTTGAATTGAAATCTTTAATAGCCCAGTAACCTTTATGTTCAAGTTCCACAGGCAAGTGAAAAGGTTTTTCATAAACTAGTCTATAAGGTGACATACCTAATGATGTTTTATAAGCAGTTTGATAAGCCCAAAGTCCATCATTAAGTCATAAAGAGTAGTCCTTCCTATTAGGATTCACTGTTTTCTCCAAGATTCGTTTGATCTCCCTATTAGCAAGTTCTACCTATCCACTCGTCTGAGGGTGATAAGGGATGGCAACTTTGTGTGTGATTCCATATTTCTTCATTAAAAACTCAAATGGCTTGTTGCAGAAATGTGTTCCACCATCACTTATCATGGCTCGAGGGATTCCAAATCGACTCAAAATATTTTCTTTCAAAAACTTTATCACTGTTCTGTGATCATTGTTTCGGCTTGGAATTGCTTCTATCCATTTTATAACATAATCTACTACGACTAATATGTACAAGAAACCAAATGATGGAGGAAATGGACCCATGAAATCTATACCCCAGTAGTCAAAGATCTCAATGACAAGAATAAGATTTAAAGGCATCATGTGACATTTTAAAATAGATTCCAACTTTTGACAATTTTCACAAGTCTTGTAGAATGCATGTGAGTCCTTGAACATGGTGGGCCAATGAAATCCACTTTGTAAGATTTTTACAATTGTTTTTTTTGACGAGAAATGACCCACACATGCCTTAGAATGACAAAATTTAATGACACTACTTACCTCATTATCAGGAATGCATCTTTGAAATATTTGATCAGGACAATATTTAAATAAATATAGGTCATCCCAATAAAAGTTCTTCACTTTGTTCAAGAACTTTCTTTTGTCTTGGGTACTCTAATGAGCTGACAATTGTCCTTAAACAAGAAAATTAACAATATTAGCAAACCAAGGCATTATAGAAATGAAAAGTAAAGATTCATCGGGAAAGTAATCATTGATTGGTATGATGTCAAATTTCAAATTTTTTGTTAATCTTGACAAATGATCTACAACAATATTTTCGGTGCCTTTCTTGTCTTTGATTGTGATATCATATTCTTGAAGTAACAAAATCTACTGCACCAATCTAGCCTTAGAATCTTTCTTAGAAAGAAGATATTTCAATGCTGCATGATCGCTAAAAACAACAACAAGTGAGCCAACAAGATAAGACCTGAATTTTTCACATGTAAATACTACTACAAGTAATTCTTTTTCAATGGTGGTGAAATTCATTTGATCATTATTTAAAGTTTTACTTGCATAGTAAATCACATAAGATTTCTTATCTTTTCTTTGTTCCAAAATAATACCCACGACATAATCACTAGGGTCAAACATTATTTCAAAAGGTAATGACCAATTAGCAGGTTGAATGACAGGAGCAGAAGTAAGCAACTTTTTAAGTTTAACAAAGGCTTCTTCACAATGTTCAGTCCATTCAAAAATATTATCCTTTGTTAGAAGGTTACTCAAGGGCTTAGATATTACATTAAAATCTTTGATGAACCTTATATAAAAACTCGCATGTCCTAAGAATGATCTAGCATCTTTAATAGATTTTGGTGTTGGCAGGTTAACAATTAACTCGATTTTAGATTTGTCAATCTCAATTCCTTTCGATAAAACAATATGACCAAGTACAATACCATTTGTTACCATAAAATGACATTTTTTCCAATTCAGTATAAGTTTCTTCTCTTCACACCTACTTAAAACCTTTTCTAAGTTAGTCAAACAATCATCAAATAAATCACCAAAAACAGAAAAATCATCTATAAAAATCTCAAGAAAACATTCAACCATATCACTGAATATGCTAAGCATGCATCTTTGAAATGTGGCTGGTGCATTACATAATCCAAAAGGCATCCTTTGATATTCAAAAGTACCAAATGTACATGTGAAAGTAGTCTTCTCTTGATCTTTCAATGCAATTTTAATTTGATTGTAACTTGAATAGCCATCTAGGAAACAATAAAATTCATGACCTGCAACTCTTTCTACTTGAAGGTATAGACTCAATTGATCGTGGTGACAATTCTTCAATTTGTGGTCTCTAATTACATGCCTTTGATTCTTCTTGAAAATAGACCATTTGCAAATCGTCAAATTCATCAATCTCAGTTTTACTGGAAGTGGTTTGAAATTGATCATGAACTTATTTTTAAGTAAAGTCCACTTCCTGTAAATCATTATCACCTCCAGGTTGCTTGTAAATGTTGAAAATATTCATCTCTAATGTCATGTTTCCAAATGATAACTTCATCAGTCCATTCCTACAATTAATCAATGCTTTAGATGTTGCAAGAAATGGACATCCTAAAATAACAGGAATTGAATTATATGCTTCAATAGGTTGTGTATCTAAGACAACAAAATCTACAGGGTAAATGAATTTATCAACTTATACTAACACATCCTCAACTATTCCTCTAGGCATTTTTACATATCTATTAGCAAGTAAAAGAGTTACAGAGGTTAGTTTTAACTCACCTAGATTGAGACTTTGAAAAACTGAATATGGAAGTAAATTCACACTAGCTTCAAGATCAAGTTAAGCTCTTTTAATTTTATGTTCTCCAATAATGCAAGAAATTGTAGGACAACTAAGGTTTTTATATTTCAAAGCATTATTGTTCTGAAGAATGGCACTTACTTGTTCGGCTAAAAAGGTTTTCCTTTTCACTTTCAGTTTTCTCTTCACAGTGCACAAATCTTTTAAAAATTTAACATAGGAAGGAACTTATTTAATAGCATCCAACAAAGGTATACTGATCCTTACCTGTTTCAAAGATTTCAGAATTGTGATTGAGTTTCCTTTTGTTTGGTCATGGCATGAGGAAATGGAAGTGCTGGCGGGGAATCAATCTTTTCTTTGCAATGTTCAGGTTCAACCCCTTCCTTACTCTAAAAGATTAACTCATCATCTTTCTCACAAGGTTCAAGAATGAGTTTTTCAATAACCTTACCACAACGAAGAGGGATGACTGATTTGACTTGATCCATGTGTTGGCTTCTGGAACTACTTGTATTTGCATTGTATTTCCCCTTGGGATTTTACTGTGGTTGAGATGGAAACTTACCATTCTTTTGAAAACTAAGAACAGATATGAATTTTGCAAGAGCATTGTTGTAACCCAATTTTTTATTCACTAAGATTTTCTTGAATGTTATTTTATTTATATTATTATTCATAAAATAAAAAAAAAATAAGAAAAAAAAGTTTAAAATTCAAAATATATTTTTCTAAAGTCAACCATATTTTTCCATTAAAATCGATTTCACTAGGTCAATACGGGTCAAACCATGTCGACCAGGGTAAAAAAATGAGTTTTCATAACGTTTCGGGTCAAAACCGTCATTTTCGGTCAAAACCGTCATTTTTTTATCAAAACTAAGTCCACCGGGTCAATACGGGTCAAACCATGTCGACCAGGGTAAAAAAAATGAGTTTTCATGACGTTTCAGGTCAAATCCGTAATTTTTTATCAAAACCTAGTCCACCGGGTCAATACGGGTCAAATCATGTCAACTAGGGTAAAAAAATGAGTTTTCATGATGTTTCGGGTCAAAACTATCATTTTCGGGCAAAACCGAGTCCACCGGGTCAATACGGGTCAATCCATGTCGACCAGGGTAAAAAAATGAGTTTTCATGATGTTTTGGGTCAAAACCATCATTTTCGGTCAAACCCATCATTGTTTATCAAAAATCGAGTCCACCGGGTCAATACAGGTCAAACCATGTCGACCAGGGTAAAAAATGAGTTTTCAGGCTGTTTCGGGTCAAACCATCATTTTTCGATCAAAACCCGGTTCACCAGGTTAATACCCATCAAATTTATTTTTTTGTGTTAGTGGTTGAAACTGTCTTTTTTCTAATACTGATTTAAGTTTTTTTTATTTTACCTATATAAATATTTATTATTATATATAATAAAACAAAATTAATAATACAGGAATTTATTATGGTAGATGAGTTAGTGGCATTGATGCATTATTTTCCTTTGAAATAAATTTGTTGTCCCCTGCTCATTGGCTATAAATAGCGATGAAAGTAAAGAAAAAAAAGAAGAGAGAGAAAAGAAAAGAAAAGAGTATCACTATTTCATATTTTTTTTTTAGTTTTTCTTCACGAGAGTAAGATATTGTTTTTCTTTCTAAAACAACTTGAAAAATACCAAAAATATCCCAACCCTTGGATTCAATAGTGTTAGTTCTATACCTTTGATTTATTAGGATACAATAGGGCTTACCACACTAGATTAAAACCCAAACCCATCTTAGCCTTTAATATAATCTGCCCTTTGATACTGTTGCGCCACGTCACCTAGTGTACCGAGCTTTTGATGCACCGCTTCACACCAGATCACAGCTCTCCTCATCCAGCCCATCCGATCAACCTACAGATCAAGTCAATCATAGCCGCACGATCGTTTCATCAGAGATCCAACGGCTAACAGCCTTTAGCTACACCGGAGTACCTGCTAGCGTTCACACTGTAGTAAAACCTAGAGCCTCTCTCTCTCCTCTTGCCAGCGACTCTCTCTCTCCTCCGATCTCCCATATCCGGCCGTCGTAAGCCTCCAAACTACCACAGAAAGGTCGCCAACCTTGTATAAAGCAAAACCCAGGCCTTTTTCAGCGTTTTCGTCGCCTCATCTGGCCGAAAAAAGATCACGATCGTTGCCGGCCACCGAAGCTTCAAGTCGTCGATTCTCCCTCGTCAGCCATCAACGGCCATCGAGACCACCACCATTAGAATCCTCGACCTCAGATATACCAGAATTGACCATCGGTTGGCCAGAAATCTCGCCAGAAAATTTCGTCGCCGCCAACAGTAACCGCGCGTGAGCCACACGCGCCGCCAGTGGCATTTTCATAAATTTTTGAGAAATTTGAGGGTATTTCAGTCTTTTACCTATACAGCACTTAGGTAATTTTTTTTTTGAGATTTTTAACTTTTTTGTATTTTGTATATAAATTTTCTTGCATGTAAAAAAAAATAAAACAAAAAATAAATATATAAAAAAACGACGTGGGTCCAACACCCATCTTATCATGTTATCGTTTGTGGGTCCAAAGCCCAATTCTCGAATATGGTTATACCCATTTCTCAATGATATCAAAATAATTTTTGTTTTATAAACGAATATTGTTTGTTGACACGTCTCTTTTTACAGAAAATGACCGATGTCAAAAGTTTAAATACCAAATATGAATTATGTCCATAATTTTTTTTGGTAACACAAATGTTGTTCTTCTTTTTAGGGTTAAACGTCAATATTTTAGACGAGTCACCTATTTTTAGGAACTGATGTCATCCTTTTTTTTTTACACATCTCCTACGAACGTTGTTTGTTGATGTCTCTTTTTACTGAAAAGGATCAATGTCAAGGGTATTTAAATACCAAATATGGATTATGTCCATAATTTATTTTTGATAACTCAAATGTAAATCTCCTTTTTAGGGTTAAACGTCGATATTTTAGACAAATCTTCTATTTTAAGGGACTAATGTCATTTTTAACGTGTCTTCTATTTTTAGGGACCGACGTTAACTATTTAAAGAAAACAAAATTGCAAATAAGCTCGAAATATAATATCATTTGAAACAAATAAAAAACACACAAGTAAGGGTAACCTTTCTCTTGAAAGAATGTTTTAAGTGTGGTGTCTACCTTCCCTTAATTATAACTAACCCAATACCCGAATCTCTAGGACCAGTGTCTAATTTGGGATTTCTAGTTTCCTCATATTACTAGATGGCGACTCCAATAAAATCTTCATTTCCCTCAATAAAAAAAAATCTTTTTGTTAAGTAAACAAAAAAGTGGAGCCGTCGCCCGACGTCGTGTATCGACAGAATAGCGACTCCACTGGGAAAGCAGGGTTGAACCAACTGCTTGTGTGTGCTTTTTATTTTATTGTTATTGCTATTTATTTTTTGCGCATTTATTTTATTTGCACTATTTATTTTATGCGATATTAATTCTAAATCATTTCAATTTTTCAGATTTGCACATGTATACATGTTATTTATTTGTGTATTCACACACTTCATAGTGAACCTATAAAAGCTCTGGACCTGAGCTTGTCCTTTTATGATTAGAAAAGAAAGATTCAGGTGGTAAGTGTGACTTATGTCCACTGATGCTCATTTGGACTTTCGCTTAGATTGTAACTCACCCTATGCAACTAGTATTGTGGAGTTTTTCTCTCATACTCATGTTGTTTAAGGTTAAGAGGCCGATTACTCCATGGGTAATTCGGGCAATCTAAGAACCAAAGAAAAACTTTAAGATTAGAATAAACTGAGCCAAATCTTATGAGCTAGATCCTATCAATTAGGATATACCTTTTAGGACACAAACAAATGTCAATGCATTAACATACATGTTCATATACATTTTATATTCTCATTAAATCTCCACCGATCCTTATAGAAAGTGTGAGATGGAAAAACCCATTGCTATTGAGGAATTTTTGACCAGATCAAAATTGAACCAATATGATGAAGAGGATTGTTTGCCATCAGAACATGACATCAAATTTCTCCCCTAAATCAGTTCAAGTCCTTGTAGGTTTGGAGTCCTCAGTGAAAACTTTTTTAAAAGAATCTAATCTGGTTTGTTCCTCATCATAAGTTAAAGAAAAATTTGAAACAAATAACAAGCATGCATAAACCATATGGCATTTTGCATCCATTTATGCATTTCATTTAGTTTACTTGCATTCATTCAGGTTGAAATATAGATCCCCCAAAAGGCCATAAAATTCATTACACTCGATTATGAAGAAACATAATGGAGAACGAAGAAAGAGCCCATCTAGAGGCTCATTATCAAAGAGAGTTGGAGAACATGAAAAATGATATAGCACGACTTACGAGTCTACTCGAGCAGGCCCTAGTATCCAAGTCTGGGGAAGATAACTCTACTCAGCCAGCAGTTGCAACTCCATCTGTATCTATGCCAGCAGCTCCTTTTGTATTCACGTCTCAAAATTCAGGGGCAAATCCCTCTTCATTTAAACAACAGTTCATTTTCAATGTTCCACCAGCATAAGTGCCAGTTACTATAAACTTGACAACTGATGACCTCCACAGGATGAATTTCTCTAAATATGTCGATTATGATAAATTGACCGCTCTAGAAGAAAGATTGAAGGCGGTCGAAGGGGCAGACTTATATGATCCTGTTCATGCTGCAGAAATGTGTTTAGTTCTAAATGTAGTTGTACCCAAAGAATTTAGGGTACCAGAATTTATCAAGTATATAGGAACTAAATGCCCAGTCACTCATCTTAAATCTTACTGCAATAAGATGGCAGAAGTAGTGAATGATGAGAAACTTCTCATCCATTTCTTTCAAGACAGTCTTTCTGGATTGGCATTAAGCTGGTATACAAGGCTGGATAATACTAAGATCAGAAAGTGGAAAGATTTGGTAAAAGCCTTTGTGGAGTAGTATAAATTCAACATGGAGGTAGCCCCGGACAGGTCATGCTTGTTAGTCATAGAGGAAGGGCAACAAAGAGACTGTAAGAGAATACACTTTGAGATAGCGTGAAAAAGCATCTCATGTGCAACCCTCTTTGTTAGAAAAAGAAATGGTCATTATGTTTTCTAACACTTTTAAATCTCCATACTTTGAACACCTGGTGGGTAGTTCAGCTCAACATTTCTATGATGCTGTAACTATTGCTGAGAGAATAGAACAAGCAATAAGAACAGGGAGAATGTCAAAGCCTATTGAAAAGAAAGGCTTTACTGGGAAAAAGAAGGATTCTGATGTGAACAATGGGGAAGGAGTGTATAAAAAACAAATTACCATCATTATAACTTCCAAATACCTACCCAACAAGTTGCAAGTGTAAACTTTACTAAACCTTTCCCCACTAACCAACAAAACCAACTAAATGACCAACAAAGTAACCAGATTGTTAATCCTCCAAGAAAGAATTTTCAAAGAACCTAAGAATGATTGCCACTATTACCACTTTCCTTGGGAGAAATGTACTCAAAGTTGTTGAGTATTGGGCAAATAGCCCCCGTTCCCTTAACTCCATTGCAACCTCCATACCCAAATTGGTATAAGCTAGATCTGAAATGTGAGTATCATGTTGGCATTGCTGGGCATAACATTGAAAGCTGTAATGCATTTAAAAACAAGCTTTTTCAATTGATAAAAGCTGGATGGATAAATTTTGATGATGCACCGAATGTGAAGTCCAACCCTTTGCCCAATCATGTTGCAAGCAGTGGAGGAGTGAATGTTGTAGGAGTGGAGGGTAAGAAGGAAAGAGTTTTGAAGGTTTTCATGGAAAGACTGTATGGTATGCTGGTATAGTCTGGATATTTATCTGAGTTTGAACTAGTGATGAATGGAAATAACTACTGTAAGTTTCATGGCAAAGTGGGACATCACATTGATGATTGTGAAGAATTTCACCAAGAAGTGAAAAAGGATGTTGACTTTCGGCATGATAAGGATAGGGAGTGAAGAAGAGAGCAGTGAAGTTGGGATGATAGGTCGTTAGGAGACAAAAACAGAAGTTTATAGACTCCAACCAACTGTGGGTGGTCCACCAAAACTAAACCTGACTAAGCCTGTATGCATAAATAGTGGAAGTTATGGCAGAGTGCCTTACAATTATGGGTATTCTTTCAACATTAAGAAACCTACTCCTATCTTTCACCCTAAAATTGGCGGTTTAACTAGAAATGGTCGGTGTTTTACACCAGAAGAATTAGAGAGGTAGAGGAAAGCTAAAGGAAAAGAGATAGTTGATGCTTTTAAAGGTATGGAAGTGAACAAACCTATAAGTGAAGATGAGTCTAATGAATTTCTGAAGTTGATGAAGCATAGTGAGTATAATGTGGTAGATCAATTGAAGAAAACTCTTGCTAGAATCTCTTTAATGTCACTTATCTTGAGTTCTGAGTTACATTGTAAAGCATTGCAAAAGGTGTTGAATGAAGCATATGTGCCGCAAGATATTACTCAAGATACGGTGGAACATTTGGTGGGAAGAATTCAAGCCTCTAATTACTTATACTTCATAAAAGATGAGCTAGACCCGGAAGGGACTGAGCATAACAAGCCTTTGTACATCACCGTGAAATGTAAAGACCGTTTGATCGGCAAAGTGCTTGTGGATAATCGTTCAGCATTGAATGTGTTACCAAGGCATATGCTAGATGAGATGCCAATTAATGCTACCTATATAAGACCAAGTACAATAACAGCTAAAGCATATGATGGTTCCCCTAGACAGGTGATAGGGACCATTGACATTGAATTGTTTATAGGGCCTCAGATGTTTTTGATAACCTTACAAGTGATGGATATCCATCCTTCGTATAACATGTTATTAGGAAGGCCATAGATACATGCCGCTGCGGTTGTGACATCATCTCTACACCAATATTTGAAGTACATTATCAATGGTACTCTAGTGAAAGTTAAGGCAGAAGAAACCTTGTCCATGAAAAGGAATGTGTCGGTCCCTGATATTGAAGTAGAAGATTGCAAAGATGGAAATCTCTATGCCTTCGAGATTGTGAACACTGAATAGGTACCAGAGAATATGGTGTTAAGAAGACCAATGATTTCTGATACTGCCAGAATGATAGCTAAGTGCTTTTTGAAACATGGGCTACCATTCCAGAGTGATCCAATTGCTGGAAATCTTAAGAGAGTCAATATAATGAAAATTAAAGCTGCTGATCAGAGGTTTGGGCTTGGCTTTAAGCCTAAGAAAGATGATCACCAGAGAACTGCTAGGATTAAGCGAGAAAGAAGGTTGGCCAGAATGGAAGGAAGAAAGCTAGAAGAAGAAGACATTGTAATCCCACCCATTCATGTTTCTTTCCCAAATTTAGCATATGTAATGAAACCTGAAAACATGACGGAAGTCTTGGGACAGAAACTTGTTGTCATAGATATCAACAATGTAGAAGAAGGTGAAGGAAAAGGCTGGAATTCTAATGACGAGCCAAAAACAGCAAAAGAAGATAAACTGTTACCTCAGTTAACTGTCCACTCTCTAGAAGAGGCTCCAACCAACGCCTTTGTGCAAAAACTTTTGGTTTATAAAGTATTCCATAATTGGGAGATTGAAGAAGCCCCAGTTGTTTTCAAGAAGTAATGAATAAGTGTCTGTTTATATTTGCTTTTATATGCTTTGTGTGCTTTGCTTTGTAGTTTACTTTTGTACCTAGTTGGAAATCTTGGCTCAAGATGTCAACATAAGGTCTTTTCATAATTATTGAGTCAACTTTTAAAATATTATTGAGATCATGCATTTTCTTCAACAATTGTTATCTTTTTTTTGTTTTGTTTGGCTACAAGATACGCATTTACATTAAAAACACCTTCCACTTTCAGGAATTTTGAAAGCGAATCCTTCATAAATCCACAAACATATTGCATTGAAAATGAATGGTCAAACTTTGATAAAGATGTGATTGCAATGGATGAAGAGGAATGGAATGAAGATTATATGAAAGAGTTTACTAGACGAGTAGAACAGTCTGAGCATGCTTGGAAACCTGCAAAAGAAGAATTAGAGGTGATAAATGTAGGCACCGAGCAAGATAAAAGAGAGCTAAAAATTGGAACTCTGATTACTACATAAGAAAGATGCAGTTTGACCTCATTACTACAAGAGTATATGGATGTGTTTGCCTGGTTTTATGCAGATATGCCTGGTTTAGACATTGATATTGTAGTACACAGAGTGCCTTTGATAAAAGGATGTAAACCTATCAAGCAGAAATTGAGAAGAACTCACCCGGATATTCTATTCAAGGTCAAGGCAGAGATAAAGAAGCAGTGGGATGCTGGTTTTCTAGAAGTCATTAAATACCCTCAATAGGTATCGAACATAGTGGTAGTACCAAAGAAGGATGACAAAATCAGAGTATGTGTAGACTTTAGGGATCTAAACAAAGCTATTCCAAAGGATAATTTTCCTTTGCCTCACATAGACATCCTGGTAGACAATACTACTAGAAGCTCAACTTATTCCTTCATGGATGGATTCTCCGGGTATAACCAGATTAAAATGGCTGAAGAAGATAAAGAGAAGACCACTTTTGTCACACCATGGGGAACATTTTGCTACAAAGTGATGCCATTCGGGTTAAAGAATGCTGGAGCCACATATCAAAGGGCAATGGTGACACTTTTTCATGATATGATACACAAACAGATTGAAGTGTATGTGGATGACATAATTGCCAAGTCTACGAATGAAGAAGATCACATTCAGATTCTAAGAAAATTATTTGATAGACTAAGGAAATATCAGTTGAAATTGAATCCTGTAGGGTGAAGTCTGGAAAGTTGCTAGGGTTTGTGATAAGCAGTAAAGGATTAGAGGTCGATCCTGATAAGAGGTTTCTTGGGACGTTTGAATGACATTGCACGATTCATATCTCAGTTAACAACAACATGTGAGCCAATTTTTCGATTACTTCGGAAAAAGAATCCTGGTACCTGGGACAAAGATTGTCAAAAAGCTTTTGATAAAATAAAGCAGTACTTACAGAATCCACCTTTGTTAGTGCCACTTGTGCCTGAAAGACCTTTGATCTTGTATTTGACAGTAACTGAGGAAGCAATGGGTTGTGTGTTGGGACAATATGATGAGTCTGGAAGAGAGGAGCAAGCTATCTATTATCTGAGTAAGAAGTTTACCGATTATGAATCCAGATATACTATGATTGAGAAGCTATGTTGTGCTCTTGTATGGAGCACGAAGCGTCTTTGACAATATATGTTGTATTATACCACCTGGTTGATCTCAAAAATGGATCCTCTTAAATACATCTTTGAGAAACCTTACTTGTCAAGCCAAATAGCAAGATGGCAAGTAATGTTGGCCGAGTATGACATTGAAAACAAGACAAGAAAATCCGTAAAAGGAAATGTAATTGCTGATCATTTAGCAGATAATGCTATCAAAGATTATGAGCCTTTGAAATTTGACTTCCCGGATGAGGATGTGTTGATAGTAGAAGAAGACAAAGAGAAGAATGATTGGTGGATTATGTATTTTGATGGGGCAGTGAATGTATCTGGCTATGGAGCAGGGGCTGTGATAATCTCACCTGGCCAAAAGCAATATCCCATCTCAATCAAACTATAATTTGAATGTACCAACAATACTGCTGAATATGAGGCTTGTATCCTTGGGTTAGAAGCTGCTTTAGATATGAAAATAAAGAAGCTTGATGTCTATGTGGATTCAATGTTAATAATCTGTCAAGTGAAAGGCGAATGGCAGACCAAATAAGAAAAATTGATCCCATATCAACAATATCTCTCAAAACTGACTGAGGGCTTTGATGAGATAGATTTTACCCATATGGGAAGAGACAAAAACCAGTTTGCTGATGTTTTGGCAACCTTAGCTTATATGGCCAAAATTGATTACGGAATCAGGGTACAACCAATCTGCATTGAGATTAAAAATTTTCCAGCTCATTGTTGTTCACTTGAAGGAGAAATAGATGGGAACCCATGGTTTTATGACATCAAGCAATTTATCCAATATCAAGAATATCCCTTGGGGGCACTAAAGCAGATATGAAGACTTTGAGAAGGTTAGCTATGGAATTTTACCAGGATGGAGAAATTATATATAAAAGATTATTCAATGGAACTTTACTAAGATGTCTAGATGAAATAGAAGCTAAGGTAGCATTGCAAGAAATTCATGAAGGAATTTGTGCAACTCATGTAAGTGGGCACATGATGGCTAGACAAATGCAATGATCTGGGTACTTCTGGATGACTATGGAGAAAGATTGCATCGATTATGTCAGAAAATGCCATAAATGTCAAGTGTACAATGATAAGATAAATACACCTTCAGCTCCTCTATTTAATATGATATCACTATGGCCATTTGCAATGTGGGGAATAGATTTGATTGGTCCAATCAACCCAAAGGCCAGCAATAGGCATCAATTTATCTTAGTAGCCATTGATTACTTCACAAAGTGGGTGGAGGCCAGCTCTTATGCTCATGTAACTCAAAAAGTGGTCAAGTGCTTCATTGAGAAAGATTTGATATTTCGGTACAGTTCACCTGAGAAGATAGTGACCGACAATGCCCAAAATTTTAATGGAAAAATAATCACAGAATTGTGTGTGAAATGGAAAATTAAACATTCAAACTCATCTCCTTACAGACCAAAGATGAATGGTATTATCGAAGCTACGAACAAGAATATCAAGAAGATTATCCAGAAGATGGTAGTCACTTATAAGGATTGGCATGAGATGCTTCCCTTTGCTCTACATGCATATCGTATAGTAGTAAGGACATCCACTGGAGCTACACCTTACTTATTACTATTTAGGATGGAGGCAGTGATGCCTTTGGAGGTAGAAATTCCATCTTTGAGAGTACTAATAGAATCTGAACTAGAAGAAGCTGAATGGGCTAAAGTGAGATATGAGCAGCTAAATATGATAAGTGAGAAAAGGTTGGCTACAATTTGCCATCACCAACTGTACCAAAGAAGGATGGCCAAAGCATATGACCGGAAAGTTCGACCAAGAGAATTCAAAAGGAAAATATTACCCTTATCGAGTGAAGATCGAAGCAAGTGGGCACCAAACTATGAAGGCCCGTATGTAGTGAAGAAAGCATTCTCTGGAGGGGCTATGTTGTTAACTAGGATGGATGGAGATGATTTACCTAGGCCTGTGAACTCTGATTCTGTGAAAAAATATTATGTATGAACGTTTCATCCAATCAAATCAAGGAAGTTTTGGCCAGGAAATTCTCTTTGAATATACCTCACCAAAAAGCCCATGCATGATCTCAATGGCTCAACAATTTGATCTTTCAAACTTTTTTTACAAGAGAATCCATTCTTTTTAAATGAGGTTTTAAAAGAACTGATTTTGTTTGTGATTTCAATGAAATAAATCAATGATTTGCTTGGAATAATGTTTAGAGCAATTCCCTTGAAAGAGATGACCAAACAAGTCAAAAATATGCAATTGCAATAATTATCACCCAAATTATGTCTTGGATCCACATTTTCTCAGCATAAAAAATGGTTGGTAGTACATTAGTTTGTCATGGACTCCAAAAAATGGTATCTTACAAATCCAAAGCATTACGCTGGATGTGGACAAAGTTTATTGGTTTTAACTGATCTTACTTGAAATGAGGAAAGGTCATCTTTGATATTCCTTTCACTTTCTTTAAAATTATCCTTTGCAGTTCTAATTTGAGCTGAGTCTATTTAAAGCTTTTTCTTTCATGAGAACCTTAACTAAGATCACACCCCACACTAGGGGGCAAAAAGAGAAATATGATTAAGAAAATTGCCTTGAAGGCATGTGAGCTTATAAAGAAAGTATGACAACAAAAAATTCAATAAAATTCCAAACAATTGAGAGAATTCCTAACAAATATGGGAATAAAAAAAAACAGAAGTTCCTCATTTGTTTAGCATCATTTATGTTGTCAAGTTAGCAAAGGAAAATGTAAAGACAAGATAATAGTGATCTATAGTTTATAAGCCCTTAAACACTTTTTTGAGCTTATGGAATACTTTTTCTTTTATAGCCTTGAGCCATAAAATACATTACGTGCCTTTAAAGTCCTTTCTAATCAAGTAAGCAACCTGGATCAATAAACGACGTTCTCAAAATATAAGAGACTTTTCCATAAAGAGTCATGGCGTAGCAAATAATTACTTGTTATTATTCATGCTTTAAAAAGAGTGTTTCTAAAAATAAAAGGCAAATTGTTTCTTTTCTCTCAAAATACATTCAAGCAATCGCTTGAACATTTTGAAAACCAAAGCAGAAGGTCATCTCATCACTTACCTTCAACTTAGATTACTTTTACTGAGAGATTTGACATAAAGCCAAGGAGTTGCCTAAACATTGTTATAAACAGACATTGAGAATTTCAGTTTTTGAGAACAAAACTGATCATTTGAAAAGTCATTTTTGAAAAAAAAGGTTTTCTTTGTAAGAAAATGAATATATGACACACTACAAGGCACCGTTAGAAAATCAGAGATTCTAATAACAACAAGAGCAAAGGAGGAAATGAAATGAGGCAGTTAATTCTCCTAGGGGGCAGAGAAGCAGTTACCAGATCCTTAATGGCATAAAGAAATTTGCTTCCCTAATGGAAAATACACATGATAAAACTGTGGACTTCTTCCAGCATGAGGGCTGAAATAGTATGATTTGCAGTATCTATAAAAGGAGATTGTTGACTCTCACAATATAATCAGTTAGACAACAAGATAACTGATACATATTCAGTAAGAGAAATGTATATGAAATCCCAGGTGAAGCGGGATAATCCTTATATATTGACCATATGAATTGGTTAAAGGATCTTCAATAATGGGAATGTAGCATATAGAACAATGTCGGGCCAGGGAGAAGCTAATTCTCTCAGTAAAGTTACCAATAGAGAAAAGCGCAACTACTATTGGAAAACTCAAACAAAGCTTATCTTAGAAAAATGAACAACATGGGTCAGCTTGAGTAGATTTGAAAGACGCGTGAATCAAAAGAGCTTACTAAAAATCAAGATCCTCAAACAAGAAGAATGGGGATCTATATTTCAAAAACAGGTAAGATGCATTGCATATCATCTAACTTCACGAGCATTGCATATTTGTTTTGCAGATATTTCACAAAACAAAATTCCTAACGGGATCCAACGAGATTCAGATGAAATGAATTTCTTCTAAATCACATCAAATATGGCAATTCCACAAAAGAAAAATTCATGAATGTAGACAAGAAACATGGATTTTTTGTAACAACCCGGCTTTCCAAGCCCAAAACACAATAATTTTTTTTTTTTATGCATTCAATCCACATGGTGCCGGCAATCAATGAATCTAAATCCTCACATCATCGAAATACAATCCATACAATCAACATTTCATTTCAAAGTGAATCTTACACAAACACGTAATATTAAGGTTGCTTGATTTGCAATTCATATTAAAAATATATACATAGACATGAGTTTACAGTCTTCTCCTACTAATAGTCATCACAATTTTAAACAAAAAGGATCTAATAAAAGTTATACATTCAGTACATTAATCCATACAAAATACATTGTGATTTAAGATACATCTACATAATTCCTTGCAAAATAGGTTCCCGTGTATCGGGTTTCCTAGACCTCTCGTTGGTGTGAAGTCCCTGCAGCAGTACAAACATTTAAGAGAATGCAAATATTTAATAATAATAAGAATGGTAACTCACGGTTTGGCAATTAAATAAAACATTAACAATTATAATTTCTTCGTGTATTTGCTATAACAACTAGTAGTACATATAGATACACAAGTTTTCGGATGCCATTCGCCAAAACTAGTCATTCATTTGTGTCGGCCATCCATGGCGAAAGCTGCGTCGCTGTCGATCCAAAATCGGCAGCAGAAACTGCATTGCTGCCGATCCAGAATCGGCAGCGGAATCTGCGTCGCTGCCGATTTCTGTATCGGCAGCAGGATCTGCGTCGCTGCCGATTCAGAATCGGCAGCGGAATCTGGGTCGCTGCCGATCCAGAATCGGCAGCGGAGTCTGCGTCGCTGCCGATCCAGAATCGGCAGCGAACTCTGCGTCGCTGCCGATTTCTGCATCGGCAGCGAAGTCACTCTTTTATCCCGGCGATCCATCCGTTTGGATGCCATTAGCCGAAGCTAATCAGTCCTTCATCCCGGCCATCCATTCGGACGCCATTAGCCAAAGCTAATCATTCTTTGTCCCGGCCATCCGTTTGGATGCCATTAGCCGAAGCTAATCACTCCTTTGTCCCGGCCATCCTTTCAGATGCCATTAGCCGAAGCTAATCATTCTTTGTCCCGGCCATCCCTTCGGACGCCATTAGCCGAAGCTAATCATTCTTTGTCCCGGCCATCCGTTTGGATGCCATTAGCCGAAACTAATCACTCTTTTGTCCCGGCCATCCATTCGGATGCCATTAGCCGAAGCTAATCAATCTTTAATCATCATTTAAGCGTTCAACAACCTATTATCGGTTCTAACAATATGATAGTACTCAAGTTAAAATATTTCAAGATTCAACGTAAGAAAAAGGAAGGTGCAAGTCACCTACCTGCTCCACCTGTGGGTCGATCCTGTCTTGATGATGGTCCAATCCTGACCGCACCACCTAAGACATCAATGGTCACAAATCAGCACAGTTGTATTTATTTTATTTCTGAATCATACTCATCATCACACTTATTTCAAGAGTTCATATGTTCACATTCAAGTGTTCCAAATTTTACACCATCATAACATGAGATTGTTACTAGCATTTTAGTCATTCCTGCCTAGGAGGCTTATTGTAGGAATTCGGCAGCGAGAACTGGTTCGTTGCGGGCTGCCAGTTCGGTAGCGACAACTGTTTCGCTGGCGGCAGCCAGTTCGGCAGCGAAAACTGCATCGCTGTTGGTGCCACAGTTTCGCTGCGCAACGCACAACTCGGCAGCGAATATCAATTCGCTGCAGTAGGTTCCGTTGCGGCAGCGAAACAGAATTTCGCTGCGCAACACACAAATCGGCAGCGAATATCAATTCGCTGCAGTAGGTTCCGTTGCGGCAGCGAAACAGAATTTCGCTGCGCAACACACAAATCAGCAGCGAATATCAATTCGCTGCAGTAGGTTCCGTTGCGGCAGCGAAACAGAATTTCGCTGCGCAACACACAAATCGGCAGCGAATATCAATTCGCTGCAGGAGATTCAGTTGCGGCAGCGAAACAGATATCAATTCGCTGCAGGAGGTTCAGTTGCGGCAGCGAAACAGAATTTCGCTGCGCAACACACAAATCAGCAGCGAATATCAATTCGCTGCAGGAGATTCAGTTGCGGCAGCGAAACAGAATTTCGCTGCGCAACACACAAATCAGCAGCGAATATCAATTCGCTGCAGGAGATTCAGTTGCGGCAGCGAAACAGAATTTCGCTGCGCAACACACAAATCGGCAGCGAATATCAATTCGCTGCAGGAGGTTCCGTTGCGGCAGCGAAACAGAATTTCGCTGCGCAACACACAAATCGGAACCATCAATTTAAGCACATAGTTCTTCAACAAAATTCCAGCAATAACATCACAGCAGAACACATTAAATTCCAGCACTAACATCTCAGCAGAACACATTAAATTCCAGCAAGAACATCACAGCAGAACACATTAAATTACAGCACTAACATCACAGCTGAACACATTAAATTCCAGCAAGAACATCACAGCAGAACACATTAATTGCAGCAACGATCATCACAACAGAACACATTAATTCCAGCAGCAACATCACAACAGAACACATTTAATTTCAGCACCAACATCCCAGTAGAACACATTCATTCCAGCAGAACACACACGCACATGCATGCTGGCCTACCCCATAGTTAAAGCCAGCTTCTACCATAATTGTTAGATGTTCTGAAATTGACTTTATTTCACTTTTGTTTGCTAGTTCTCCTAGTTAATTTCAGTTTCCCCCATAGTTGGCTTAGGTCTTAGATCAATTTTTCTTAGGGTTTTTCTTCTTCATTTTCGTTTTTGATTTTAAGGGGGAGAGGAAAGGGAGTTCCATGACTCATACCTTCTGAATTTAACTAAGTTTGAGGAAGGTTTGACACTATTCTTTTCTCTTCAGCTGCTGGTTCTCTTCCTTCTTCTTCTCACGTTTTCCAGCTCTCTTTTTCCTCTCCTCTATGCAGCTGCCCACTCCTCTCTCAAGGTCTCATCTCTCCCTCACAAGCTCACAAGACACTCTACTAGTTTGATTCACGTTTTTGATGTGAAAGGGGAAGGGAAGAATGACATGCAGCTGCTGGTTTGGGAAGAAGATGAGTTATTCTCTCTCCCCTCTTTGTATTTATACTACCCATCAAATGAATTGGGTTGTTTGGGGGTTGGTTTAGGTGTGTCCTTATCCTTGTTTGGTTTATCTAAAACCAGTTTTTACCCCTCCCTCCCAGCTGTGCGTCACTGTTGATTGAGAAATCGGCAGCCGAAAACTGCGTCGCTGCCGATTTCTGCATCGGCAGCGAAAACTGCGTCGCTGCCGATTTCTACATCGGCAGCGAAAACTGCATCGCTGCCAAAACCAGAATCGGCAGCGAAAACTGCGTCGCTGCCGATTTCTGCATCGGCAGCGAAATCTGCGTCGCTGTCCAATCCAGAATCGGCAGCGAAAACTGCGTCGCTGCCAAAACCAGAATCGGCAGCGAAAACTGCGTCGCTGCCGATTTCTGCATCGGCAGCGAAATCTGCGTCGCTGCCGATTTCTGCATCGGCAGCGAAAACTGCATCGCTGTCCAATCCGGAATCGGCAGCGAAAACTGCGTCGCTGCCAAAACCAGAATCGGCAGCGAAAACTGCGTCGCTGCCGATTTCTGCATCGGCAGCGAAAACTGCATTAATCACCATCTTTCTCTCTCTCTCTTTCTCTTTAAATATATATATATATATATATATATATATATATATATATATATATATTTATATAGACATATATATATTTTCGTTTGGGTGTTTACATTTTTATTCAAGGAAAAAGGGTTTACAAGTACAAACGTTAAACACTGCGAGGATGATTAGGGATATTTTCATCTTGCTTATCAATCATTACTCGAAGTTCCTCAAATTGGTTACCTATGGGCTCCATCTTTTCCTTGAACTCGCGGTGTCGTGTGTTAACATAGTCCCTCCAAAAGTCAACACGCGCATTGAGCTCTTGGTTTCATCACAGAGTCTTTTCCTTAAATTCTCAATCTGATGATGGAGCTCAGGAATTTGAGTATTCAACTCAAGTCTTCTGGCATAAAGACGCTCTATAAGGTTCACCAAAGACGAAGTAGCTCTGATACTAAGAGCAAGTAACTGATTCACTGCTTCAATATCGGTCTGGCTACCAGCATTATTTCATCACGAGGAAGGATCATGTCTCTAGCCATGGCTACAGCAGTATCTTCATTGTCCGTTACAGTATCCTCTATTGTAACTAGATGACCATTCACTTCAAAAGTAGTACACCAAACTACAGGCTCTGCCACAGGAACAAGGTTTGGATTAGCATTAGAAGAAGAGGAAGACATGGTTAAAACTTCAAAAGTTAAGAACTTTGAGAGTATTGAAAATGCGAGAAGTTGATGATGTCTTTTGCCAAATACTGCGTGATTTATAAGGATTTTACTCCTACCATTATTCTGAACAGAAGATCAGATCTTAGCCGTAGATACAAGACTTCTTTGGGAAGCTTTCCTCATCTTTTAGGATCCATTATAAATCAAATCCCAACCGTACATACAAGACTTTTTTTAGAAGCTTTCCTGATCCATTTACAAATCAAATCCCAACCGTACATACAAGATTTTCTTGAGAAGCTTTCCTGATCCGTTTACAAATCAAATCCCAATCGTACATACAAGACTTTCTTGAGAAGCTTTCATCATCTCTGAGATCTATTTACAAATCAGATCTCAACCATACAGGTACGACTTCCTTTAGAAGTTTTCATTAACCCTAAAGCTCATTGCTGAAATCACTTTCATGTATTTCACAAAACCTATATTGAAATCACTTTCAAGTATTTCACTATCGGGCAGGTCGCCTGAAAAAACTAGACCACTTGCGAGTTTCCTCGTATTTTATCATCGGCAGGTCGCTTAGAACACTTAGACCACTCGCAAAATTCTTTGTTTTCTTCTTCACTATCAGGCAGGTCGCTTGGAACAATTAGACCACTTACGAGTTTTTGTATTTTATCATTGAGCAGGTTGCCTGGAATAATTAGACCACTTGCGAGTTACCTCGCATTTTATTATCAGGTTGGTCTCCTGGAACAATTAGACTACTTGCGAGTTTCCTCGCATTTTATCATTAGGGTAGTCACAAAAAAAAAAACCAATGTTGAAATCACTTTCATGTATTTCACAAACGGGTCGGTTCACAAAACCTTTGCTGAAATCATTTTCATAAATTTCATAAAATCAATGTTGAAATCACTTTCATGTATTTCACAAACAGGTGGGTCACCTGGAAAATAAGACTAATGCTGAAATCACTTTCATGTATTTCACAAAGCCATTATTGAAATCACCTTCATGTATTTCACAAAGCCAATGTTGAAATCACCTTCATGTATTTCATAAAATCATTGATGAAATCACTTTCATGTATTTCACAAAATCAATATTGAAAACACATGCATGTTTTTTCACTTAGGTAGGTTGCCTAGAAGAATAGACCAACTGAAAAATCTATGCATTTTTCAACACCTCCATCGTTTTTCTTTACAAAACTTACTATGCAAAGTCAAAAGAAAATGAAATTTCCAATGTCTTTGCACCGTAAACATTGTAAAGAGGGGGCAACTATTATAACCCAATTTTTGATTCACTAAGATTTTCTTGAATGTTATTCTATTTCTATTATTATTCATAAAAATCCAAAAAAAATTAAGAAAAAAAAGTTTAAAATTCAAAATATATTTTTCTCGAGTCAACCACATCTTTCCATTAAAACCGATTTCACCGGGTCAATACGGGTCAAACCATGTCAACCAGGGTAAAAATGAGTTTTCATGACGTTTCAGGTCAAAACCGTCATTTTCGGTCAAAACCGTCATTTTTTATCAAAACCAAGTCCACCGGGTCAATACGGGTCAAACCATGTCGACCAGGGTAAAAAATGAGTTTTCATGATGTTTCAGGTCAAAACCGACCGTTATTTTTGGGCAAAACTGAGTCCACTGGGTCAATACAGGTCAAACCATGTCGACCAGGGTAAAAAATGAGTTTTCATGACGTTTCAGGTCAAAACCGTTATTTTCGGGCAAAACCGAGTCCACCAGGTCAATACGGGTCAAACCATGTTGACCAGGGTAAAAAATGAGTTTTCATGACGTTTCCGGTCAAAATTGTTATTTTCAGTCAAAACCATCATTTTTTATTAAAAAAGGGATCCACCAGGTCAATACGGGTCAAACCATGTCGACCAGGGTAAAAAAAAAGTTTTCAGGCTGTTTCGGGTCAAACTATCATTTTTCGATCAAAACCCGGTTCACCGGGTTGATACCCGTCAAATGTTTTTTTTTTTGTGTTAGCGGTTGAAACGGGCTTTTTTCTAATAGTGATTTAAGTTTTTTTTTATTTTACCCATATAAATATTTATTATTATATATAATAAAAAAAATTAATAATACAAGAATTTATTATGATAGATGAGTTAGTTGCACCGATGCATTATTTTCCTTTGAAATAAATTTGTTGTCCCTGCTCATTGGCTATAAATAGCGACGAAAGAAAAGAAAAAAAAAGGAGAGAGAAAAAAAGAAAAGAAAAGAGTATCACTATTTCATATTTTTTTTTAGTTTTTCTTCACGAGAGTAAGATATTGTTTTCTTAAAAAAAAAGTTTGAAAAATAACAAAAATATCCCAACCCTTGGATTCAATAGTGTTATTTCTAACTTAGAGAGAACATTTGAACAAAGTGACACAAGCTGCGGACAACTTGTATGTTCATCTTGACGAAATTATCTAGCTCTTAAAGCTGCTATTAAATTGAATCATTAGTGCAGACACTTTGACTGTTTGTTGGTTAGGATTAGTTATTCGACGGATCCGTTAATTAATCAACGTTAAGAAAACATAAAATTTCAGAGCATAAACTGCAATTTTCGTTTCAAGGATCGGTTCTAATTTTCGTTGGTGGATATGTGCTGGCGACCAAGGTTTGTTTTCTTGATAAATTTTGGTTTCAATTGATTTTGTTTGCTAGTTTAATTTCTTCTATATTTTAGATCATCACAAATCAAACCCCCCCTAAATTGCATAATGTATAGCATAAAAATATGAACAAAATCTTCCTCGTAGGATCGACCCCTTGCTTGCTCTATACTATCTTGTGTGTTGTGTTTTAAGTTAGGGTAATTAATTTGTGTGACCGTGATTTTGCAATAAGTATAAGGAGGTGCATATCCATGAGAATTTTGGAAATCATGGTGTGCTTGAAACGGTGGCTGTGAAGTTTGTGCATTGTTGTTATCAGTCTTCCAACTGAAATTTGGGTGATTTCTCCAACCAAGGTTATACATTTGTAAGTATGGGTTATGATTAGGCCTTTGGAAACTATTTAAAGCATGGGCTTGATCATGGAGGCATTCTCTAAAACAAGGCAAAGTTGGACACTCATTTGTTGAGTGTTCATTGATTTCACAGATTTGACACACAATGCCTTGAAAAGATTTTAATAGACCACTCTTTTTAAATTCAAGTGCCTTGACTTTTCTAGTTAAAGATGCAAGTTTGGCTTGGAGGTCATGATCTTCCCTAAGCTTGTACATTCCTCCACTAGATGTATGAGGTTGAGTTTTACTTGGTGCCTCATAAGTGCCTAAAGTGTCCCAATTTTGAGCATTTTTAGCTAGTAAGTCTACGTACTCCATTGCTTCATTAGGGTCTTTATCTTTAAAAGTTCCATTGCACATCAATTCAACCATTTGTCTATCTCTAGGTGTTAACCCTTTATAAAAATATCAAACCAATCTCCATGTTTCAAAACCATGATGAGGGCAAGTATTAAGCAAGTCTCGATACCATCCTAACATTGGTAAAATGTCTCTCATGGCTTTTGAGTGAATATGGTGATTTGTCTTTTGAAAGAGTTTGTTCTGTGAGACAGAAAAAACTTCTATAAAATTTATTGTTGCATTTCATCCCAAGCACGAATGGATCATGGTCTCAAATTTTTTAGTCATGTTTTAGCTTTATCTTTTAATGAAAATGTAAAAAGCTTTAATCTGATGGTGTTCATGCTACAATTTAAGTCATTAAGATGTTATAGACCTCCTCAAATTCCCTTAAATGAAAAAAAGTTGATGTCTTCTCCCAAGTGTAGGAGTGTCGAAATAATAAATAACCCAGCAAGACCGAGGTCGAACCACAGGGAGGTTAACTATATAAACTATAAATAAAGAAATAGATAATAATAGAAAAGGAGTTGAAGAGAGCTTTAAGATGTGATATTGATGTAAGGATTAAACAAGGATAAAATAATTATCAAAGTTAGAGGATCCACTAATAGTATTTCAAACAAGTATAGTATAAACTCTTTTTTATTTCTTAATTAGAACACACACAAAGAAGGTTGCAATCAGATTATAAATTGTTAACATGATTACATTAGTTATCTTCTTCGAATAATGCTAATACTTGTAAATGATATTAGGTATTCATGATTATAACTTATGTTAACAACAAATCAAGTTCCTTCCATAGCACAGGTGTTGGTTATACCATACGGATGGGCTATGAAAGTGCCAAGTATGTGTTGTATCAAGGGTTATACAACATAAATCTAGATTAACCATTTAACAAGCAAAGTATTAAAAGTGAACAAGATAACAAATACAAAACATGTTAGTATCAAACATTAAAGTCCATGTTGAGTTTATAATATACTTATTCTTATACCATTAGTGTAACCTTTTCACCTTGACATAATAAATTTAGCTAAACATAATGGAGGAGAGAAACATAAATAAACAAGATAAGAACATGAATAATGTAAACACCCAAACGAAAATATATATCTATGTCTATATATATATATATATATTTAAAGAGAAAGAGAGAGAGAAAGATGGTGGTGAATGCAGATTTCGCTGCCGATGCAGAAATCGGCAGCGACGCAGTTTTCGCTGCCGATTCTGGATTGGGCAGCGACGCAGATTTCGCTGCCGATGCAGAAATCGGCAGCGATGCAGTTTTCGCTGCCGATGCAGAAATCGGCAGCGACGCAGTTTTCGCTGCCGATTCTGGATTGGGCAGCGACGCAGATTTCGCTGCCGATTCTGGATTGGGCAGTGACGCAGATTTCGCTGCCGATGCAGAAATCGGCAGCGATGCAGTTTTCGCTGCCGATGCAGAAATCGGCAGCGACGCAGTTTTCGCTGCCGATTCTGGATTTGGCAGCGACGCAGTTTTCGCTGCCGATGCAGCAATCGGCAGCGACGCAGATTTCGCTGCCGATGCAGAAATCGGCAGCGACGCAGTTTTCGGCTGCCGATTTCTCAATCAACAGTGACGCACAGCAGGGAGGGAGGGGTAAAAACTGGTTTTAGATAAACCAAACAAGGATAAGGACACACCTAAACCAACCCCCAAACAACCCAATTCATTTGATGGGTAGTATAAATACAAAGAGGGGAGAGAGAATGACTCATCTTCTTCCCAAACCAGCAGCTGCATGTCATTCTTCCCTTCCCCTTTCACATCAAAAACGTGAATCAAACTAGTAGAGTGTCTTGTGAGCTTGTGAGGGAGAGATGAGACCTTGAGAGAGGAGTGGGCAGCTGCATAGAGGAGAGGAAAAAGAGAGCTGGAAAACGTGAGAGGAAGAAGAAGGAAGAGAACCAGCAGCTGAAGAGAAAAGAATAGTGTCAAACCTTCCTCAAACTTAGTTAAATTCAGAAGGTATGAGTCATGGAACTCCCTTTCCTCTCCCCCTTAAAATCAAAAACGAAAATGAAGAAGAAAAACCCTAAGAAAAATTGATCTAAGACCTAAGCCAACTATGGGGGAAACTGAAATTAACTAGGAGAACTAGCAAACAGAAGTGAAATAAAGTCAATTTCAAAACATCTAACAATTATGGTAGAAGCTGGCTTTAACTATGGGGTAGGCCAGCATGCATGTGTGTGTGTGTTCTGCTGAAATTAAATGTGTTTCTGTTGTGATGTTGCTGCTGGAATTAATGTGTTCTGTTGTGATGATTGTTGCTGCAATTAATGTGTTCTGCTGTGATGTTCTTGCTGGAATTTAATGTGTTCTGCTGTGATGTTAGTGCTGGAATTTAATGTGTTCTGCTGTGATGTTAGTGCTGGAATTTAATGCGTTCTGCTGTGATGTTATTGCTGGAATTTTGTTGAAGAACTATGTGCTGAAATTGATGGTTCCGAGTTGTGTATTGCGCAGCGAAATTCTGTTTCGCTGCCGCAACGGAACCTTCTGCAGCGAATTGATATTCGCTGCCGATTTGTGTGTTGCGCAGCGAAATTCTGTTTCGCTGCCGCAACTGAATCTCCTGCAGCGAATTGATATTCGCTGCCGATTTGTGTGTTGCGCAGCGAAATTCTGTTTCGCTGCCGCAACGGAACCTGCTGCAGCGAATTGATATTCGCTGCCGATTTGTGTTTCGCTGCCGCAACTGAATCTCCTGCAGCGAGTTGATATTCGCTGCCGATTTGTGTGTTGCGCAGCGAAATTCTGTTTCGCTGCCGCAACTGAATCTCCTGCAGCGAGTTGATATTCGCTGCCGATTTGTGTGTTGCGCAGCGAAATTCTGTTTCGCTGCCGCAACGGAACCTGCTGCAGCGAATTGATATTCGCTGCCGATTTATGTGTTGCGCAGCGAAATTCTGTTTCGCTGCCGCAACTGAACCTCCTGCAGCGAATTGATATTCGCTGCCGATTTGTGTATTGCGCAGCAAAATTCTGTTTCGCTGCCGCAACTGAACCTCCTGCAGCGAATTGATATTCGCTGCCGATTTGTGCGTTGCGCAGCGAAACTGTGGCGCCAACAGCGATGCAGTTTTCGTTGCCGAACTGGCTGCCGGCAGCGAAACAGTTGTCGCTGCCGAACTGGCAGCCCGCAGCGAACCAGTTCTCGCTGCCGAATTCCTACAATAAGCCTCCTAGGCGGGAATGACTTAAATGCTAGTAACAATTGCATGTTATGATGATGTAAAATAGGGAACACTTGAATGTGAACATATGAACTCTTGAAATAAGTGTGATGATGAATATGATTCAAAAATAAAATAAATACAAATGTGCTAATTTGTGACCATTGATGTCTTAGGTGGTGCGGTCGGGAGTGGACCATCATCAAGACAGGAACGACCCACAGGTGGAGCAGGTAGGTGACTTGCACCTTCCTTTTTCTTACGTTGAATCTTGAAATATTTTAACTTGAGTACTATCATATTGTTAGAACCGATATTAGATTGTTGAACGCTTGAATGTTGATTAAAGAATGATTAGCTTCGGCTAATGGCATCCGAAAGGATGGCCGGGACAAAAAGAGTGATTAGCTTCGGCTAATGGCATCCAAACGGATGGCCGGGACAAAGAATGATTAGCTTCGGCTAATGGCGTCCGAAGGGATGGCCGGGACAAAGAATGATTAGCTTCGGCTAATGGCATCCGAAAGGATGGCCGGGACAAAAGAGTGATTAGCTTCGGCTAATGGCGTCCGAATGGATGGCCGGGACAAAGAATGATTAGCTTCGGCTAATGGCATCCAAACGGATGGATGGCTGGGATAAAAGAGTGACTTCGCTGCCGAAGCAGAAATCGGCAGCGACGCAGATTTCGCTGCCGATTCTGGATCGGCAGCGACGCAGATTTCCGCTGCCGATTCTGAATCGGCAGCAACGCAGATTCTGCTGCCGATACAGAAATCGGCAGCGACGCAGATTCCGCTGCCGATTCTGGATCGGCAGCGACGCAGATTTCCGCTGCCGATTCTGAATCGGCAGCAACGCAGATTCTGCTGCCGATACAGAAATCGGCAGCGACGCAGATTCCGCTGCCGATTCTGGATCGGCAGCAACACAGTTTTCGCTGCCGATTCCTTGATCGGCAGCAATGCAGTTTCTGCTGCCGATTTTGGATCGGCAGCGACGCAGCTTTCGCCATGGAAGGCCGACACAAATGAATGACTAGTTTTGGCGAATGGCATCCGAAAACTTGTGTATCTATATGTACTACTAGTTGTTGTAGCAAATACATGAAGAAATTATAATTGTTAATGTTTTATTTAATTGCCAAACCGTGAGTTACCATTCTTATTATTATTAAATATTTGCATTCTCTTAAATGTTTGTACTGCTGCAGGGACTTCACACCAACGAGATGTCTAGGAAACCCGATACACGGGAACCTATTTTGCAAGGAATTATGTAGATGTATCTTAAATCACAATGTATTTTGTATGGATCAATGTACTGAATGTATAACTTTTATTAGATCCTTTTTGTTTAAAATTGTGATGACTATTAGTAGGAGAAGACTGTAAACTCATGTCTATGTATATATTTTTAATACGAACTTCAAATCAAGCAACCTTAATATTACGTGTTTGTGTAAGATTCACTTTGAAATGAAATGTTGATTGTATGGATTGTATTTCGATGATGTGAGGATTTAGATTCATTGATTGCCGGCACCATGTGGATTGAATGCATAAAAAAAAAAAAATTATTGTGTTTGGGGCTTGGAAAGCCGGGTTGTTACAGTTGGTATCAGAGCACTTGGTATGGATCCTGAGGATCATTAATAAATGTGTTGTTGTGATGAATTTCAGGATGGAACGCACCCGACAAGGGACACGAACTGAGCCGCCCTCCTTAGAAAGGAGGGGCATGAACCGAGGTGCCCAAGGTTGGCAAGATGAAGATCCCTTAGATGATACGGCATCTCATGCTCCGATAATACCACCCGAAACCTTGCAGGGGGAAGATACGGTGGCAGGGGAAGGCCCGAGGCCTCATCAGACAGAGGGAACACCCCCAGTCGCAACGGAGCAGCGAGAAAGATCAGAAGCACAACCATCTACTGTTCCAACTGGTGTGCCCCCACAATATGTAGATGCAGGACTCCTTGTACAAATAGTTAAAGCAGTGATGGAAGGCATGGCTAGTTCAGCGGCACAAACAACTCCCACCACGCAGATTCCACCAGCAGCCCCTACGACTAGCATGACCATGGATAATGTGGTACCACTGGTGCGACTAGTTAAGAGTATGAGGGAAATGGGCTGTGAACCGTACATGGGGGAACAAGATGCAGAGATAGCTGGAAGATGGATCAGGAAGGTAGAAAAGACAATGATTCAAATAAGCATACCCGAGGGTTTGAGGGTAAATTGTGCATCCCAGTTACTGTCTGATAGGGCCATGACTTGGTGGGAAACAGTTCAGCTGAGGCGTGCGACTGAGACACTAACTTGGAGTGATTTCAAGACAGAGTTTGAGAATCAGTTTTATTCCAAGTATCATCGCAAGGTGAAAGAACAAGAGTTCTTGGCATTGAGACAGGGTGATATGTCAGTATTGGAGTACGAAAGGAGATTCCATGACCTTTCATTGTTCGCCCCACATTATGTGCCGACAGAGGAACATATGATTGAAAAGTTGAGAGATGGGTTACGACAGGATTTGAGACAAGGATTGATCGCCTTGCGATTTAAATCGGTGAGGGAGTTGATTGAGGCTGCACAAGCTCTGGAGGCATGTATTGGAGAAAGCCAAGGGGGGTATCAGAGTATAAGCAAAAAGAGAGATGGGGACTATTTCAGCGGCAGACCACCGCACCCGAAGAAAGGAAAAAGTGGAGTGTTTGAGCAGCACGGAAAAAAGGGGAGTTGGATATTACCGCCTCACCAGCAATCAAGTGGGAGAGTAATGGTTGGACAGTCGCACTCGAGGGCAAACTCTTCTACTGGGACCGGTGACCGCAAGGGTGTTGACTATCCTTTTTGTGTAAAGTGTGGACAAAAACACCCTGGGGATTGCTCAGTTTCCCCCGGGCGATGTTTTGTGTGCAGAGGAGAGGGCCATAGGTGGAGGAATTGTCAGTATCTTAATCAGGGGTGTCATTACTGTGGTGGAAGAGGTCATTACAAGAGGGACTGCCCCAAGAGGAACACCGGACAAGTACAGAGCTACAGACAGCCAAGTCAGAGCCACCAGCAGTCAGTCACCGTTAATAGGCCAGTGAGATCTTCTCAATCAGGGGCAAACTCCAGTCGAGGGAAGCCGAGGGCACAAAATGATCGGACCTCGGGGAGGGTCTTCCACCTGACACAGGAGGAGGCCAGGGCTGCATCAGATGTGGTGGCAGGTACACTTCTATTGAATGGTTTTAATGTGCATGTGTTGTTTGATCCGGGTGCCACCCACTCATTCATTGCTAAGAGAATTGTCACTAAATTGAGAAAGGAAGTAAAAATGGTAGAGAAGGGGTTTGTAATTGGAACTCCAATGGGAAACATGGTTGAAACAAATATTGTATATGTGGATGTGGGGGTTAGTTTATCCGGGTATGGAACAGAAGTAGATTTGATTCCCTTAGAGCTGCATGATTTTGACATAATACTAGGCATGGATTGGTTGAGTAAATACAAAGCACTAATAGATTGTTATGCGAAAACTGTCACTTTCCAAACACCTAAGGGCGAGAAAATAACTTTTAAAGGAGAGAGACTTCCCAAACTGAATGCTTTAATATCGGTGGTAACAGCCCAAAAACTTTTAAGAAAGGGATGTATGGGTTACCTCGCATACATCTTAAACTCTAATGATGAAGGTCCACGATTGAAGGATATTCCTGTGGTGAAGGATTTCCCAGATGTGTTTCCAGAAGAACTACCAGGACTACCCCCGGAGCGAGAAGTAGAGGTGTCTATAGACACTTTTCCTGGAGTTCCACCTATTGCCCAACAACCGTATCGGATGGCTCCAGCAGAACTGAACGAGTTAAAGACTCAATTACAGGAATTATTAGACAAAGGGTTCATACGGCCCAGTAATTCTCCTTGGGGAGCACCGGTCCTATTTGTAAGAAAGAAAGATGGAACCCATAGGCTTTGTATTGACTATCGACAGTTGAACAAAATAACAATGAAAAACAAGTATCCGTTGCCTCGGATAGATGATTTGTTCGACCAATTAAAAGGAGCAAGGGCATTCTTGAAGATAGATCTGAGATCAGGGTACTATCAGATGAAGATTAAAGAAGCGGATATAGCAAAGACCGCATTTAGAACTCGTTACGGACACTATGAATTTTTGGTATTACCGTTCGGGTTGACGAACGCCCCAGCCCTCTTCATGGATTTGATGAATCGGGTTTTCCAACCATACCTGGATAAGTTTGTGGTGGTATTCATTGATGATATACTGGTGTACTCAAATTCTTTCAAGGAGCACGAAGAACACTTGAGACAAACCTTACAAACCTTGAGAGATCACCAGCTATATGCAAAACTGAGTAAATGTGAATTTTGGCTTAAAAGAGTGATGTTTTTGGGACATGTCATTTCAGCCGAAGGTGTTTTTGTCGACCCTCAAAAAGTCGAAGCAGTCGTGAAATGGGAAAGACCGACTTCGGTCACTGAAATACGTAGTTTCCTGGGACTTGCAGGATACTATCGGAGATTTATCGAAGGTTTTTCCCTGATTGCAACCCCTTTGACCCAGCTAACTAGGAAGGATAAGAAATGGGTGTGGTCGGAAGAATGTGAGGCAAGCTTCCAAGAATTGAAGAGGAGGCTCACCACTGCTCCAGTCTTAACTCTCCCCTCAGGGACCGAGGGTTTTGTGGTATATAGTGATGCCTCGGGGAAGGGATTGGGGTGTGTTTTGATGCAACATGGGAAGGTGATCGCCTATGCATCAAGAAAATTAAAGACTCATGAGGTGAACTACCCGGTGCACGACCTGGAGTTGGCAGCTGTAGTATTTGCCTTGAGGATATGGAGACACTATTTGTATGGGTCTCGAACCCAAATTTTTACTGATCATAAGAGCCTGAAGTATCTGATGTCGCAAAAGGAGTTGAACATGCGGCAAAGAAGGTGGATAGAGCTCATTAAGGATTATGATTGCACCATAGAATACCATCCGGGGAAAGCAAATGTGGTGGCAGATGCCCTCAGTCGAAAAAATAAAGCCTCCTTGGGAAGCTTAACAGTGGGAAAGGAGCGGCAATTGGCAGAATTAAAAGAGTTGGGTGCAGATTTGGGAATTGATACAAGAGGTGGGTTAGTAGCCCAATTATTGGTGCGACCAACGTATCGAGAACATATACTACATGCCCAATTCCATGACAAGGTGGGGTCCAAGATTAGGAAGAATGTGGAGGCCGGGGTAGAAATGAAATTCCGAGTAGCGGATGATGGATCCTTGATGATGGGACAACGGTTGTACGTGCCTGATGACGAAACAGTCAAACGGATGATTCTACAAGAAGCTCATGAGTCCAAATTCTCCATACATCCTGGCAGCACTAAGATGTATCGAGACCTGAAACACCTCTATTGGTGGCCTAATATGAAAAGGGACATAGCTGAGTATGTGTCAAAGTGTGGGATATGTCAACAAGTCAAGGTTGAACACCAAAGGCCTGCGGGACCATTACAACCATTACAAATTCCAGAATGGAAGTGGGAGATGATCACCATGGATTTCGTGTCAGGATTTCCCAAAGGGAGAAAAGGAAATGATGCGATATGGGTCATTGTAGATCGGTTGACGAAATCCGCACTATTCTTGCCCGTAAAGATGACCGACTCGGTGGACAAGCTTGCCAAGATCTACATAAACGAGGTGGTACGACTTCATGGGATTCCGGTGTCCATTGTATCGGATCGAGATCCCAGGTTCACCTCTCGACTTTGGCCGAGCATACAACATGCCTTGGGGACAAGGTTGGACATGAGCACTGCGTTTCACCCTCAAACGGATGGCCAATCGGAAAGAGTCATCCAAGTCTTGGAAGACCTATTACGGGCCTGTGTGCTAGAATTTGGAGGAAACTGGGAGGAACACATGGCATTGGTGGAGTTCACGTATAACAATAGTCATCAAGCCACAATAGGGATGGCCCCGTATGAAGCCTTGTATGGTAGGAGGTGCAGAACTCCTTTGTGTTGGGAGGAAATTGGGGACCGGAAGTTATATGGCGCAGAATTGGTCCAAGTCACCACGGAGAAAGTGAGAACTATCAGGGATCGCATCAAAGCCGCGCAGGATAGACAGAAGAAGTATGCCGATGTGAGGAGAAGACCTCTCGAGTTCAGTATGGGGGACCAGGTGTTCCTGAAGGTAGCCCCATGGAAGAACATGTTACGGTTTGGGTTGAAAGGGAAGCTAACTCCCCGTTTCATCGGACCCTTCAAAATCTTACAACGAGTTGGACCAGTAGCCTACAAGGTGGATTTGCCCCCACAGTTAGCCAGGGTCCATGATGTGTTCCATGTCTCCTTGTTAAGGAAGGCTGACGTAGACCCCGCCCGAGTTCTACCCCAGGTTCCAGTAGAAGTCAAGGAAGACTTAACACTGGAATTGAGACCCATAAGGATACTAGATCAAGAAGTGAAGGAGTTACGGAGCAAAAAGATCCCCATCGTCAGAATCTTATGGCGAAATGCTCAAGTAGAAGAGGAAACTTGGGAGAGGGAGGCTGAGATGAGGAAAAAGTACCCCAATTTATTTGAACTACCAGGTATGGAGTGTGAAACTTTTAAATTTCGAGGACGAAATTCATATTTAGGAGGGGAGAATGTAAACACCCAAACGAAAATATATATCTATGTCTATATATATATATATATATATATATTTAAAGAGAAAGAGAGAGAGAAAGATGGTGGTGAATGCAGATTTCGCTGCCGATGCAGAAATCGGCAGCGACGCAGTTTTCGCTGCCGATTCTGGATTGGGCAGCGACGCAGATTTCGCTGCCGATGCAGAAATCGGCAGCGATGCAGTTTTCGCTGCCGATGCAGAAATCGGCAGCGACGCAGTTTTCGCTGCCGATTCTGGATTGGGCAGCGACGCAGATTTCGCTGCCGATGCAGAAATCGGCAGCGATGCAGTTTTCGCTGCCGATGCAGAAATCGGCAGCGACGCAGTTTTCGCTGCCGATTCTGGATTTGGCGGCGACGCAGTTTTCGCTGCCGATGCAGCAATCGGCAGCGACGCAGATTTCGCTGCCGATGCAGAAATCGGCAGCGACGCAGTTTTCGGCTGCCGATTTCTCAATCAACAGTGACGCACAGCAGGGAGGGAGGGGTAAAAACTGGTTTTAGATAAACCAAACAAGGATAAGGACACACCTAAACCAACCCCCAAACAACCCAATTCATTTGATGGGTAGTATAAATACAAAGAGGGGAGAGAGAATGACTCATCTTCTTCCCAAACCAGCAGCTGCATGTCATTCTTCCCTTCCCCTTTCACATCAAAAACGTGAATCAAACTAGTAGAGTGTCTTGTGAGCTTGTGAGGGAGAGATGAGACCTTGAGAGAGGAGTGGGCAGCTGCATAGAGGAGAGGAAAAAGAGAGCTGGAAAACGTGAGAGGAAGAAGAAGGAAGAGAACCAGCAGCTGAAGAGAAAAGAATAGTGTCAAACCTTCCTCAAACTTAGTTAAATTCAGAAGGTATGAGTCATGGAACTCCCTTTCCTCTCCCCCTTAAAATCAAAAAACGAAATGAAGAAGAAAAACCCTAAGAAAAATTGATCTAAGACCTAAGCCAACTATGGGGGAAACTGAAATTAACTAGGAGAACTAGCAAACAGAAGTGAAATAAAGTCAATTTCAAAACATCTAACAATTATGGTAGAAGCTGGCTTTAACTATGGGGTAGGCCAGCATGCATGTGTGTGTGTGTTCTGCTGAAATTAAATGTGTTTCTGTTGTGATGTTGCTGCTGGGAATTAATGTGTTCTGTTGTGATGATTGTTGCTTGCAATTAATGTGTTCTGCTGTGATGTTCTTGCTGGAATTTAATGTGTTCTGCTGTGATGTTAGTGCTGGAATTTAATGTGTTCTGCTGTGATGTTAGTGCTGGAATTTAATGCGTTCTGCTGTGATGTTATTGCTGGAATTTTGTTGAAGAACTATGTGCTGAAATTGATGGTTCCGAGTTGTGTATTGCGCAGTGAAATTCTGTTTCGCTGCCGCAACGGAACCTTCTGCAGCGAATTGATATTCGCTGCCGATTTGTGTGTTGCGCAGCGAAATTCTGTTTCGCTGCCGCAACTGAATCTCCTGCAGCGAATTGATATTCGCTGCCGATTTGTGTGTTGCGCAGCGAAATTCTGTTTCGCTGCCGCAACGGAACCTGCTGCAGCGAGTTGATATTCGCTGCCGATTTGTGTGTTGCGCAGCGAAATTCTGTTTCGCTGCCGCAACTGAATCTCCTGCAGCGAGTTGATATTCGCTGCCGATTTGTGTGTTGCGCAGCGAAATTCTGTTTCGCTGCCGCAACGGAACCTGCTGCAGCGAATTGATATTCGCTGCCGATTTGTGTGTTGCGCAGCGAAATTCTGTTTCGCTGCCGCAACGGAACCTGCTGCAGCGAATTGATATTCGCTGCCGATTTATGTGTTTTTGTGCGTTGCGCAGCGAAACTGTGGCGCCAACAGCGATGCAGTTTTCGTTGCCGAACTGGCTGCCGGCAGCGAAACAGTTGTCGCTGCCGAACTGGCAGCCCGCAGCGAACCAGTTCTCGCTGCCGAATTCCTACAATAAGCCTCCTAGGCGGGAATGACTTAAATGCTAGTAACAATTGCATGTTATGATGATGTAAAATAGGGAACACTTGAATGTGAACATATGAACTCTTGAAATAAGTGTGATGATGAATATGATTCAAAAATAAAATAAATACAAATGTGCTAATTTGTGACCATTGATGTCTTAGGTGGTGCGGTCGGGAGTGGACCATCATCAAGACAGGAACGACCCACAGGTGGAGCAGGTAGGTGACTTGCACCTTCCTTTTTCTTACGTTGAATCTTGAAATATTTTAACTTGAGTACTATCATATTTGTTAGAACCGATATTAGATTGTTGAACGCTTGAATGTTGATTAAAGAATGATTAGCTTCGGCTAATGGCATCGAAAGGATGGCCGGGCAAAAAGAGTGATTAGCTTCGGCTAATGGCATCCACACGGGCTGGCCGGGACAAAGAATGCTTTAGCCTTCGGCTTAATGGCGTCCCGCAGAGGGATGGCCGGGGCCAACAAGACATGATTAGCTTCGGCTTTAATGGCATCCGAAAGGCTGGCGGGACAAAGATGTGATTAGCTTCGGCTAATGGCGTCCGAATGGTATTGGCCCGAGGACCAACGATGATTAGCTTCGGCTCAATGGCTTCCAAACGGCGATGGATGGCTGGGACTAGATAAACGAGTGACTTCCGCTGCCGAAAAAAATGCAAGAAATCCGGCTAGCGACGCAGATTTCGCATGCCGCATTTCTGAGAATCAGCAGCGACGAAGATTTCCGCTGCCGATTCTGAATCGGCAAGCAACGCAGATTCTGCTGCCGATTACAGAATCAGGCAGCGACGCAGATTCGCTGCCCGATTCTGGATCGGCAGCGACGCAGATTT
>CM031999.1:8522353-8872405 GCA_018804465.1 Populus tomentosa | reverse complement strand
GGAAAGTCCACATAAAATATTAGACCGATCCAACGGTCGGATTGAGAATTATGATTGTTGCCGTCAACCTGGACTGTTATGCTTTTTACGCCAAAATCCGAATCTGACTCTACTTGGGTCATATCATAGGGCTGAACCGTATCAGTTAGGCCATGGGTTGTTTTACCAAAACAATTTATTTTTAACCCATTCTTACCCAAAACATCTAGAAAATACCTTGATAAATCCTTTAATGGTCTAAAAAACAAATTTTAGAACAAAAACCCAAAATAAACTTGGAACAATAAAATTCTTGAGCTTAAATCTACAATCTTAGACAATGAAAAGAGAAAAAAACACATAGGTAAAACTTCCATAATCGAATAGACCTCGTTGATATCAATCTTGATTTTTTTTTGGTCAAAATTGATATCAACCAAAACACTCTCTACAACCGGAGTTCGACTACCTTCTCTCTCCTCTATCAAAATAAGAACTGAAAAATAAATAAAATATTTTTTTGTATCACAATTAAATTTTCAAAATATTAAGGGATGTAAAATTTATCACTTAAAAAGTAAACTTTTCATCATAATTTTGAAACTATCACCCATATTCTTGACCTTTTTCACTTTGGTCATTTGATTCTAAATCCTATCATTTCTTAACAAATTTACTTAAATTAGCCATCAATTTGATCCTAAAATGATGAAATTAAGAAAAATAAATTAGCGAGGGAAAAGGGCATTATTCAATTCATAATGCCCTATGTATGGGTGACTAATGGCATAGGCTGCAATGATTTACCCATATCTTTTAGTATTTTCTACTAGCTATGTGGCTCATGTTTCTAATAGCTATGTTGAATAATTTTATTTTACAACACAAAATATGAATGTGCAAGCATTCACAATATGTTTTTTGGCATTAAAAAAAATCTTTAATCACAAAATGAAAAAGGTTATGCATGCATTTAATTAAATAAATTGGGAATTATCTGTGATAATAAATTCAAACAAAAGTAGTTGATGATAACTAAAGACTAAATTGAAAATGTGAAAAATATGTGTATCAAGATATATGATCTCGCAATATAAACAACGAACTCTGTTGTATTAAATAACTTTGTTTCTTAGAATAAATTATTATTATAATGGATAATCATTTAAAAAACATGAAAAGAAAAGGTTAATCTTTTTCTTTCACACAAAAAAAATATCCAGACATCATTAATGTGTTTTCTAAGAGAACAAAAATTAATCATGAATTCAAAATATGACACATATTGGATATATATATATATATATATATATATATATATATATTGAGATGTTTGTTAGTGAATATGCCTTAATCTTCAATTATATTGGTTGGTTACACGTAACACTTATTTTATTCATGTAAAATATATTTATTATTAATAAAGGTTTTTTTATCTTTAATCTTCAATTATATTCGATTAATAAATCTGGAGTAAAGATAAAGTCTATGGAACAAAAATATTTTATATAGAAAATTATAAAGTTGTTATAATTATGAGATTCATATTGTTTCAATGCATTGGACATTAATTAGAGTTATAGAGACTGTTGTATATTATATTCTTTTATTTATAAAAAGAAGCAGTTGCTCTAATAAATTACGGTGTATAGAATATCTAGAACTAATATGTAAGTGTTTATCAGATGACATGTACATTAAATTAGCCTGCAAGAGAATTCCATATGCAGAGAGCATCTATGCCTATAAAAAGGCTAATGTAATAGTTGTGTAAGTAATTTTTAAACTTGAAATTATTAAATTATATTACATGAAAAGTCTTAGATTTTGATCTTGACTATATGTTGTCCTCATCAAGGACATAACAGACAAATATTAGGTATAATATAAATTATATAAAGGTATTTAAGTAATCAAATAGTATGGTTGTCAAATCATTGGTTAAGGTGGATAAGATATGAAAAGAATTTTAAATATTCAAAGAATCAATTAGTATAGTGTTGAGAACTAACATAATTTAACAAAGTAGACATACTATATATTATAATGTCTAAATCAAAATATTCATGATGAAGATATAATAATTACATTAAGAAATTGATCATTGAAAGGTTACATCAAATTATTTATGACTTTCTTAATATTTTGGAATCATGACAAGTTGCTAGACATTGTTCTTGATCTTCAAATATAAGTCATTTAATTATTGAATTAATAATAAATAAAATTATTTAATTTATTTAATCTTATTTTATTTAGGATTATGATTTACATTTGGGTTAACTTATATGGGTCACAATAAGAACCAATGGTTTTTTCTTGATGTCAAATCTACTTTTTTAGGTAATTTGAAAGTGAAAAAATAGCTAAGTGGAACTCCATTAATTAAATAATATTCATTGACACCAAGATCGATCATTTTAGTGGCTGAAATGGATGTCAAGCAATGATTTTCTCTTTCTATTTTTGGAATTCAATGACTTTCTCTCAAAATAGAGAAAAAAATTAGAAAAATAAGTTCTTGACTAAAATTGACTTTTCTTGAAATTTAAAAAAATATGAAGTGCTTAATATTTTTTATTCAGAAAATATGAGGACTATAGTGAATGTTTTACCAGAATTTTGAAAGGGCCACCCATGTCTTCTATTCTTTTCATTATGGTCCTTTGGCTTTTAACCTTGTCATTTCCTAACAAATTAACTAAAATTGGCCTTCAAGTTGGTCTTAAGAGAGAACTAAAAAAAAATAGGATGAAAAAAAATTGTATTATGGCAATCCATAATATAATAAGTCTATATCTATAATATTTTACCCATGTCTTTTACTTTATACTAGTCATTGGCTTACGATACGTTCCAGGTCGGATTAATTTTTTTTAAGTGAAAAAAAATATCTAGACATTGCTAATATTTTTTCTAGTAAAAAAAAATTAAACCGTGTAGGTATTGATCCAATGTGATCTGGTCGCTTTGGCATGCTTAAAAGCCACCTCAATGACTTGTAAAAATGTAGTTTGACTCAAAATAAATATTTAAAATGAGATTTGTTTATAAATATTAAAACAATTACATATTGGATCGATTGGGTCAACCTGACAATTCGCATTTCATGTCATGAGACCATGATAACCCTTAGTAACCAAATCAAAATAAGCTATAAAATCTAATTTCTAATAACCCAATGTTAAACGAAGAAACTAAAAAATATTCAATTTAAAAAGTTGACTCGTGTTAAACCAGGTTAACCTATCAAACCCGCGACCCGGGTCATGAGATCATGATAACCCAATAGAAAGCAAATTGAAGAAAATTACAAAACCCAATTTTCAATCAACCTGGTGTTGAAAGATGGAATTGAAAAAAAATAATTAAAAATAAATCAAAAAAATAACTCGAGTCAACATAAGTTAACCTGCCAAACTCATGACCTAAATCACAAGGCAGAGATAACCTCATAAAAAGAAAACCGAAACAAATCACAAAATTTAATATCAATAAATCCAATATTAAAAGATGCAATTAAAAAAAAACTAAATAAAAAAAAATCAAATCAACTTATTTAACTTATTGAATTAGTGATTTAGATCATGAATTTAAGATATAATATTTTGTAAGAAATAAAGTTAAATCCCCCCTTTCATTTTATTTTTTTGTTAAGTTAATCAATAACAATGTAATAAATATATAGGGCTTTGGAAACGACGCGTAACTTAAAATAGACTACAGGTCATACAATAGCAGAGAGAAAATCATTCCAGAGAGAGAGAGAGAGTGAAATTGCATTTGTATGTTGAAAAGGAAATAGCAAAAACAACAACAGCAAGTGATCAAGAAAGAAAATACATAAAACAGAAAGATAATGCCGGTGAGAGTTGAAGAAACCTCCTCCTCCTCCTCCACCTCCTCTTCCTCCTCCGCGCCTTCTCAACTTTCAGGTATTGGTTGCTTCCTTCGTTCGTACCACCACCTTTAATTCAATTATTCGATTTGATTAGGCTTAGTATCTAATTATAATATAATAATCAATGATGATGATTAATTAACTCTGTGAAGGTGAAAATGCATCAGGACACACTTCACCTCCAGTTTGTACTCTTTTGACTGTTGGACAGGTAAGCCTTTTGCTCTCTCTCTTTTTTTTTTTTAATTTTTTTAATGATAATTAACACTGTGAAGGTGAAAATACCCCCCATTTCTTGCTGTTCATTTTTGTGAATTCATATGCGTTGTTTAATTTTTTGTTGTTGGGTTGAAACAGGCCTTTTCTGGAACCCAGAATGTTTCTAGTCTTCAGAAGGATGAAGCTTGGAGAGTTAATGTTCGCATTCAAGGATGTGACCTTGATCATGGTTACCTATGTGGTACTATGGAAGCCCTTAATGTTCCTATGGCTGACACTCCCGTACGTTACCGTTTCCTTCTATCTTCCTACTTTTAGACCTGCAAAATAAGTATTTTTTTTTTATAAAAAAATTTTCTTCCATTTTTGCTAATCAAAGGTTTAATTAGGATTTAACTCATTTGTTAATGTGCGACCATGTTTCCATGCTTTTGTGATCACCTGCAGTCTGAGCTAACAACACGTGCTTTGGATCTCCCTGTGGTATTAACTTTGTAGGGTGTTTCATGTTATTGTAACATATTGGTGTCTTGCTGTTTCATTTCTCGCTATTAATTATGGATCCAATTTGGAATGGATTTGTTCCTGCTAGAGTATCCTTAGGACGGGACTTGAATGCAGTTGGACCTAATCAAAGGGATGCATGGATTCTGTAAAATGCTACCTTTTTATTTTTATTCTTGCAGGTCTATGGTGGTCTGGTGAATATGCAGAATGTACTTGCAGTTATGTTTACTTTGTTTAGCTATGATGTGTGTCAGGTAGTAACTTTTTGGGAAGGAGAAATTGTTGATGGCAAGAATTACACTTTCTTCACTGGCAAATGGGAAGCTTCGTATGTGTCTTAACTCCATCTTTAATGCATGGATCATGTTAGATATGAGTGATTGTGGACAATACTTTCCTTTTTAATTATTTCAATAACATTTACAGGTCAGAAGATGATATAAGGCACTGGACTAAGTTTCCGTCTTTCCAACCATTTCTGGTAAGATCCAGAACTTCTTTTGCATATACGCCGGATATCTCCTCTCTGATTGTTTTGTTATTCACAGGAAAAAGTGAAGGTTGATGGTGGCAAGTCTTTGGACTTGATTAACTATCCGTACATATTTATGGTAATGCATGATCAAAACATTTGAGCAGTTGGTGATAGAATCATTACATCAGAATTAGTAACTTGAGATTTTGTGTGGTCTCTGTGTCTAGAGATGGAAAGAGCAATACTTCGTCAACGTTGGAACAGACTGTGGGTTGACCATAGCTGGTTTTTACTATGTTTGCTTCTCTTGTACTGATGGTTCCATCAATGGCTTCTACTATGATCCTAACAGCAGGTACTTCTCCCATTTTCCTTGGGCTTGAGATTCTACATAACATTACTTATTGTTTTCTTTGGATATTAGATGTTATGATGGCAATTTCTATCCATTTTTAGAAATATCATATGTGTTAAACTAGATCAAGCATGTTCCCGCAGTATAGTCACTGTTTACTTTTCTGTACTGCAAAACAAACTTATGAATGAAATATGGAAATGAATCATTCTTCATTTATCTTGCAGCCCGTTTCAGAAGCTTGAACTGAAATCCACTAACGAGGGAAGATCAGGTTTCAGTTTTTCATCTTATGAGTTACAGTGAAGTAGAACTGGTGCAACTGAATCAAGGATTAGCACCTGAGAATTTGTTGAATTGAGAGTTTCTTGAGCCACATCTCTGAAATCTATCGTGCTCTATCTGTAATAGTAACAATACCTGTCCATGCGGATAAGTAATGCTCACCGTGAACTTTTATCATCTCAAACTGAACAAGTGACTTTGTGTTTGGTCATGGTTGTTTTGTGAGCATTATAAACTGGTTTGGACAGGATCTGTATCTGATCAAGAATTTTTTGTTTTTAAGCATCTGCATCCTGACAAGGCAGTTCTTGGATGGGATCCAATGAACAATCAAAGTTATGTATTTGAAGCAGTCAAATTAGCAGATGATCGATGCTTTAGCTTCATAACATTAGCTCAAAGGGAAATGGCTTCAGAAACCGCCCGAACAAAATTAGTTTGATAGCAAAACAAAGTAATTCTTAAGCGTTATCCTGGCATTAGGTCGCACTTTTTGCTGCAGATGATCATGCAACTTCCATGTCCCAATTGTTGGAAACTAAACACGCAAGTATTTGAACATCCCGAAGTGAGTGTTTATTGATTGTTTCACTCTTTATTTGGATTAATTTGTTTTCGTCTTTTTCCTTTTCTTGCCCTTAAGGGTGTCATTGTTTTCACATTCCTCTTCATTAAAGAGCCATCAGAACTCAGCCATTCGTCAGAAATTTGAAAACCTAAAAACTTCTGAAGTGGAGAAGAGACCTTGTTTTTGCAGCAAGAGCAAGAGTAGGCACATTTGAGGGCATCTCTCATGAGTCTGATGTTTGTTGGGTATTGTTAAAAATATTTGAGGGAGACAAAATTCCACTAGCATGAGCAGAGGAATGCAGCATCTGCAAACCATATTGTGCCACATTTAACTAAGAAAAACAAGTCCTTTGAGGATTTGGAATGTCCTGTGAGCAATTTATCTTCCTCCCTCTAAATGCAGCCCATATAAACAACATTTGATTCAATAACTTTTAGTGTTGATTATAAAAAATTTTTGGCTCTCGTTGCAAGGGATGATGCAATAAGATTGATCATTGATTTGGCAACTCAAAATTCATGGCTTATCTTCCAGTTGGATATAAAGTCAGCTTTTCTACATGAAGATCTTCAAGAAAAGATATTTGTTGATCAACCTCTAGATTATGTAAAATTTGATAATGAGCATGAGGTATATAATTTGTAAAATGTTTTTTATGGGTTAAAGCTCCAAGAACTTGATATAGTCGTATAGATACGTATTTCTTGAAGGAATGATCTAAAAGATGTTTATATGAAAATATATTTTTTTATTAAAATTAAAGATGGCGGAAAGATGTTATATTTGGAGAATTTAAAAGAGCCATGATTACTGAATTTGATATGTCAATCTTGGAAAGTTACATTACTTTCATGATTTTGAAGTAGTTCAATAAAATGCTAGAATATTTATTTCTGAAGCGAGATATGTTTGAGAAATTTTAGAGAAGTTTTGAATGAAGAATTGCAATTTGATGAGTACACCAACTAAATTTAGTTTGAAGCTAAATAAGGATCATGGAGGAAAAAAAAGGTTGACTACATTCTTTACAAGCAAATTGATGTGAACCTCGTGATAACGTGGCCACAAAACCTACAACAAGATTGACAATGAATCTCAAAATGTTGAAACAAGTTTGATAAGAATGCAACACAATCAAAACTTGTCTCAAGGCACCAACACCATTGGAATAAAAATCTTCACCCTATGAATACCAATTCATGAACAAGCAGTATAAGAAAGATATCACAAAGCCAGTTAATCTTCGATAAGTCAATTTAGTCCGTTAGAGAATCAAAGAATGTGAGAATCTCTCTCGCAAAAGTTGAATAAATTTGACAACAATAGTATTATCAAGTCTTCATATTTTATTCTTAAAAAGAGTATTTATATTCTTGGAAAAAAAAAAACTAATGTTGATGGGTTAGACATGTATTTAATTTAAATAAAAACCCAAACTAATTAAATTTAGGTTTAAAAATTAAAAAAAAATAGTCTAAATTATTTGTCACCCTTTTTCCACATATGATAGTGAAAATTATTAAAATAAATAATTGTTGAAGAATCCATGTTGAACACAAATTTTATGCTTTATAAAATAAGAAATAATTCCTGACCAATTAATTCTTCTTGTTTGATATTGAATCCTTGTAAAATAAATAAGCTAAAGGTTGTCACATAAGTTCTTAATAGTACTAAAGACTCTTTGCAGTGAATGGAATCCACAACTCTTAAGGAAACAATATCTTTTTCGTTTTCACACTTTACTAGCAAATTGTAAGCCGAACTTTAAACATGTCACTCTCTCTCGTCTAGATTAATTACCGGGCCTACCATATATCTTTAGAAAGGTATAAATGTCTATTTTCCAACCCATTTGAATCGCATCAAAACTTCTTTTGTAGCTTTAGATATGACCTTAAATATAGTCAAAGGTGCAAATTGACAAATTTGAACCATTTTTACCCAAACCTCTTGACTTAGTTGAATGAACTCTTCTTGGATCCATTTTATTTTAGGCCTATAAAAGATCCAATGGACACTCCTAATTGATCCTTTGATGTCATAGCCAAGATTGCATCATAAATTGTAGGGAGTTTGATGTATTTGACAACAACAAGGCCAAATATAATGTTTTCAGTATGTATTGTTAGTAGATACATGGAGAATCCAATATAATTTTATCTTTCGACTGTCAAAGGGATACTTTTGTACTTGAAAAGTACTATGGAATATAGATTGTTCTATAAAAAAATAGAAACATCAAATTTGATAGAAGATCAAGATGATAGAAGAAGAACTTATGGGTTTGTTTTTAAGATTAATTCAAGCGTTATTTCATGATCTTCAAAGAAGCATTCAATTGTCACTTTATTAACCACCTTAATTCATGGTTGTGACTTCATATGCATGTCAAACGATATGGTTAAAGAAAATTCTTGAAGAACTTAATTTCAAAAGATAAGGGCTTATGATAATTTTTTGTGACAATAACTCAACAATTAAACTATCAAAAAATCCAGTTCTATATGGTAGAAGAAATCACATTGATGTGAAGTTTCACTTCTTAAGAGATCTCACAAAGGATGAAACGATTGAGATAATATATAGCAAAAGTGAAGATGAAGTCGTTGATATATTCACCAAGTCTCTAAAATTAGAATTGCTTGAGAAACTTAGGAGATTACTTGGTGTTTGTATTCAAGAAGACCTTGTTTAGAGGAGAGTTTGTTATTGTGAAACTAAGTGTTAAGAACATTAGTTTAAGGGAGGGGTTGTTAGATAAAATCATATTGTACATGGGAATGCTTGATAAATAATAATAAAAAAGGATTTGTGATAGACTAGTTAATTAATCAGTATTTAATTAGTTAGTTAGAATCCATATTAGATTATGATAGTTAGAGGTGTAATCCCCCTATAAATATAAGGGTCAATGTATGCAGAATTTAAAAGTGTTGAATATCAATAAATAAAAAAGAGATGTTAAAATACTTTGTAAGTTTAGTGTTTTCAACAATAAAGAAGGATTGTTAAATAAAATCCTAGTGTATTTATGAATCCTTGATAAACGATTGGGCAAAACTATTTTGACCTTAAATGTAATAACCCGGCTTTTTCAAATCCAAAATTGATGGTGAATTTTTTTAAAAAATAAATATATATCATCATGTTATTGATGATTTTCACAACAATACTTAGGGTTTAACATAATAGCATTTATCTTATAGCATAGTGTAATACTCGTGTGATCTTATAATTCAACATTCTCATAAAAGTGATTACCACTTACATACATTCATAACATCATATTTATATCTTCATAAATCCACATCCGTATTTCATTATAATTTTTTATACAAGTCTTTACCAAAAAGGCTGAACAACAATTCTACAACTAGTACATTTCATTTGTACAAAATACATAACACCTATAAATATAAATACATGGTTCTTTTCAAAATATATGGGCTCATGGAACAAGATTCCTTATGCACCATATTGGTGTGACATCCATATTACAGCATAAGATAATTTTAAGCATTATAGACAATTTAAACATAGCAATAGATAACTAAAGAAATATTAATGTAAATATTTGTCTGTGGTTTAAAATGGTATAATTCCTTCATTTCTCCTTACTTGTGTAATGCAACCCTTATTGTTTCATCAATTATCAAAGCTAATTATAATATTCAAACCGACCATCCACCTCGGACACCATTATCCCAAACTAATCATCAATCTCAACTCGGTCATCACTCCAAGATGTTCTTAGCCGAAGTTAATCATACTATTCATCTCAAACATTTTTCTAGGGTACCAATAAATAAGTTATTCATCAAATGCAACTCGGCTCTCTCTCTTTCCCTCTAGAATGCTTTTAGCCAAAGCTAATCATCAAACACAACCTAGCAATCCCTCTAGAATGTCATTAACTGAAGTTAATCATCAATCACAACTCGACAATCCTTCAAGGATGCCACTAGTCGAAGCTAATCATCAATCGCAGCAATCAATCGTAACCCGACAATCCTTCTAGGATGCCATTAGCCAAAATTAATCATCAATGCAACTCGGTAATCCATCTAAATGTCATTAGTCGAAGCTAATCATAATACTCATTCAACATTTTGTAATAGTTTAGCATTCATAATATCTCAATAGTAGATCATTCATAATATTCGTACAAACATTTCATATCAATTTAGCATTCCTTGTAACACAATAGTAGATCTTTCGTAATACTCATACAAACATTTCGTTTCAATTTAGCATTCATTATGACATAACGATAGTCCTTTCATAATACTCATACGAACATTTCGTATCAATTTAGCATTTATTATAACATAGTCCCTCCGTAATACTCGTACAAATATTCTGTAATAGTTTAGCATTCATTATAACACAATGATAGACCTTTCGTGATACTTGTATAAACATTGCGTATCAATTTAGCATTCAATAGAACACAATGATAGTCCCTTTGTAATACTCGTACAAACATTCAGTAATAGTTTAGTATTCATTATAACACAATCAAAAACTTTCATAGTACTCATACAAACATTTCTTAACAATTTAACATTCATTATATCATAATAGTGGATCCTTCATGATATTTGTATAGACATTCCATAACAATTAGTACTAGCTATAACACAATAAAAGACCCTTCATAAGAAATTCACTTCGGGGAATTAATGTTATGCTATAAAGGTTGGAAGCCACCTACCTGTTCCTCCCATAGGGTGCTCCTGTCCGGTCAAAGGTTTGATCCCAGTCGCACCACCTAACACATCAATGGTCACAAATCAATATATTTGCATGCACTAATCACATAACTCGTCACCATATATATTTCAAGAATACACATATTTACACTCAGGTGTTCCATATCACACAATCATATAATGAAATTGTTACAGGCATTTAAGTCAGTTCTGATATGGAAGTCTATTGTAGAATATTGTTAGTGAACGCTAGTTCGTTGGTGACCCAAAATTCATAAGCAAAAATTGATTCGCTGGTGACCTAGAATTTGATAGCAAAAACTACTTCGTTGGTGACACAGAATCAACAGTGAAAACTGATTCATTAGTGACCTAAGGTTCATCTATAGAAACTGATTTGTTGCTGATCTAGAATTTGGCAGTGAAAATTAGGTAATTACTGACTTAGAAATCATCAAAGCAATTCTCGTCCTATGACTGACACATGAAATCATCATCTTACTTAGTCTACTATTAACTTAGAAATCATTAACGAAAACTCAGTTGTTGTCGACCTAGAAATCATCAACGCAACCCAATTCTACAACTGACTCTGAAATCACTAGTGCACATAGGCCTTTGCTAACTTAGAAATCGTTAATGAAAATCGAGTCATTGTCGATCCAAAATTCATCAACATTACCCAGTTCTATGACTGATGCTGAAATCATTAACGCACACGTCCTACTATGAACAATAAATCATTGATGAAAACTGAGTCACTTTCGATCTAGAAGTCATTGATGCAATCCATATCACTATCAATTCAGAAATCAGTAATGATAGTCAAGTCATTTCTGTCTTTATCTCTCTATCATTTAAGCGTAAGGTTTACGCTAGGTTTTTCCCTTATCTTATAACACTCATAAATCAAATTGAACATAAACCATAGCCAACCACATTCAATCTATCATAAGTATAATCACAATAATATGCCACAATTCATATCTTCATTCACTTGATCCATATTCATGTAAATTCATCAATCTCATAACAAAATCAAAGCATTAACATCAACACAAATTTTGTTTCAGCATAAACATGTTTTTAGGAATCCAACAAGATCACACCCCATGTATTTCATCATTTCATTTCACATTTCATGTAAGTTCATCAATCACATGTGAAAAATTAGGGCATTAATCATCAACATGCATTCTATTTTAGTTTAAACATGTTCTTAGGAGTTCAACAAGGTCATTGTTATGTATTTTATTACTCAATTGCATTATGTCCAGCCTTTCAATCTGGCTAGTTCTTCCTTCAAGTTCATTCATTTCTTTGATTGTTATTTTCTGGAAATATATCCCCCATCCAGCCTCTCATTCTCCTTAGTCTATTTAACTAGTTCTCTTAAGTAATAGGTGTAAGGACCATAGCCAATCCCTTGAGGTTTTCTTTTCTTTTTATATCCCAAGAAACAAGTAATAAGGTGATGTTCTTTCCTTACCTTACAATTTTGAGTAGCTTTAAAAAGGATTCAACAGTTTTTCTCTCCTTCTTCTCTTGATTTTCTTCTCCTCACTTGTTATCAAGTCGGTCTGCTACACTTCCTCTTCTCTCATGTTTTCAATCATCAACTTATCTCTCTCTAGCTCTTCCATGTTTTAGTCATCAAAACATGATTCAGTGTAAGGGTTTTCTTAAATAAGTTTTTCTTTGAAAAAACTCTAACTAGGATCACACTCCATACTACGGGCAACAAAACAATATGAGTAAATTGCCAAAATACACACATGGATCTATGAAAGTCAGAACCCAACACTAAGAGGTATCATCATAAAAACCGACTATGCCTTATCTTTTTGGCCGGTAGTCCAGATTTCCTTTTTTGCTTTGGGAAGGCAAGGCTAATCACAATAATAATGTGTCAAAAGTTAAGACATATGGTGACCTACCACATTGAGAGTGTGGCTTGTGGAGCCTCCAACCCTTTAATTTTATCTTATATGCCCTACCTGCCTTTACCCCCAAAAGAAAAAAGAGAGAAAGAAGAAAAGGAAGAAGTAAATGAAAGGAAAAGAAAAGGAAATGATGGTATGATGATACTCAAATACTAAAGCAAAGATCTTGAAGAAAGACTCTTCATTAAGAAAGAAAGTCTAACTTGCATTACATACCTTTAGAAGTCTTTTCTAATCAAGCACATACAACTTAGATTGATAAACAACAATCTTATCATTCATGCTAAGTGATAAATGAGTAGTGACTCACTTTTATTCATACAAAACACTGTAAATTCTAACATAAGGTAAAACTTTGATTCTATATATATTTTCAAGTAAATACTTGAAACCTTTTTGAAAAATAAAACAGAGGTCACTTCTAGTAAAATCTTAACCTAAAGATGACCCACACATTAAAATCAATAAAAATCTTAAGGGAATTGCTTACATAACTGTTTTCATACATACATTGAAAGATTTAGTTTTCATGAACGCAGCCAAGTCTTTCAAAGATTTTCTTCTTGAAAAAGATTTATATGCTGAAAAAAAAAAAACCAAAAAACCTTTAAAGTGAAAAAGGCAATTAAAACATTAACAAAGGCATGATAAAAAGCAATGTCAAATCACATATTCAGTGGAGTAAGAAAGGGCCTCACAAGTAATAAAAGTTGGAGACTTATTCCAAAAAATGAAGTGGGTAAGAAAGGTCACAAGAAACAGATCCTAGCTCAAGCTTATAAATTTGAACAAATGAACGAGCTCATACCAAAAAGGAGTTCATATGAAACCAAAGAAAGGGTGGGACCTATGTTTCCAAACAAGGTAAGGATACATTCATTTAACCCCAAAGCATTGCACAAGATTTTATTTTACATGAAAAATTCTTGAAATCAGACTCACACAAGTGAAAGGATTAACAAAGAAAGAGTCTTCAGAAAGCTCTAGTTGAAGAGGATCACTGAGATTTAGGGTTTCAAGTCAGCTGAGCTGAAAAATAAAAAGACAGATATTTTCGTTCTAGATAAAGAAAATTGTCATATTGGAATTTTAGGTTAGCCAAGCTATCAACAGAAATTTTAGTTATAGTTAAAGGGAATTGTCAAATTAAGATTTCAAGTTAACTAAGTTGAAGGCATAAATTTTGGTTCTAATTAAAAGAAATCGCTAAATTGAGATTTCAAGTTGATCGGACTGAAGATAAAGAACAAGTTATGGTTAAAGTGAATAGCCAAACTGGGATATCAGGTTAATCGAGCTATAACATGAAATTTTAGTTATAAGAAAACCATTAGGATGCGAGATTGTAGGTCAACCCTACAATCAGGAAGCACTAAGAAATTCAACCCTGTAATCAGAAAGAAAAGTGAGAAGAACCTTATTATTAGAAAAATCTCAAGAAAAGAAGAAAATATAAACCTTGTCATCAGGAAGAATAAGAAAAACTACCATCAAGAATATGAGTTTTAGGAACCCTTCCATTAAAAATCTCAGTTTTGAATTCTGCAATCAAAATGTTTTGGATTCAATCAAAATAGTTAAAGACACCCTCATGAAGTTTTGGTTAAAGGGAATCCTTATATTGGGATTTCAGGTCAATCAAGCTGTAAACGTTGGATTATAGTTCTGGATTGAAGGGGATTGTTGCAAAGATAGAATTTTAGGTCAATTGAACTAAAAATTTTAAGATTAGTTTTGAAGGACAGTTCATTTGTCTTTACAAACTTACAACGCAAAGCATTTAACAAGACTTTGTTATGTAAGTATTGTAAAGATGAGACCTATATTGTTACCTATTTTAAAGCACCACATAAATATGAAAAATACAAAAATACAATTGAAAAAAATAAAATATATCAATGAGAAGAATATACCAAAATGCCTAGGAAATTATCGAAGACTTGTTGATAAATATCAAAATATACAAGATTGAAAATTTTGATAGTGTATTTTCAATTGATGAAAGCCATATTAACAAATAAAATTCAATTTAATGAGGAAAATTCAAACTTGGATGATTAAGGACTCAATTGTAATGTGTCTATATTAATCTCAATTTATTGAGGGCTTAATTACAAGAAACATTGATTTTTAAAGTCAATTTAAGATTTTATTAGAAGAAATTATAGTCTAAGGGTCAAATTGCAATTTTTAAGAGTTAATTTGATCAAATCATGAGCTTAATTGCATAAATATTAAAGTTTGATGGGCAATTAGAGACTTGATTGAAGAAATTAAAAACCAATAACCAAACTAAAAAAGGCACTTAGATGCAAGGGCTGAAATTCACCAAATCATGTGCCAAATTGAATAAATTAGAAGTTTATTGGTTAATTGAGGGTCAAAATGCATAAGTTTATAACCAATGACTAAAATGAAAATTACAGTCAACTTTGGGGCTGACAATTGAGTTTGGCAAAGATGAAATTGCATGAAATTAAAAGTCTAGTGGCAATTATGGGTATAATTAAAAGCAATTGGAAGAATAGGGACTTAATTAAAATTTGTCAACCCCAAATTAAGGACCCTAAACTACGTGTCATTCAAACTTATTGAAAAGAAGGTAAATGACATGTCATCCGTCAACTTGCATCTCGATTTTAACAGTTTTGGTTGATCGAGTTGGAAACTTTAAATAAATAAATGTGAAGCTATTGACCTCTATATTGAGCAAATTTAGATATAAATGAAAGATGTGCACTCTCTCTATCAACTTTAGATGGTCTCAAACAACAATGACATCAATATTGCTCTAACGAGGCCTTGAAAGTGGCAACTCAGTCAACTAAGATAGTGCAACCATCATGTAAAAACCAATTTGCTCTTCATGTGTTCACACATAAAGGCTCTTCAATAGGTTCTTATCAAGAATTTACAACACTTCCATCAAGATCAAGAGGTTAGAAATAGATTCAAGACCTCCCAAAACCCTAACAAATTCCTATAAGTACCCCCTCAAGATAATAATAAAAAAGGCTAAAAAATAAAGGGGAGAAAAACAGAAGAAGATAAGATAAGATAAGAAAAGGAAAAGAAATAGAAATAAGAAATATAAGTGTAAATCCAAAAACCTAAGCAAAAGTTTTCTTAAACTTTACAAGTTTGTGAGAGGCAAAATTTTCCAAAGAAAAGCCAAGAGTTGTTCTAGTAATGCCATGTTGATTCAAAAGTAGGTCCTTTGTGACCTGTTTTTGTTATTTTTTTATTTTTTTTTTGTTTTATATTTATGTTTACAAACATAGAAAAGAGATTTGAAATGCTTAACAAGTGATGTTGCATTCCCCTATTTATTGTTGTGGTTTTTATTTAATGTCTTTTTATATTTTTGATATATTAAAGTTTTTGTTTAAGTTTTATATATATATATATATAACGTTGTTTTAGCTTTTGTTTAGCTTAAGCTATGCATGTTGAAGCACAAAATGGGTTCAGAAAACTAATTTAAATCCATGTTACATAAACATGTAAACTATTTTAGGTTGGTAGTTTTTGGATCGGTACCTTATGCTTGATTTTGATGTTTTGATTTTTTTTTTTTGTTAGTTTTTTGGATTTAAACGTGTTTGTGTATGGTATTATAACTTGTTCAAAGAAAAATAACATTTTTAAGAAGCTAAAATGTTTATTTTTGGGGCTTGACAGTGGTTGGGCATGGCTGGGTTTTTTCTAGGTTTATGGGCAATGTTCTTTGTGTTCTTAAAAAGAACATTGTCTTAACCCTTTGATTTTAACCAATTTCGATCCATTTCTTCGCAAAGAACCTTCCTTATGCATGATTAACCAATAATCTAGTGTTTATTTGCATTAATAACATGATTTTAATGGTTTTTAAGAGTTTTGGTTCTAACCGAAACCCATATCGAAAAAATTATGATGTTTAAGAGATACTTGAAGTAAATGGATATTAGATTATTGATACATGCATGATTTTTAACATGTATGTGCCTTCATTTTGATAAAATATGATTTGTTTTACAACTCATGTTGCTTGGTTCATGTTTAGTGTTTTTTTTTTTTTTTTTCATCTATTTTTTTCAAGAATTTTTAAGTTCTTATGTCTTTTAGGTGTTTAATTTGTCTTATGGCTTTAGTTTTGTTTTTGGATTATTTTCGAGTCAAATCAAGATTCTTGGTTTAGTTTATGGTCAAACAAAAAATTTAAAAACAAGTCAGTTGGGTCAACACGGCCAGGTTGACCCGATTAGGTCAAATTAGTTTGCTGTATTTTTAATAAAAAGGTTTTTTTATTATGAATGTATTTGGTAAACATCCCTCGGGCCTATTTTTGGTAGTTTTATTATTAAGAAAAATGGGTTTTTGAAAACTACAGGCCTAAAAAATAAAAATCAAAAATATCTTTTCTTTTTTTTCCTTGCATGTAGCTAAAAATCTAAAATTATTTAAGTGTTTTTTTAAAAAAAAATCTAAAATCCTTTACATGTTTTAAAAAAATATATTATATAGATTTTACAACAAGTTTGTATAATTCTAAAGGATTTTAACCTACATTTTAAAAATACAACAAAAAAATTATTTTATTTATTTTAATATGTGGAATTGTGAACTTATATATAAGATGTAATCCTAGTATTAAATTAAAAAAAACAATTTATTTTATTTTTATGTTGGCATTAGAATGACTAATTTTTAACCTAATAAGATAAAAATCTTTTTACTAAGAAAAACTTTTCGATAGACCAACGGTTAAAAAACACAACATTACTTTAGTTTATATCAAACAAATAAATAATGTAGTTTATCTCAGGTAAGGCGCATTAGAGGTATTAATACATTTTATTTATGCAATCAATCCTTTTACCCGGACTCTGTTAGGGTTTTTAGTGATCAAATACTAGGTGGTGACTCTCATTTTTTTTTTCTATTAATAAAGGATAAAAATTTCTTATCTTTTCCACCTACATCATTCCTGACAATCCCGATCCAAGAGAATAATCATCGCGATGCCACACACATGCAACAGAACTTAATCTTTACTTTTAGAATACAAATATTGGACCTGAAATAATACATTGGCCGTTGACTCATCTCTTGATTATATTTTAAAATGGGTCCAAATCCATACTTAATAGGCCTATATAAGATTGCATCAATCCAGCCCAATTTTTATCTTTATCTTAAGGAAAACATTCAAAACTAAAATCAAATAATTTATTGTTTTTTATTTTTTAATAATAAGGATTCATGTATTAGTAATTTGTATCATTCACTCGTAAACATCCTTGAATAGTGATTATATGGTTGATCTATCTTAGGTTAATTTTATAAATAGCAAAAACAATTATTAAGTGACAAAATTATAGGAAAAAGTACGATATTTTCTAAAATAATTTTGAATATATTAAACAAATTATGCATCAAGTAGATTTGTCATTCATGTATCAACATACTTGAAATGACCATATATGATTCGTTTATTTTGGGATGATGTTGTGAATAACAAGAAAAACAAATATTATCCAACAAAATAGCAGAAAAAAAGGACACCAAAAAAATATTTTTCTCGTAAATAACTTTATCGTGACAAAATCAAATCACGAATCAAATATTTTTTCTGGGTTGTGATGGTGCTGTGATTCAAACATCACGATTTACAATAATCCACATCATGTTAAGACTTGTACAAATGAGAATTTGTTCGGGTTCAAAATTACCATTCAAGAACGATGGAAATCGGGCAAAAGCCACCGGAAATTGATCAGGTAGCAACTGCACCTCACGCGCGAGTGCTGGAAAGTAATTGGGAAGTGACGGCGCATGTCTATCTCGTGCTGTCACTAAATCTGCACAAAACAAATACACTAAAGAACTCGAATTTCTGGGTTGTGATGGTGGTGTGATTCTGGGTTATTTTTTAGGAATAATTTTGAGTTATTTTCTTGTGTGTGCTTCCATCGGATTAGTGGTGATTTTCTTGTGTGTTTCCATCGGATTAGTGGTGAGGACAGGGCTGTTATGTTGATTGGCTAGTGTGGAGGGTTTGTAGTGGTTCACTGGGGTGAGGGAAAAAGTGGCGGTGTTATGGCTGATGTGGTTGTTGATACTGCGTTTAGAAATGATTCAGTGTAGGAATGTAGACCACCAGATTCCTTAATTTTTAGAAGATTGTCCTATGGAAGAGGCAGCTGTAATATTTACACGACAGACATACACATCCACCTCCTTCGCATTCAGATGAACTCTAGCGATTGCTTCCAGTTTCAACGAACAACCTAAATTAGTAAATGAAGGCAGCCTTACCCTTACAGAAGGAAGATGCTGATGCTGATGCTCACTGATCAATTGGTGTGTTGAAGGGAAGACGTGTGGACCAATCTCTAGGGGGAATATTTAAGAAAAGAAAAGAAAACTATAAATCCATTTCACTAGTGATAACACTGAAACACGACACCAAATCCAACATTTTCACCATAAAGATATTGAGCTTGTTACAGTACATCTCTCTAGCATAGCAATCACATATCATTTGCCTTTGTGAAGATTGCAGAGAAGTAATGAGGAGGACTAACCAAAACAGATCCTCAAGATAGATTAGGATCTATTAGCATTCAATCCTCCGAGAAGCCGTTTCCAATACACCATGATCAATACCATCTTGCCAACTTGCGTCTTTTCAGTTGCTAAGAAGACCCTCTGGATTTTGACCGCCTTTAGTTCTAGGCATCACTGTTAACCGAGATAAGGAAATGGATTGTAGAGCTAGACTGCCTGCAGGCCATGTAAAACCATGTCACACTGAGTGCAGAATCATCATGAATGCATGTCATATTACAATACAGAAGTTTACATAACCTATCAAAGAAAAAATGTTCGTAGAATAATTCAAATGTGAAGGTTATTATGCCATTCACAACTCGTTATTGAAAGACTAATTGCATTGCATGACAGGAATACTATCAAATCATGAACACGTAATAGCTCTTTACTCAACATCCTGCTTAAAGATACTATGCAGAGTTGGATGATTGACCAGGAGCATCATGGAACAAATCAGATAAACATCAAAATCACAAAATACAATAATCCAAAGAACAAGTTTGCCACAAAACTCCAACAGACTAGTGGGGGAATATGCACACTTCAACATGAATTAAAAACATGGATAAATCTTTAATTCATACTCATGTTTTATACAACAAAGTCACCCTCTATATTCCATTATCACAATCAAAGGATTGCTCAGTTGAAGTCAAGTTGGAACTAAGTAGTGATATATAATTACAGACACCATCAGGAGTCAGGTCAGGACATAACATGAATTAAACAATCCATGAATTTTATTTCAAATTTATCCCAAGGGTAGTATAGAGAGTACCTAATATGATCCTTCACTAAGGGCACAAAAAAAAAATTGCTGTGAGAAAATAAATGTAACATAAGTGGAAAATGATAATCAAGTAAACGAACATACAACAAATACACCAAAACCTATGGATCACCTTAAAAACCTTGGAAACTGCCTCAGCATTATGTAGAGGTGTTCTGTGGTTCATCATCATTGGCTTCACCTCTAGAGGTCCCTTGGACATTTGCAGCCTCTGGTGCAGGGCCCAATCCTAATAATAAGGGGGTTTGTTTATTTTCAGTACTGGAATTTTTATTAGCATCAGATCTAGCAGCCCAAGCTCCGAGGGGAGGTTCAAAATGCTTGCTGGCAACAACAGGAGGAGGTGAATCTTCTCCAGGGAGTACAAGAAGCCCTTTATCATGTAGAGACGATGGTTCATTGTAGCAGGTGCCCCAGAGGGTGTCTACAAGCTGTCTTTCCTCCTTAGCTGCCCCAAGCTCATCAGGTGACATCAGGCTGATACCATTAATCCGTTCTTCAAGGAGTTGCTTTAATTTTTCATCATCCTCATCTAATCTACCAGTGTTCCCATCTATTTTGTTTCGAGCAAGTTCAAGAAGGCCACGAAGGGCAGCTTCTCGTACTTCTGCATCTTCACTTGAGGCAAGTTGCAACATTATGCGTGGGAATCCCAGCTGACTGACTATGCTGCAATCTGAACTATTCTCATGCAGTAGGTAGTGGATCAAGTTCAATGCTTTCCTGAAAATTTAATTTTATAAGAAACTAAAAATGGAGAACTAAATCAAGAATCAATTCAGTCAGTCTTGGAGCTACTGGAAAAATCAAACTCTCATTGTTTCAGATGAACAACAGATTTTGATTTCTTTAACTGTTTAATTAGCACTGCCAAATTCATCAGCGGTCAAACAAAAAGACTATTCGCAGAATAACAAGTACCACTCCAAATACCTTTGAAATCTCACATTCTCAGAACCCAGGGCATCTCTCAAAGCTGCAAAACCATTTCCTAGATGAAAGGCAGCAATACCTGGTTTGTTATGTCGGATTAAAGCTGAGAATCACCAACAATGAATCTCACATTAAGATCCTTCTAAACCAAGGAATGCAGTGGCCACAAAACCAACTTGCAAGCTGTAATAGTCAAGATTGACACATATAAATGAAAACAGTACTTACATGATATTGCACCTAGCGCTTTGGTTCTTACAGTCACATCAGGATCTGAAGTGAAATTAGAAAGCAGAGGCTCAAAACCATTTGCTTCCATAACCATTTGCTGACTCCTAGGGTTGTTCTGGACAATGGTGGTTACAACTTCAGCAGCCTTTGCTCGAACACTAGCATGGGTGTTCTTCAGAAAACCAAGGAGAGGGACCAAACCTCCGATCGAATGAAGATCTGCACATATGCATACATAACAGAATCTGTACTCGTAAGAGAGACAAAATCAACTGATTTATTGCATATTGATAAGTACATATCCAAGGAAAGATGCAATCAAATTTTCATATATTGTAATAACATCACAGGCATATTCGTTCCAATTTGTCAAAAGATATGCAAATCATAAAACATGTCATCATGCAACCCATGCAAGTACATACCCAACAAATTTCCAACTCAATCAGAAAGATCCAAACTGTCACAATTTGCAATAAACAGAAACATAAAAAAGAGCCATAACAGTTTAGAGCTGTCTTGCACAGTGTTACCCACAGTACAAAATATTCCCTGCCAAGTGCCAACAATATCAACTACTAAGATGTTGATAGAGAAAAATATTGACTACAGGGATAGGAGAAGAAGGGACATAAAAATATGGACTACAAGAAAAGGGTACCAAAATGCAAGGCGCGTCCCGATGCTAACCATAAATACTCAGATGAGCAGTTTCGATATGCATAAGACAATAATAAATAAATAAATAACAAAGCCAACCTGAGAAATGAAATAAGAGAATAGGTGAGAGACAAATGGGTAGTTGAGGTTGCCAAGATATACTAAGACAAAACGTACCATTGGCCATGTCAATGGACTCAACATGTTCTTGCAGCTCATCCAACAAATCTGTCAAAGAACAAGTTCATTACATTAGTAATTACAAATCCAAATCATTAAGACCCAAAAAAGAGTACCTTCAATATCAGCAGGAGTAACTCCTTGAGATTCCAACACTTGTTCTGGGGTTTGCATCACAAGAGTTATCTCCTTCATTCTCTTTATCACATCAACGCTCTGTGATTGCATAGCTTCCGTAAACCATCTTCTATCCTCCTCACTGTCATTACACAAATTCAACGCATTTTTCAATCTTTTTCTTAAAAAAAACAAAACTTATTCTTCTCAACATCAATAAATGATTACCTGAGATTGCGATTTGGAGCAGTCCCATCAGAATGGGCAAGGCTCCACTTGAGCAATCCGTCCCAGTTGGGTCCCTCTTTTGCCATGCCTCTTCCACTTCACTAATACCTACTTCCTTCAAACCCTAAAACTTGTTTGCGCTTTTTAAATTGCGGAAATACAAATAAAGATCAAGGGTATGGAAAGAAGCATAAATAGAAGAGAAGAGAGAAGACAAGAAAAGAAGGCGAAGCAGACGAATACTGATCGATTATTTCGGTAACACTCTCTAGGTTCCCAGTCTCGGTCAGATCAGTCCACACAAAAGCAAGGGCTGTGAGCGGTGGACAACAAAATATCATGGGCCTGTTAGGACGTGGGGTCTTGGATCTAAGGCCATCTATTAAAAGTGGGATTGCAATGTTGCCCGAGTTGGGTATTTAGCATAGTCTGGGATACGTAGTTAATTATTGGGTTGTTATGTAAAAGCCTTTCATGCAGTAGTTCTTAATTATGGGGTTGTTAATTATTGCTTAATTTCCATAAATAGTAGATTGTTGGTTAATTGTAGTATTATTTAAGTTGTTATTATGAATGAAAAGTATCTAAAATATCATTCCATACTAGTACTCGGAGGACCTAGCCCCCTCAAAGTGGTTGTTTATTTATTATATATTAACAAGTCTCTTACAAGTGGTAATAGAGTTATTCGATTCATGGCTGAAGAGCATAATACACATGAAATATCTTTAAAAAAATCTAAATTTAAAAAGAGACAAAAAATAAATAGACTCGAGATAACCTCGGTCGTTTTCAAAATCAATGAAAAACCTTATAGAAAACAAATAAAAAATTAAAAAAACTCAATTTCCAAATAAATAAATGTTGAAAGAATAAATTAAAAAAATATAAGCTTATTAAAAACAAAAGGTAACCAAACCCGGGTGAATCACTTAAACCTGGGTTAATCTCTATAACTTACAACTCATGCCCATACTCAATCAATAAGTTCAATTCCCTACCAATTTAATGTTGAATAATGAAATTGAAAGAAAAAAATTAATTTAAAAAATTTGTCAAAGTGAAAAAGATAGCAATCAAAAGAATAATGATCAAATTTGATAGAAAAAAAACTTAAGGAGAATGAAATTACAAAAAAAATAAATTTTAAAAATTATCTCAAAAGAATAATTAAAAGAATAAGGACAAAATTTAAAAAATGAAAAACTAGAAGGGGAATGAAATTGAAAAGGAATTCAAATTTGATAAATTATTCCAAATAAGACAAACACTAATCAAAAGAATTGGGACCAAATACAAACAAATAACAAATTGAAGGGCTAGTTTGAAATTTTAAAGGGATTGACCTAAAAATTAAAAAGGAGAAAGGGGAAAAAAAGCCACAGACATTAAACTAGATGATCGTAAGTCACACGAACTACCTCATAACTAAAGAGATGCTGAGATTATTCAAACATGGCCATGAAAGGTGGTGTTTGGTCAACAAACAAACCAATAGGTGTTGCCTACTCATTAACACGTTTAACATATGCGTATGCGTCAACTATTTTTTTAATGTTATTAAACTATAAAATTTCCCTCTTGATGAGAATGCAAAATATCATATTTTTTTCTTTTAATATTTAGTCTTTTATAATTATTTGGTGCCTAAATGTATTCATTATTCTTATATTTTAATTTAAGATGCAAATTAAAGTGCTAAAAGCAAAACAAGGCAAATTAGGTGATTTTGGATAGTTTCGACATTGCTTTGTAATCTGAGCATAATTCTGTCATCCAAGCTCTGATTGAGATGGTTCAAGATGATATGGAACACTAAGCAAAAGCTCTATAATTTTCATGTGTTGAGTTTTGAGAAATATTGACTGCACTGAGATCAAAATGGGGCATAAAGTTGTTGTACTTGTACTACCAACATGTTGGAATATTCTTTGGCTTGCAAATCTAATACATAAACCTAATATGATTTATTTTTGAAAGCTTTCAAATTTGATGCATGAATTCTAGCTGAAAAAATCATTTCTCTATATATATTAGGACTCAACTTTATTGTTTAATATTTTCCTTAATTATTCAGATTTAGTTGTTATTATTTTAGGATAATATTTAGAATAATTTATGAGATTCAGGGGCCTTCTAATATAGGGATGAACTTTAAAAGGAAAAAAAAAAAAAAAGACTAAGGATCTCATTCTTCCCTAACAACTGCTTCACATTTTCATCATGGTCTTGCATGCCTGACTTTTTATAATTGGTTGGAGGCATACTAGTGTATTATTCGTTGTAATCTGCTGCTAGATTAGATATCAAATCCATAATTGTTGGATCCCTATAAGTTGTGAAGCAACTAAGATTTAATGATTTGTTGCATCTGAAACTATTAAATTTTAGAAGAATGATCGACTAAATTAAATGCAATTGCTTGTGCTTGTGATGCTTTTTTTTTATTGATCTATCAATCTCTCTAATTGTTAAAGCATGCTTGTCTTGAGTTGTTTTAGTAGTCAGAATTAATCAAATTGCTTGTTTTCTAATTAATTATAATTAAGGAGAGATAGCAAAATAATTCCAATGGTGAAAATTCATAGTGTGAATTGATATATACTTGTATCGATGATCATTTGTAAAATTCTAATGGTGGATATTGACCTTGTGAAAACCTAATAAATTATAATTTGAAAAAAAATAAATAAAATATTGAATAGAGTAAATAAAAGGATTTCTGGGATATAATAGAATAAAAAAAATGTGTTATAGTGTAAATTAAGTAAAAAGAAGAATCGACAGACAAAAATAGAAATAAAAAATAATGAGGGCCAATGTGTGAATATATACAAATTTAAACTACAAATGCTCCATTTTCTCTCTTGGCCTATAGATTGAAACAAAAAGAGGGAGAGGATTTGTGTGATTCTTTTCTAATTAAATTATTGTTGATTTCATTAATAAAAATGTGTAATTAGAGTGATTAACTTAGTTAAACATCAACAATAGTGATTTTAATGTGGTGAGTGCTTTGGAATATAGTTTTAAAACCCGGCCCGGCGAGTCGACTCGAGACCCGGTTGACCCGGGGCTAGAACCAGACCGAGTTTATAAAAAAAATAAGGGTAGTTAAAAACAACAGACTAAAGATCTCATTCTTCCCTCTTCCTTAACAACTACTTCAAGTTTTCATCATGGCCTTGCATGCCTAAATTTTTATAATTGGTTGGAGGCATACTAGTGTATTATTCATTGCAATCAGTTGACCTGGGTGTCCCGGCGGGTTGATCTGCTGACCCGACAAGACTTGGTCAAAAACTCGGTTGCAAACCATTGACTATTTTTTATTTTTTAGCAAAATGGTTTTGTTTTGATTTATAAAATAAATTGGGGTTGACCCGGTCAAAACTCGTGACCCGAGCCTTGGGCTTGAAGATTACTTTGGAAGAAGAAATTCAAGATAGGGTTTGAAGAGGTAAAAGAAGAATACTTGATTTTTTTTCTTGCATTTTTTCCTTGAACCATTATCAATGTGAGGTAAATAGCATGCTCCAAATGATTAATTTCTTTAATTTTATATTCGATGAAGGATTATGTAGAATTGTGATTATGTGAAAATGTGGGTTTATGATATAAATTATGAAAATAATGAAAAAATTTATTGAACCATGTTAGAAAACATGAATTATGATTAAGTGTTTAATTTTGAATAAAATAAACAAAATTCCTTTCCCCTTTTTTATTAGAATTGCCAGCCAAAAAAAAAAAGAAATTTAAAGTTTTAATGCAAATGTTTGGAAAATGTGGGAAAATATAGGTTTATAAGTGTTATTATATGAAATGAGTAAGAATTTTCAAAGAGAAAAGAAAAATCCTTTCTTCTTTAGGTGAAGTTCGGCTAAAAGGATAAGAAAATTAGAAAAATTGAGTTTTGATAAAATTATTGAGAAATCTTGCCAAATTATAGATAATTGATGTTGATAGGTTAATTTAATAATGATTTTTGTAAAAATAATTAAAAAGGGAATTTTATCCTCCTCGAATTAAAAGTTTAATAAAACTTAATTAAAAGTATTGAGTTTAATCAAAGAGAGTTTCATCAAGAAATATGTAATTGGTATTAGAATTGTAACGGTTCAAATGAATGAACAATGACATAGTAAATTGTGATGGCACAAAGAAGGCTGTAGGACTTAATCAGCAACAAGGGACCTCTCCGCACACACAAACTCTAGGTAAGTGTTTGACACCTTGAATTAACCAAATAGCTTTTTAAAAAAATGATTGTAGAAGGATTTTTTTTTTGTAGATTATAATTTAGTATAAGTTGTTTCTTTTTTAAGAGAGAGAGAGAGAGAGAGATAGTTTAATGCCCTGTTGAATGGACGAGTTTAAAAAATTATTTCCTGGTTATTGAAAATAATACCTTATTGAATGGGCAAATTGAAAAGATTATTTATTGGTTGAAGGGAATAATGTCCTAATAAATGATCGAGTTAAAAGAATTAATTTATGGGTTAATGAGATAAATACTTGGCATAATAGATAAATTATAAAATATGTGGGTTGTTAGAGACACTCTTGGTATTTTTGTAAATTTATTTTTATCTGGAAATCATATTAAGAATTTATGAAAATATTAAATTACTAAAGATAAGATAATTCATTTAATGACGCGAAAATTACTTTAATGTACATGAATAGTTAGTTCTTAATCAATTATTTATCAAAATGTGCAATTTTAATCATGTTTAATACCATGTTTTTATACACTTCACACCCTTAAACCTAAAAGTAGATGATAGATAATTTTGTTAAGAAATTGATGTGAGTGAAAGAACTATTATTTTGTTATAATACACTATTATGTTTAAGAATTGTGATGTTTAACTTAATTATTTTTGTATGATGTAATTTATGATGGCGATATTATTAAGTTGAATTATGATTGATTATACACACACACACATAGAGAGAGAGAGAGAGAGAGAGAGAGAGAGAGAGAGAGAGATGGTAACTACAAATATATGTCATATAATTTGAGTTTATATAATTGGGGTAGTTACAAACTTAGACCAAAGTTTGTTCTTCTGGTTAATTTCGATCTTGTAATTAGAATTGTTCTCTAGTTATTTTTCTTATAATTGTTTATGTTATACTCGTAACCCCCCTCATTCTTGTTCACATAGCATTAAACAAGACTAGATATTTTTCATGAGAATGATCCTTACTTATATCATTATATGTATCAAGAGTTTAGGTTTTATATTTGGATGCCTACAACAGCACACCAAATCTTTTTTTGAAAAAAATTCATTAGTTTTTTATAGTTATGGTTTCAACAGAATTCTAATTTTGTTGGAACTAGGCCTTGATTTTATAATGTTTTAAAAGTAAACGACATTCCAAGCAAGATTAGTTGCCTTTTAGGCTACTAAACCCATCTTCTCAAGGTTAAATTCCATTGTTTTCTAGGGTTTTTAAGTATTTTTGTGTTTTTGCATAGAATTTTTATGTATTTTCATCACGCTAGATTTTTTCTTGATTTGTTTTCTCATAGTTTATTAGAGTTTCCTTGATTGTTTATTATTGTAACTAATCTTTTAATTAAGGAGATTGTTGTGTGATCTAAAAATAGATAGAACCTTGTACAAGTGAAGGAGGGAAGCTCGAAGAAATCTTGAAGAAAATGATCTAGCTTTTGATTCCCTATTTGCTAGCGTTTTTATCTAGAAAGGAAGGAAGTCATGTCTGGAAATTGAATTTTGAAAGTGCTTGTTGCCCTGATTTGAATCAACAACCCTCATGCACAATATTCCTTATTTTAGATGTTGCTAGTTGTGGAGCTTTGGTGGATAAAACTCTCGATACCACAAGAACTTAAGATGAAGATAATTTAATAAAAAATAAAGTTAAAAAATCATAAAACTCAAGAATCAATAATTTTATAATAAAATTAAAAAAATTTATTAAAAAAAAAAACCTAAGTCAACCAAAGTTAACTCGACTAACCTATGACTTGAGATATGAGATTATAATATTCTCATGAAAAGACAAACAAAAAACAATCATGAAACTCAATGCCTCATAACCTAATATTGAATGATAAAATAAAAAAAAATTAATTTAAAAAAAATAAGTTAAATCAAGCTACTCTTCAAAATTAATGACATAGATCATGAAATAGAGATTAGTTAATATGAAGTAAATAAAAAAAAATCACAAAGTAAAATTCCTAATCATCAACAATTAAAAAAAAAATATCAATTAAAATAATGATGGTTAAATTTAGTATAAAAACCAAATAAAAGAAAACAAAGAGGGACTAAAGTGAAAATAAAATAAATCACGAAAAGAATAAAAAAAACAGCAATAAAAAAAAATCAAATTGAATATAAAAATTAAATGAAATAAAATATTAAGGGATAAAATTAAGAAAAAAAATCAAGAATATGATTTTAAAAAATAGTTATAAAAAAAGATAATGAAATTAGATACAAAAATTAAATGAAATAAAATATTAAAGAAAATAATAAAAAAAAACAATTTAAAAACAAAATTGAAAGCAAAACGTAAGACAATTAAAAAAAAATAAAGAACAAAATTGATGCAAATATAAACTGCTGGATACATTTAATTTTTTTAAAAAATTGATATGAAATTCAAGGGAAAATAAAACCATCAAGGCTCATCTCCTGTTGTGCCATGCACATGCTCCTAAATATCTAAAAACATCATGACTTTCAAGGTGGCATTTGAGCAACAAGAGACGCTGTAAGCGCCACTCAACGAGCGTTGTATTCACATTGTTTATAACTAAAAAGCCATGATAAAATTACAAAAAAATCCCTAGGCATCTTTTTAATTTTTTTGGCTTTTGAAAATAATAAACATTTTATTGCGCTGGCAAAACATTAAAAAATTGAATAACCCCAGGACCTAGTTTTGTGTCTTGTTGCAGCGTTCTAATGCCTTTGTTAATATTATTATATCGAGAGTCGTCTTCGAATATCTCATGTAACCTGTCCACGGGTAACTTCAAGTTTAATGTTACATCTTCAATAAAACACAGAGATCATCAAATTTGAATCATAGGTAGCCAGATACTAAGTATGGAATCAGCATGCATTCACAAATCCACTAAATCCCCAATACTAGTTCTACAAAACCAAGATGCATCTAAAAGAAATGTCACATGAAATCACCCTCACAAATTTTCACCAGCAGCAGATATGGGACAGCCAAATTACTTCAATGAAAGTGGCACGCTATACAGCCATCAATCCACGAGAATTTTCATATGAAAAATCCAGAGGAACTTTGAAGTACATAGCAAAAGAAACACTGACGAAAGTTATTTCCTATTCAAAAAGACATTCAACCAAATTCATGAGTCAAAATTTACGTATTATCCTATGTGCTGCACTTATAAAACTCTTGAGTCTTGAAAAATAACAAAACAAAACTCATCAACAGCTCTTCAGGCCTCTGTGATGGGGAAATCAAAAACCACATCTTTCCCTGTAAGCTTCCTGTAAACTCCGGCAAATGACTCCAGCTTGTACTCGGTGTTATTGCGCTCCTTGGGATCCAAAAAGATCTGACAAACAAACAAAAAAATCAAGAATAATGAGAAGGGCAAAGATTATGGTGATAGAGAATACAATTCCAACTATAATTTTCTGTTCTTTTGTCTTAAAGTGTGAAAGCTACCTTGCTAATTTTGGATCCATCAATCCTGTATCTGGTGCGCTTTCCAACAATCTCAGCAGGATAAACTAAATCCTCAAGCATGGCTTCATGCACAGCAGTTAGGGTGCGGGTGCGGGGGCGCTGAACAGCAGAGCCTTTCTTGGGTGGACGCACAATCCTTCGGGTAGCAAGCAGAACAACATCCTGCCAAAATATCAGAGGAATTGAAACATGAATCAGAATTCAGATTGAAACAAGTATTGAATTGAAGCTGGGATTGACATAGTATATTAACCATGACTAGGAACTACAAATGCTAAGCACCTCCTTCTATGGACTTGAACCTTCAGCCTTGAGGTTGCAAGCTCTAAGCTTCATATTCCCCCTCTATTATACATGTAGAAAACTAAGAATCTGAAATAACATTACCTTCCCGCTAAACTTTTTCTCCAGCTCTCTAACAAGACGAAGATGAATCTTGCGATAAGCCTTCCTTAGTCTATAAGGAACATAAATGACAATAGCTTTGCGATTTCCAGCAACATCTATTTGACTGCAAAATTTGCAAAGTTTAAATTTAGCAAATAGACCTGGCACCAGAGGAAAAGCAGAAAATTGAGAGAAGAGAATGGAAAAGTTTCTTGTAGAGCACACATAAAATTATGTACGTACACTGCAGAATTTATGAAGAGATCCTTTAGATCAGTTTTCAGTTCTGAGCTGGTGTTTTCCAAATCAAATAATGCCTGCAGAGAAGAAAGCATTTAGATTTCAACATATTTAATTCGTTTAAACCATGAATCCAAAGAAACCAGATTGAATAGTAAAGAACTAACTTGGGCAACAGTCTCCTCAAACTCAGTGGGTTCTGCATCCTTGTCTTTCTGGATCTTCTTCCTTGTGGTGAACATCTTCACAGATCTGGTTAGCAACAGCACGAGACTAGATTCAATGACTGGGCTGTAATTATCAATCTAATTTCAACAGAATGAATATCTGGACATCCATTATGAGTTGTCATCCTAATGAACACCTAATTTCCGTCATATATCCATAAGCATGACTCTTTCTCTACTTGTTCAGAAAAAAACTAAGAGTTAGAGAACAAAACATTCATGGATAATGAATACCAACAGGTAGTGAAATGTCAAAAGGCAGACCACACTTCAGACCTTAATACATACTGCATTAGCCTATCACTGCAACCAATGTTGGTTTATATGTCATCATGCTTAAACAAACAAGTGGTAACTACCAAAGGAGAAATTAAAATAATCTACGTTAACCCACATGATGCAGCAGAAATAATTTTATAGATGAGTTTCTATCACAAAATTTAAACAACTACAGGCAGCCTAGCAAATAATTATGCCTTAAAATACAACAATGCAACACCTAAAATCAATCCACACAAGTCCTTTGCCACTAAAAATATTTCCTTTTCCATAATCTTAACACTAAAAAAATCCGTTCTCAATTCTCCGCTGTATCGTCTTTGTTCCATTTACTAACAAACCAATCAGATTGAATCATAAAAACATCAATTGTAAGAATTGACAAACGGAAACAAGATGCATATCTATTATACAGTTGCTGAACTGTACAGCACACAAAACAGCTGCTTCGATCTTTCAAAGGAGCGCAACGTGAACCAATAAAAACCCATTTGCTTTGGAGAAAAGATACACCATCATTAGAAAACAGACGTCAAGATTCAAGCTTCTACGAGAGCCCAGTTGACAAACAAGAAAAATGGAACAGCCCATTCGATATTAGAAGCTAAAAGAATCACAACAAGCAATTATATAGCAGGTTCAATCTGCTTGGCATTGATGAAAAGGAATTTACAGAAAATCCATTTTAGTTTTTGAGACTTACCAGGCAAGCAGCGGTCAGACAACTGCTGATATGGTTGCTGTCGATGCTACTGCTTTTTAGGCGAAGAGATCGAAGAGTGGATCAGAGCAGGTTTTAATAGTATGGAGGGAGACTAAGGGATCCACTTGCCCTATTTTGAACGGCTAGGATTTATTTAAGGAATTCGACACGATCCGTTGATATTCTTTTGTCTTTCTCTTTTTTTCTTCCTTTCTTTTCCTTTCATGTTTTCGAAAAACCTCACTATTGTCCCTACATTTGTAACAATTCGACAAGCTATCACCGTGAAAATGGTTTTCTAAGACTTTATCCTTGTTATAAAATTTAACAAATTAAATTAAATTAAATTAAATTAAATTGCATTACATTATAAGATAAATGCCAGATAAAAATTTAGAAAATGGTTAAGAATAAGTAAATTCTCCAAGAAAATTCATTTTCTTAAAATGATTATAGTGTAAAAGACCTAATATTTTCTTAAAAAATAAAATTTTCACAACGAAATAAGAAAATTTCCATGTACAAAATGTTATAAAAATCTTCTAGTTGATTAAACAAACTTGTTTTGTTGCGAGCAATCATTTTCTTTTTATCTTTTCTCGTCAATTTGGACTCTTCTGGGACTTGGTTGATTTCACCATTAATAATTAATTTTAGTTTTTTTTTTATTTGATTAGGATAATTGTATTTTTATTTATTTGACACATGGATGCTTATTTTAATATAGACAATTACTAAAACATTTTCAAACTTTTTAGTTTTTGAAGATTTTTAATGTTTGTATTGGTTGATTATATGATAATGGGGACTTAAAAACAAAATAAAATCATAACATAAGTGGTTGCATAGTTTTTAAAAGAGACTAGAAGTCTTAAAAATCACACAAGTTTCAAAGAAACAAATAAAAAGTGGGTTATGTTTAAATCAAAATAAAAATCATTAAAAAAAAATCTTTTTTTTCTAAGAATAATTACTCTATATGTCCCCTAGGTTCATTTCTTACAAATTATTATTTGTATGATTATTTTCTAAGTTATGAGTTTATTGTAAATTTGGAATTAATTTAAGAAAAATAATTCATCATATTTATTGTTTTGGGGTCTTAGAATCCTAAATTAGAAATGTGGAAAGATTGAACTTTAAAAGTTTGTTCCATTTATTTTTGGGGTCTAGTCGCTTTACGAGGTCTTTTTGACTTTTAACACCATCTGATTTGAGAAATTTTCTCAATCAAAAGTTTATTATCTAGTTAATCACACAAGTGTTGAAATAATAAAAGAAATAAACAAATTATTAAAACAAAATACTTATTTTGTGAGCAATCATGTGATTATTATTAAAATTTTTGTTGCAAATAAGACATATTTTAGTAAAGAAAGCACACCTGGTGATTGGTGGAACCAAAACAAGAATTAACAAAGAGGGTTTTGATGTTAAAACCGGCTCAAAATGTTTTTTAAAAAACTAGTTGATGCAAAAACTAAAAAAAAAATATTTAAAATAAAATTTTGAAATCCATCTTAATTAAAAATAATTCAAAAGCAAATTAATAGCCACAAAATTATAAACAAGTATTAAAAATAATATTTTCAGGGTCTACACATGCTTGAACATATTTTGAAGCAAACTAGTAGTTGTGAAAAATAAAGATAAATATTGAAATCTAGACTTTTAATGCCAACATTGACTAAAAATCATTTGTAATCAAAATGGTAGGTTTAAAAACTTGAAAAAAAAAAAACCAAAACAGGATTTTGACATCAAAACCCCTTAATATAGTTTTCAAATGATATCAATAAAAACAATAGCCAAATTTTGTTTGACAATGGTGAAAAAACATATAAAAAAGCAACAAACTAATATGCAAATATGCATGCCAGCATAAAAACAAAATGAGTAGGAAAATAAATTTTAAAATGAATGAGGACAAAACAACTACATACCGGTTTAATACAACAGGCAACACATCTCATCCTCCTAACTTCATCCCAAAGGTTTGAACACTTTTTTATGATCTTTGATCCCTGAGATGTCATGAACCAACATAATAAATACACTTTAAAAATAATAAATATATAAAAATACAAAAATAAAGCAAATTAAAATAACATAATATATGAGAAGGATGAATTAGATTATGTTGTCATAGAGATCGACACGTTAGATCATACGTTGTCATCATTATTGGCATGTGGGATCATGCATTGTTGTGTACATCTAAAGTGACTCAACTCCCTCATCCTTTCCTTGTTAGTGGTGTAGCTCACCATCACTTGAGCAAAGATATATAATCTTAAAAAAGTCATGAATATCCTATTTTCTTTCACCTTAACACAATTATCATTTTTTATTGTGTTTATTGCTAGTGCTACCATTATTAGATAATGATGGTGATATTATCGTGCTGCTATTAGTTGTTGGTGTTGTTGTGGATATAGTCATTGGTATAGAAAGGATATGTTGTTGTGCTTGATGAAAAGGATAATCAACAAGGTTTGATGTTTTTTATGTGAGGCTAGCACGACAATGATTCTTGTTTGTGGTAGTGACATTTTATATAGAGATAAAGAGGGTTTTGAGTGACGATGGTGTTTTGGTGTGGTGTTAAACTTGAAAATGTGTTGATGTTGTCATGAAGTGCACGACATCGAATGACAAAGTAACCTCTTAAAATTGAAAGGGAGTTTTGAGTTTAATCATAAAGTTATGATTATAGGGTTCAGTAATCGTCACTTAGTATTATAGTCACTAGAAAATCTATTATTATGCCGTCTAGGTAAAGAGACTAGTTTTGCAGGGGGAAGACACATCACCCCCAAAACATCGTACTTAAGATAAACTGAATTGTTGATTGATTATTTTTATAAGTCATGTTTCTATCCGTTAGTCTCATCTAAGATTCAAGATAGATCTTCTTTTTTGAGGAAGTTTCTACCTTATTTGGTTTAATCATAATCGTTATAAGTCCTAGATTTATCGTTGTATTTATTTATTTGATATAACTAATTCCTAACATTCCGAATAACAAACTTATTGTTATGGAATTTTTGGTATTTTGATTAAATTCTAATGGATAATTATAATTCAGTTAAGGTATCCATTTTTGCATTTTTTAAAACATGATAAAAATATGATTTTATCTTTTTAGAAAATATGAATGAAAAACCTTTAAGATTCGGCAGTATGCATCGAAAACAAAATATTTTTATTCTTTAAAAATAAAGTTTATTTTTTTATTTTTGGATTGTTAATTGAATTTTTGAGAAAAATAAGATATTTTTGATATAGGATTCGTATCTTATGATGTAAGTCTACAGCCCGATATTAGACAAAATTATTGAAAAACAAAATACATGATGGTCCCATAAATAATTTTAAAAATGGTCTTTAAAAAAATTCTAATTTTATATTATTATTATTATTATTATTATTATTATTATTATATTTTAAAAAAAAAAGGTTGGATGGGCTTGAGGCCCAAGTCCGACCTAGTCGGATTGGATTGGGTCGACTGAAGGCCCAATAATCCTTTTTTTTTTTTTAATGGGTTGTACCTTACCCAATCATGTAAGCTAGGCTTAAACAAGTTTAGTCCACCTACATTACATGATCACTGACCCAACCTAGTGACCATGTTAATTATTTCCATTACTGCATAACGTGAATTAACATTCTGCATGTAGTGGATGAGAGAAGATTTACAAGGGGGACAAAGGGAAAAGAGAATAAGATTACTTAGCGTGGAAGGTGTGTAGCTGTTGTTGCTGGTTCGTTGATGTGGTTGAGGTGCTGCTGGAGTTTCTCCTTATTAGCCAGCAACATTAACAGTACTGGTCTCCAGGAATACTAATGCTGTATAGTGAGGATTATGTGCTGGTCTTGCTGGTCTTCAGGAATTCTTATGCTGTTAGGACTCTACTGTTTGAATTTGAATTAATCCTCTGTCATCAGGTTGTTAGGAGAGTTTATCATGTATTCTTGTTTCGTTCTTCATAGCTGTATATAAATCATCATTGAGTTAATAAAGTTAAGTAAGATTCCAAAGCATTCCAATGTTTTTATATGGTATCAGAGCATCTTTAATTTTTTTTTTCTTCCATCATCCTTCTCATCATGACTGATCCCAACAATTCCAGCCACTTTCACACCAGCCTACCTAACCTGGTGACTATTAATGTCACGACACAGGCTCCTCTCAAGCTTACGAGCTCAAATTATTTGTCCTGGAAGCTGCAATTCCAAACACTATTTATAGGCTAAGATCTCCAAGGCTTCGTTGATGGAACCAAACCTTGTCCACCATAATATCTCATCACTGACAACTCAAACACTCTTAATCCCGCCCACCATGCATGGATACGTCAGGATCAACTAATCTTAAATGCTCTTATTGGAGCTATTCATCACTCAGTCATCCCGTTTATTGCTTGTGCTACTACATCTCAGCAAGCTTGGAAAATTTTAGCATCAACATATGCCACCCCTTCCAAAGGCCGTATCAAGCAAGTCAAGGCCAGCTTCAAAGCTCTTACAAAGGGCTCTCTTTCTATCTCTGATTTCAATTCACTCTGTTAAAGCACGGGCAGATGAATTAGCAATGTTGGGTGCTCCTATTGATGGTGAGGATATCACAGATAAAGTTTTAGAAGAATTGGGTGATGAATATAAAGAACTTGTACGTGCTGTACAAGCAAGAGATAGCTCCATTAGCTTTGATGAGCTTCATGAAAAATTACTCATGTTTGAAGCCTCTCTAAACACTTCACACAAAGCCTCCTTACAGTTCTCTCCTACAGCCAATGCAGCAGCTAATCGTTCTGGATATCGATCTTAAAATTCTTTTAGTCGATATACTCCTTCCTCACCATAGTGGAGCACTTCATTCCACAGTTCTTCAAGACCCCAAGGATACGCCCATAATCAGGGACTTCATCATCCATGACCTGGTCCTCGTCCTTACCTGGGATACTGCCAGGTCTGTGGCCTTCAAGGGCACACGGCAAAACAATGCCCCTCATTCCGGTTTGTCCCTCAAAATACAGTTATTCCTAAGAGCAGCAACAGTTCCAACCCTTGGTAGCCACAGGTTCATCTTGCAGCCAGCAATGAATCCAGTAATGTGACCAGTAATTCTTCGTGGTTGTTGGATAGTGGTGCTTCTCACCACATCACTGCTGATCTCAACAATCTATCTCTCCACACTCCATATACTGGCTCAGATGATGTTATGATTGGAGATGGTACAGGCTTATGCATTACCCATACAGGCTCCTCAACTCTACATTCAGGCTCCTCCTTTTTTAATCTCAGGAACATTCTTTGTGTTCCTGACATTAAAAAAAAATCTTATCTCTATTTATCAATTTTGTATAACCAATAATGTCTCTATTGAATTCTTTCCTCGGTGTTTTCTTGTGAAGGATCTGCTAATGAGAGTGGTGCGCGCTCAGGGTGAGAGCAAAGGTGGCGTTTATGAATGGCCGGGGTTCAATCCAACATCCTCTTCTCCAATTGCTTTTTCTATTTCCACAATTGCACCAATAAATTGGCATTTTCGATTAGGTCACCCATTGTTACCTATTTTAAATGTTATCCTTTTCAAAAATAAACTCAACACTAGTTCAATGACAAAACAGTTTTCCTGCAATGCATGTCAATGTAACAAAAGTCATAAACTTCCATTCTCAATTTCCACTTTAGAGTCTCATGCTCCTCTAGACATAATTTTCTCTGATGTATGGACTGCTCCTATGTACTCCATTGATGGCTTTAAATATTATATTATTTTTGTAGATCATTTTACACATTATACATGGTTCTATCCTCTGCAACGCAAATCTTATGTCAAACCTACTTTCATACGTTTTAAAGCCATTGTTGAAAATTATTTCAAGCATAAAATCATCACCTTTTATTCTGATAATGGAGGTGAATTTACAGCTCTCAAAGATTTTTTTCAAATACATGGAATTTCTCATCATACTTCCCCACCACACACACCTGAACATAATGGTATCTCTGAACGCAAACACCGACATATAGTAGAAACTGGTCTTTCACTTCTCACCCATGCCTCATTACCTCAAAAATTTTGGTCATTTGCGTTTTCCACTGCCATTTATTTAATTAATCGGATGCCTTCACGGTCATTACAATATTTTTCTCCATTTGAACTCATCTTTAACAAATCTCCTAACTATGATAAACTGCGCATTTTTAGGTGCTTGTGTTATCCATGGCTTCGTCCATATTCGGCTCATAAACTAGATGTCCGGTCCAAATCGTGCATATTTCTTGGTTACTCCTTATCTCAAAGTGCATACATCTGTTTTGATCCCCAGTCTTCCAAATTTTTTTCTTCCCGTCATGTTCGGTTTGATGAGTCCATTTTTCCATATCCTACTTTACTTCCATCACATTCTGAATCAAACTCTTCCTCTCTACCACTATGGATACCTCCTATTCTTTCTATTGTGGCACCTGTCACTATGCCTCCCCCATTCACGCCACCTGCACTTCCTCCTTCTGCAGCACACCCTGTCAGCAGCTCCATTACAACAGCCAACAACAACCCTCCTATAATGCCACCCACACAACCTTCCCCTGTAATGCCTACTTCACCATCACTTCTAAACACTTACCCTGCTCCACCTATTGTCCCTTCTCATCCCATGACCACCAGATCAAAGAACAATATTCACAAACCTATCTGCAAACTCACCTTTCATACAAATCTTTCCTCAACTGATATTTAGAAGCCCACATTTGTTACCAATGCCTTAAAGGAGCCCAAATGGCGTCATGCCATGCAGGATGAGTTTAATGCTCTCATCCAAAATGAAACCTGGGATTTGGTTTCTCCTCAATGTGTATCTAACTTAGTCGGTTGTAAATGGATTTTCAGGGTGAAGCACAATTCTGATGGCAGTGTTTCTTGTTATAAAGCACGCTTGGTGGCAAAAGGCTTTCACCAACGAACGGGGCTTGATTATACCGAGAACTTTAGTCTGGTTGTCAAGCCAACCATAGTTCGTCTTGTTCTGTCCATTGCAGTCAGTAATGGGTGGAAGCTGTGATAATTGGATGTCAACAATGCTTTTCTACAGGGATGTCTGCAGGAAGACGTCTATATGGATCAGCCCCCTGCCTTTGTAGACAAAGAGCGACCACATTTCGTTTGCAAATTACGCAAAGCCATTTATGGGCTCAAGCAGGCACCACGAGCATGGTACCATGAACTTCGCTCTTTTCTGATTGATAACAGCTTCACAAATTCAGTAAATGATACGTCCTTATTCATTCTTAAACACCATTGACATCTTCTATATTTATTGGTATATGTGGATGACATTATCATCACCGGTGATGATGAGAATGCAGTCGACCTCCTTATTCAAAACTTAGCCAAGCGGTTCTCACTGAAGGATCTAGGATCTCTGACTTATTTTCTTGGTGTGGAAATTCAATCACATCCTCACGGGTTAGTGCTTTCTCAACACAGATATATTCAGGATCTCCTGCATCGTACCAACATGAGCAACTCACGGCCTATGGCTACTCCATTACCACCAGGTCCTTCTCCCACTCTTGCAATGGGTGCGTTGCTCCCTGATCCATCTACATATCGCGCTACTATTGGAAGCCTTCAATATCTGTCACTTACCAGACTGGATTTATCTTTTGCTGTGAACAAATTGTCCCAGTTCATGCACAAGCCGACTAAAGAACATTGGAAACTTGTTAAACGCCTACTACGTTATCTATCCGGCACCAGTAATGTAGGTCTTCTTCTGCATCATCAATCACCTTCATATTTACATGCTTTTTCAGATGCAGATTAGGGGGGAAACAAGGATGACTTCTCCTCCACCAGTGCCTACATTCTATACCTAGGTCGGAATCCTGTCTCATGGTCATCCAAGAAACAACAAACCATTGCCCAATCATCAACGGAGGCTGAATATCGTTTTATGGCTGACACAGCCTCTGAAAGCAGTCGGGTTTGTTCATTATTGAATGAACTTCAATATTCGGTTAATCAAGTTCCTGTTATTTATTGTGACAATATTGGTGCAACACAACTAAGTTCAAATCCAGTCTTTCATTCAAGGATGAAACATGTCTCCATTGATTTCCATTTTATCTGTGAAAGAGTTCAGTCTGGAGTTCTTCGAGTTTGTCATGTCTCCTCTGATGACCAACTCGCTGATGCATTGATAAAATCACTTCCCCGTTATCGGTTTAAACTACTCAAGGACAAGATTGGACTTACTCAAGGCAGTCCATCTTGAGGAGGGATATTAGCCAGCAACATTAATAGTGCTGGTCTTCAGGAATACTAATGTTGTATAATTAGGATTCTGTGCTGGTCTTGCTGGTCTTCAGGAATTCTTATGCTGTTAAGACTCTACTGTTTGAATTTGAATTAATCCTCTGTCATCAGGTTGTTAGGAGAGTTTATCATGTATTCTTGTTTCGTTCTTCATAGCTATATATAAATCATCATTGAGTTAATAAAGTTAAGTAAGATTCCAAAACATTCCAATGTTTTTATACTCCTGACGCCACTACTGAAGATTATTGCCTAAAGGAAGAAGAAAAGTCTTATGGTGGCTTGGCTATTTATGGGAGAGGTGGAGAGGATGAGTTGGTGAAAGAAGTGCATGAGTTGGTGGAGGAGATTAGTATCAGTAAAGGCACAAAGGCTAAGGTTGTGAAAGAGGGAGAAGAACAATGATGCTATATAAAAAAACATGGGGAAATGTTGGTTTTTTACTCACTTTCACTCCTTTTTTTTTTCTCTCCCCTCAATGCCCAAAATCCGCTTGTATTTATAAGGGGTAAAAGAGGGACATATTATCTTTATTGGGAACCAATCTTGACACTTAATTCAATCGAGAAGAATCTTAATCATTGGCTCAAAGTCATCATAATGAGCTACTAAAATTCGGCCGATAAAGACTGATCAGGTTAGCCTCTTTATGGCGACGTTGCGACAACTGTAAGGGCAATCAGCTGGCAAGAGTTATGCTAAGGTGTAGTATAATGTCACGTGAGCTCTCATCTCTCTAATAATGCACTTTCTTGCCCTATCTCTTATTGAGCGCACTTTTGAGCCCTCACTTCTAACAGTTTTAGAAGAATTGAAACATTTCTTGATTTGATAAATCCACAATCTCTCATTCATTTTTCTTCTTTACAAGCTTATTATCTAAAATCTCTTACAAAATGTATTGTCATAAGCATTGTAAAGCGGGGACAACTGTCATAACCTATTTTTTAGTTCTTTCTCCTTTACCTGACAAATAATTAACACTGAATCTCTATAAACATTGAGTTTTTCAACTCTCGACTCTAAAGCAGCTTCTAGAATAATGATATAAGCTTCATATTTATTTGTGTTATTGGTGCATTCAAATTGCAACATCACCGAAACATGGTATTGTTTTTTTTTTTTTTTTGAGAAATTATTACCGTTTCATTCTCATTCCATGCTACGTTTATAACTCCATTGAAATACATAATCCATTAGTCATTTGCACCACCACCACCACCACTCTCAACTGCTAATACATCCTCATCGGGAAGGTCAAAATAAAATGGCTCATAATCTTTCACAACATTATATGTTTGGTGGTTAGCAATTACACTTTTTTTTACAATTTTTCTTATCATATAGTCGATATCATTTTATTACTGAATGGAGTTAGAAAGACAAAATTGAAGCCAAATAGAGTTGTCACACTAAACCCTAATTCATAATTTTATTATTGAATATTTCTCTTCAAGCTGTTTTCTAAAATACAATTTAAATAACCCTATTTATATTTGGAAAAAAAATCCTAAACAAAGCTAAAACAAAATAATAATAATTTAAATTAAATAAATAAAACAATTATAAACCAACTAGAAAAATATTATAAATTTCAAACAATAGCTTCTAGCATTTATTTTAATACCTTCTCGTACCCGGATGGATATGAAATTTGAGACCCTACTGGGTAGCCATTTTGTCCATGTGTGGGAGAACAAATTCAAGATTCCGATTGTCTTTAAGCAATCATATTTTTACATCTACGTGATGGGTCCGTACCTTCTTATCTTAGGATTCCAAATATCTTAATATTTTTATTAAGTTCCCTTCCCTTCCCCAACTCTGTCAACTGTAATTTCCTTTGAGCTTAAGCCCCTATTTTCACAAGATAAATAAATAAATAAAATAACAACAAAATAACTGATTATAAAACATTAAGATTGGCCTAGATTAGATAAACATGACTATCAGAAAAGAAGCCCATTAGTTCGGATCTGTCTGGATTTTTCTTGTATGATTGCTATTAATAGGAGTAAAGGTGCGATAAAAGAAAACAACATAAAACTCTCCCCATTAGACCAAATCCTGCATACAAGTGTACAACAAGCAAGAATTTAGCCTTTCTGTGTCTGGCCAGTCTTTTAGCTTGATGCATGCATATCCATGCTGTCATTTGATCCAGAACATTTACCTTATATTCTCTTTAATTTTTTATTTTGTTTTTGAAAAATAGCCACAGTACTGGAACAAGCATTTGTCTTGCATGCCAAGCAAGTTTATCCAGTCTCTACGGATCCTTTTTTCTAGATAGGCGAGGCAGGAGTTTGTTTTTGTTCTGGTTTTTGGAAAACAAAAGAGGAAATGAAGATAGATGAAGATCTGGGTCCTGATCGCGAAGACCAATTCCAAACAGACGATGAGGAAAACCAGGGTGAAAGGTTTTGTCAAAGCGATTCAGATTCAGAATCTGATTGCATGGATTCTTCACAGTACCTCTCCAACAACAGTTTTGACGTTACCGCTCCATCATGGCCTCAGAGTTACAGGTACTTGTATATATTTTTGGTTTTCTTTGAATTAAACGTGTATATATATGTCTATCTATTTTTATTCACTCAAATATTGGTTGGAATTCGCAGCAAACAGCTTGGCTAGCAAGAGACTTCATGCAAACTATTATAATCACATTATCTGCTCTGTTTATTCTATTCTTTTATTGCATTCTTTTCACTCATGGGAGATTGTCTTAACTAACACTGGTAGGTCTAGCGTTGAGATCACGAAACAATTGCATAAGCATCATATGAATGTGAAGGTAGTGCAACTCCATGGATTAAGAGAAGCAAGAAAATATAAATGGTGATGAATTCGTGAAAAAACCTTACATAGAAAATAAGCTTTTCATGGGCCGCGAATAGATATCATAGAAATTAAAAGGTAGAATGACACTTCAATTTGTGCAGGAAGTCGATAGACTTGCTTACCGGTACGACACCTCCTTCAGTTAACATCTTGAAAGGCACCAGTAGTATGGCGGGGAAAACCAGTTCTTTAACTTCAGTTTATAAGAGACGTCAAGGTTCAGAAGTGGATTCTTCTCTAAGTAGCCCATTCATCTCCGAACACAGTTTAGGCAAAGAAGTACCAAGCTTTATACTGCCTGTGAAGTCATCTGCATCTTCTAATTCGAGATTTTCTGTTAATGAATTGGCACCGCCAGATCAAAAAGCTTCATTAGCTCAATCAATACTCAATGGTACGTGGAATAACTTTCGTCTCTAAGCTCTTTTTTCTCAGAATTAGTGCGATAAACAAAATCATTATGCTTCAATACAATGTTCATGTGTCTCCCAAACGATTCATGAAATAAGTCCACAAGGACTACATTTATTACAGTAGAGGTGGCTAGCTTTGAATTCGCAGTTGAAGGTTTTAATATTCTATTAGCTATTGGATTATATCATTTTCTGTTTGTCGTCGTCTAAAACTAGGCCACGGAAGAGTTCCTTTTGGCACCATGGAACTGACACCGCTATATTCTAAGAGATGACATAGCTGGCTTTTATCCAGATCCGGAAAACTCACGCTGGGGGTTGTTTTCCACCTTCTTTTGTTCTCTAAAATTTACTATATTTTATGTTTTTCTATCTAGGAACAAATGTTTTGTGCGGCATCGGACTCCTTACAATGCCTTACGCAATCAAAGAAGGAGGGTGGTTGAGCCTCATAATACTCTCACTATTTGGTGTCATTTGCTGCTACACTGGGATATTATTGAAAAATTGTTTAGAAAGCTCTCCTGGACTACAAACTTACCCTGATATTGGACAAGCTGCTTTTGGAGTGGGTGGGCGCTTAGTGATATCAGTAAGTGAAATCACAATGTGATATGTCAACAGTTAATAAATTTTAAGAACATTAGCTGGTGGATTTGCTGCATTAAAACAAGATTTCTTGTTGTTTCATATAACTGACAGTTGGGTTTGGGCCAATGCAGATGGTATTATACGTTGAATTATATGTAAGTGTGACGAATTCTTCGTGCATCTCAGCTCTCTATTAATTTCAGCATCCTTTCTTCCCAAGTACTTAAAGGAGATTAGCTTCAATCTGCAGGCTTCGTGTGTGGAGTACGTAATCATGATGAGTGATAACTTGTCAACATTATTCCCAAACATGTACATGAATTTTGCGGGAATACATCTGGATTGTCATCAAATCTTCTCCATCACGGCAACTCTCATTGTTCTTCCAACAGTGTGGCTTCGAGACATGAGTTTGCTGTCATACCTTTCAGGTTCCATTTCTTTTTTTGTTTTTCTCTCTTTAATACACTGTAGTACCATTTCTAGCTCCCTTTTTCTTCGTCATAAAAAGCTTATTGTAAACTTAACAATAGCCGCTGATCTCTATGCCTATGTGTTCAGTTGGAGGAGTAGGCGCATCAATTATAGTTGCTCTCTGCTTGTTATGGACTGGGGTGATCGACAAAATTGGATTTCATCCAACTGGAACAGCTCTTGACCTTGCAAACTTGCCTGTTGCAATTGGTATATATGGTTTCGGATTCTCTGGCCATTCAGTTTTTCCAAATATTTACTCTTCTATGGAAGAACCATCAAGGTTTCCAACAGTTTTAATTACCAGGTAAATTGGTACTATATATGCACTTCCTTTCTGCCACCAATCCTATTTGTTCGTTCAGTATGCTACAATATGAAAGCTTTATAGATAGAAACCTGACTTGTCTCTGAGAAAGAGCATTTGTCTAATTCCTCACTTTTTTGTTAAGGCTCCGTCATTCTAGCTAAACGGAAACAATCGGTAGCTTGCACTTCAATTGCCTCAACAATTAATATCGAATAAGGATAACATTAGAGATACTAAAAGTTTTGATCATAGATGTAGAACTTGATAAACCTGGGCATATATTAATCATTGAGACTTTAAACTTTCCATCTTCCACCTGAAGAATTCCCACGTCTTGCTTCAAGGCTTTACAGAAGTTTCTGTATTTTCCAATATAAAATTGGCAAATAGAATCTATTCCTTCTGTAACTTGTTTCTCATGCTGCAGCTTCATTTTTTGTTGGCTTATGTACACTGGAGCAGCAATATGTGGCTTTCTGATGTTCGGGAACTCGATCGAATCTCAGTATACTTTAAACATGCCAGCAAAATTTGTGTCTTCTAAAGTTGCAGTCTGGACAGCAGTATGATAAGAAACTCATTTCAACTAATTTCTCCATACTTTCACATTAATCCATGGCCTGATGATTGATTATCTCCCTAAATTACAACCTTCAAGTCATTAACCGCGTATGAAAGTAGGAGACTGGTTCCTCGTGTTCAATATTTGTGTGATTTGCAGGTTGTTAACCCGATGACCAAGTATGCCTTGGTGATGATGCCTGTTGCACTGAGTTTAGAGGAACTCGTTCCTTCAGGCCGGTTTAGCTCTTGCGGCGTGTCATTAATCATAAGAACACTCTTAGTGACCTCGACTTTAGCTGTGGCACTAGCAGTTCCATTCTTTGGTACTAAAAACTTCAATCTCTAACTTGAATATGAAGCAATAATGCAAACGATCCTTTATTTTTTAATTTGGGGTGCAGGTTTTGTGATGGCCTTAATTGGATCTTTGCTTGCAATGCTCGTGGTAAGTTGTCGTTCGTAGACTGCTCGCTCTTGGTATTAACGCAAAGAAACCACATACATTCATGCATCATTTCTCTCTGATCTTCAATTTGTTGCAGGCTGTTATCTTCCCATGTGTATGTTATCTCAGTATACTCCATGAAAGATTAACTAAGTTGCAGGTAAGAATTTGGTCACTCCCTTCACGTTACTGGCTTCACGTTAACACATTGATTTCTCTATATGGTACTTTAGGTGCCGATTAATTATTATTTTATTAAAAAAAATGTCATCCTCTCCTATCAGATAGCAGCTTGCCTTTTCACCATTGGCGTGGGGGTGTTGTTTGCTTGCGTTGGCACATATTCGGCGATTACAAGAATAGCCGGCAAACTTGGCTGACGGAATGAATCAAACAGACACAGAGAAAGACAAAATCTTATCGAGAATGTTCTCACTAACAATAACTCTCTATTTCATATTTTATTCCCTCCTGTAAAGAACGTCGATGACTGATCTTAACAAGGAAAAAAAAGATCATCAGAATCATCTGCATTAAGGAGTCTCTGTGAATCATGAGCAGAAAAAACCATGTCCATCGCATTTTAAAAATAATTCAATGAGGTCCAACTCAAGTGTGAGAGAAGATTGTGTTGAGAACACTTGAAATTCATATTTATATATTTTTGGAAAGGTTCCATGAGTGGTTACCCAGATGGAACCTTCCTTCACATCATTCTTTAAAGTCTTTTTAATTACTATCTCGTCTCTAAGACTTGTCTAGCAGCATTGTTGCGCTATATATGCTTTGTCTATATGTAGTGTTTGTCGTGTTATGATGTGAGATGTTAGCATCATTAATGTTTGGTGACTAAGTAATGTTCTTCAAAAGAATTCTTTTTTATTTATTTAAGAAGATAGTAAACTTCATAACAATAAATTGAAATATTTATACTATTTGGTCATACTTTACAACCTGTTTAGAAATTATCAGAATATAATTACATAATATTTAGTATTATTATAATAATTTTTAAAAAAATTATTTTTACTCTGAATTTTATTAAAATAACATTTTATTATTTTTTAAATTAATTTTTAACATTAATAAATTAAAATAATATAAAAAATTTTAAAATTTAATTAAAAAAAACACTCGTATTTCTTCCTGCCAGGTAAACGAAGAAAGAAAGAGAAACACCACCCAGTAAATAAAAATAAAAATTATAACTAAGACTACAAACAACACAAAACACCCCTTCCCAGAGACGCCGTCGTTTCAACGCCGGTGCCTCTGGTTTCCTCGCCTCCATACGATGAAGCGACGCGTCAGCTTCTCCCTTCCAATAACCGTCGTCGTTTTAGCCATAATATATATTTACTTCTCCACGATCTTTGTCTTCATAGACGGTTGGTTCGGTCTCATGTCTTCCCCCGGCATCCTGAACGCCGTCGTTTTCACAGCTGTGGCTTTCATGTCCCTTTTTAGCTATGCCGTCGCAATCTTGATGGATGCGGGCGGGGTCCCTTCCACTTTCATGCCCGACATCGAAGACTCCAGTAACCCAGTCCACGAGATCAAACGCAAAGTACAGTAACGCTGGGAATTTATGCCCATTGTTTCTTAGATCCCTTGGTTCTGTCAATCTCATTAAGTCAGGTTGTTAGAGTGGTAAGAAATTAGGTCATGCATCGATTGTAGAACTTTCTTGATTTTGTAGGTGGATGAAAGTAAATGGTTGACTTTGGAATGTTTTCTGTTATAATTGAACTGATTTTGATGGTTGTCTCTTGTCATAATATACTTCTACACACATGCGTAATTGAAGGCCAAGCGAAGGTGTGAACGGCTCCCAGAAGTTGATGTTTAGGAACTGGCGGGGGTTGAAAAAAAAATTGTTCAATGTTGATTATTTTGTTTTGCTTATTGAAGTCATCAACATCGTAGATGCTTCTTTTGGTCCAGTATCTGAGTTGATGGATGCTTTGACGTTATTGATTTGTGAAAAATCTTACATCATAGCTAGGGTTCTTCCTATGTTATATAGGCATAAATAAAAATATTAGTTGCTTTTTCGTACATCATTTTTGTTGATAACTGCGATAACGTCCTAGAGAAACTTCATTTTTATGTAATTCAGATGCATACTTGTAAGAGAATAAGATAACCCTCTGTTCAAATGACTAAGTGGCTTCAAGTTTAATTAGTCATCATAGCCGTGTGGTTAAATGCCTTTCAAAATACACATGGAAAGAGATTGGATATTTGTAATTAGTTTTTTTTCTGTATTTAGACATGTGAATCTGATCATTTTGATGCACAAATATGCTTAAAACCTGAAATCTCAATATTTCTTGAAAGCAAGTGATTTTGTATCTCAGTGAGAACCTCAAATCTTGGCTTCCCATACATGACACTTAGTTGGATGTTTGCAGGGAGGAGACTTGAGATATTGCCAGAAGTGTTCCCACTTTAAGCCTCCACGTGCTCATCATTGCCGTGTTTGCAAAAGATGTGTGTTGCGAATGGTATGCATGATCTCTGTTGTCATTCATGCCTTATCTCAAATGTCCTTGTTAGTCTGTTAAAGCGCTACCTGTTGATTGTAAGGACCATCATTGCATTTGGATAAGTAACTGTGTGGGCCATGCAAACTATAAGGTCTTCTTCGTCTTCGTTGTGTATGCTGTAATTGCATGCATCTACTCCCTGGTATGCAAAGCTTCTGTCAATGTTTTGGGCACTTTCTCTTGTGAATTGCACTGTCACTTTATCATTCTGTAACCTTATCTTTTAATTGGCTGGTTGTCATTTTTCTGTATTTCATATGCTGCCATGCCTTTCCCGGTTCGAGTTCTTACACTATTGAATTACAGTGGGTGGACACCAATTGAGAAAGCCTACAACTTCATTTTCCTCATGTTTCTCCTTGCTTAAATTTTCAGGTCTTGCTTCTTGGTAGTCTAACTGTTGACCCTCAAAAACATGAGCTGAATAATGGTGACTCTTTCAGAACCATATATGTATGTCCCCATTAAATCATTCAGCTAGCATGTAATACATTAAATTCAGCTCATAACTCAACTATTTTCAGGTTATTTCTGGGCTGTTGCTAGTTCCATTGAGTGTGGCACTTGGTGTTCTATTGGGTTGGCATGTATACCTCATTTCGCAAAACAAAACCACAATCGAGGTTATTGGATATTAAGAAATCATTATTTCACTTTTTTTTAATACCCAATTTATTCCTTAATTTTTATGATGGTCTTCTATGGTATCGTCTTTCAGTTTCATGAAGGAGTGAGAGCTATGTGGCTAGCAGAAAAGGAAGGGCATGTCTATAAACACCCATATGATGTGGGCGCCTATGAAAATCTGACTACGGTGACGACATTGCGCCTTTTTTCTTTCTTTCTTTTTTTTCCTTTCTTGCCTGAAAAATATGTGTTTAGCATGATGTATCTTTGGAAAAATTGTCTGCACTTCATTTCCATCTCCACTCAACTGATCCCCCCTATCGTTGTTCTTCATAGATGACAAACCATATATTCTCTTTATGAACATGAGAAGGCTTGAATGTATTTCATAGCTTTTAGGCTATTGCTAGATGCATCCTGCATCCCTTTGTGCTTACACAGTTATGATCATGCAGACAGCTAGCACTGATCCTTTGAGCAATTCAGGTGCATCTTGGTGGAAACATTGTGCATGTACTTTAAGTGCATATAAATTGAAGCTGTTTCGTTTCTTGATGAACACTATTACAGATTCTGCATACTATATGTCCTTGAAACTTGGACGTTCTATTGTGTAGAATTGTGCATCGTAGTTCAACTTAAGTTAAATGGTTCGACCATACCATCTGGCAAGTTAAATGGTTCGACCATATCAGCTGCAAGTAGCCAGTCAACTTGCAAAACCATGAAACCTAGAAAAGTCACCCACTCTAGTGACAGGCTTTGCTCCATGACCAGCTGTGGCAGCTAGCTAGACCAAACTGAGCTTCCTAGATATTGTTTATGTTTGTACTGCTTATCATCCTTGGCAAGGCCCTGTGGCATGGTTAGATTGGCCTGTTCAGACAATTTTGGTTAAGCTATAGTGGTGAGTATTGTGTGTGATTTGTAAAATAGTACTACTAATGTAGTTGATACTTTAGGATTGGGAAAATTATGTTCTACATATCAATTCATGAACAAGCTGATTATTTTTTCATTTTCTTGCGGGACTGCTTTAGGTCTTGAGTCCAAGTATTTCCTGCTGGGTGTGCCCAACATCAGGACATATCGGTTCAGGTCTCCGCTTCCGTACAGCCTATGATGGTATGAGCAGTGCATCTGTGTGATAATCAAGTTCTATTTTGTATCGGAGTCACTCCGTTGGCAATAACAGGGTGTGCAAGACTGGATGGTTTTTGATTGAGATGCTTTTCTTCATCCCCGTTTATCTGTGCGGCCAAGCTTTAGCTTGACTTGTTTCACGGAGGAGAAATGAGCCTTGAATTGTCACCACTCAACCATAGAGAACCAAGGGATGGCCGTTGTCTGCTATATTTCAGGGAGGCGATGTGATGTGATCAAGTGTGAATCAGTTTGGTATAGAGAGTGCCATTTCCAGTTTGTGTTTGGGGAACTTCGGAATAATGTAGAGATCTTGTGGAGCTGACAAAAGAGTGCCCAGTGAGTAAACAAGGATTTTGAATCCTTAAACTGAACACCACCAATCCTTGTAACTTAGAATTGTAATTAATATTTGCAACAACAGACAACGAGAAAGAAAATCAAGCAGCTTTGTTTGTTTCTCTTCATTATCGTAATTGAATCATACTTTTCACCAGATATCTTTGATGTATTGCCTCATCCCTGTATTATGAACTCTGCAAAACGCATAAAACGAAATAATCATCATCATCATCTAGTATTAAGATATATCATATATAATAACTTTATATGTTTCTAATTAATTATCATTATTGTCATATATTAATAATTACATATGAGAAAGTTTGATCTGAACTGTAGGGATAGTAGGGGTGCAGAATGTAATTTACCCATATGAATAAACAAAATGTCGGGGCCCTCGGTGCGATGGGGGCTCGCGCCATCTCCAAGAATCCCACGTGACACGAAATGATCTTGTCTCGTGTGAGTCATCATCTCCAAAAAAGCCAGAGCTCCGGATGTGATCCTAGTGCGAATACTGTTCAATCACCCCGTCTCAGTTAATCTTCGGAAAAAGGAAGGAAAAGGGGGAGGACACGCTCTCATTTCAATGTTTCTCTCTCTGCCCGCCATGGATGAAGATAACGATGAGATTAACAGGTTTGGTTCCTGGGTTCTTGGTTCTCTTACTGTTTGACCATTTTAATGACTCTTTCTGTAGGAAAGAAACCTTAAATCAGGTGATGGAAGGCGTCTTAAGACTTTTTTTTTTGGTGTAAATCAGCTAAAGAGTGTTCAATTGTTTTTCTTGCATGTCATGTTGTAATTTTGTAGAAATGATCTGTGTATGAACATCAAAGGAATATCTCTTTAATTGTTAAGTTGAAGCAGTTAACAGTAGTGTCGCAAATATTTCTTGCAATTCTATGCACCCGCTGAATAAATAAGAAAACAGGATTCAAAATGGGCTGGCTTTTTTAGTGCAAGTGGCTGGATTCGCAATCTGATGTTTCTAAAGGAGGAGCTCCTTTTCTATTTATATGTTTTTTAAATGTATGTCCTTTAAAAACAATTTGCTGTTTTCTCTTGCTAAAAGAAATTCAATGATTGTTTTGTGTGTTGTTGGGCGAGAGAAGAACATGGCATGGTTCATTGCTGCTTCTTGGTCAAAGATCTAAGCTTTCTCTCATTTGCATTATGTGCTTGACTTCAATGCTTGAAGCATTCACTCTAGTAGGATTGAAACCAAGTCCATGCATTCTTTATTCATTACAAACAGATGTTTTTAGAATATGAATCTAATGCTTTTACCTGGTTTCCATAATAACACGGAATTAAAGGAGAGGATTATGTCTTGTCCTTCTTCCATCCTGTTTTCTGGTTATCAATAATGGAAACTTGTCAGTTTGTTAATTTTCCTAGTATGCCTTTTTATCCAGACTGATTATGATGCACTTTTGCTTGTCTATATTATTCGAAATGCAGCTTCTTACTTTTCTAGTGGTTGTTTTTGCCCGCTTTTTCTTTCAGCTTCCAGCTCGAAGAAGCATTCAACTCCAAAATTTTTTACTTGAACAAGAAAAGGAAGGCACGGGCTGAGCAATTAGGCTTGCCCATTTCAAAACATAAATGCTGGGATCATCGTTTCCCTCTCAAAACTTCCAAAATATGTGAAGAAAATAAAGAAGAAAAGGACTTAATCACATGCATAATCGCGGAAAATGCTGAACGACAGGCCATTGATGAAGGATCAGATCCTGAATCTGCCAAAGATAGCAATAGTTTTGTTGAAGATTCTGACTTTGCCATGTCTGTGGATGGTGAAGCTAAATTTGAGATGGAGGTTTCAAAGATATGGCCACCTGACAGGCCCTCAACTTCATCATTCAGCTGCAACAGTCTCAAGGATGTTCAATATTCTGCAGATAGTGCTGCAGCAGCACAAGATGCTGGAAAAGAGGAATTGACATTTGTGAAAGGGGAGATTGATCAATGTGGTCATGATGATGGATTACAAGCATCTCAGAATCTTGAAGAGCCTATCCTAGAATTTGAAAGCCCTTTAGATTACAGTTGCTCTGAAGTTGGAACTGACAGCATCGAAACATGCACAGATAAAGAACTTGATGATATTCTCTATTCCAGTGGAGTTAATCCAAATGTGCATGCCCTTTCATTCGGAAGATGGGCTGTCAACCAAGGTATTTTAGTTAGTCAGCATACCTGTGGTTTGCAGATTCATAGGTTCAAACCATGCTCTCCTATCCCTGTCCCCTTTTGGTGGTTTAAGTGACAACATAAATTGAATATTTACTTGGCTTTGTATCTACATTGACTTACTTTGTGCCCTTCATTTTGAATGCAGAAGCTCAGTCAGGCCCCAGAAAACCAACCATTGATCAAGAATTTGAGCAGTACTTTTCCATGCTTATGCTGTGAAAGTGAGCACTTGTATTTAGAGCTTGAAGCGAATGATTTTTAGTGCATTGCTGCAGTATGTGACTCATTAGAGTGCAAGTCAAAACGTAAAAGTAGCTTTCGTTTTTCTGGTTAAGGCAAGCATTCCTCGTGAGGGCTGATTGTGACCAGTTCAGTGAAGCTTTGTCCTTTTTCTTCCAATCTTCGAGCAAGCTTAGTTTGGCTTGCATAATACAGCTGTTTTCTGCTCCTCCACGGTTCTTGTACCATGCAAGTCGTGAACTTGTAGTAGTATTGACTCAGAGCGCTTTCTTAATGAATCCTCTTGTTGGCGTTATGGATTGAGAATTTGAGGAAAACCTACACTTGTTAATTTGTTTGTGTTTGGTTATGCAGTTTGAAGGCATGGGTATGTGAATCAGAAAGGTAGGGAATAAAAAATCGCACTTGCACCAGCCGGGAAATAAACGCCGGTATGCACCGTGGCAGGGTACTATCCTACCAAACCACTGGTGATTTGTGGTCTGGAGCTTCTTTGCTTTTTATTTAATATAACATATTATCTGTCAAAAACAAATGCTGTAATAAAGGTTATTTTTTATAATATATTTTATTTGAAAATATATTAAAATAATATTATAAATAATATTTTTATATTTTTTAAAAATCATTTTTAATATTAATATATTCAAATGATTTTAAAATATAAAAAATAATTTTAAGTAAAGAAAAAAGTAAAAATAAAATTCTAAAATGCAAAATAAACGGTTTCTAAAAGTTTTAATTTTTAAATTTGATTATAATATTTAAATTGAATTTAATTAATAAATTAATTAATTTATATAGATAGAATTTAATTCATTTTGTTTTTTATATGATCTTTGTTATATTTATCTTTTTTTTTAAAGGTGTCTTTTTTTTTTTAAAAAAAAAAAAAAGGGATGAATTGGTTGGTATTTTAAAGAAGTTAGTTTTAACTTTTAATATTAAATTCTCTTTTCAGTGTATTAAATAAGAGGGGTTGGTTTCTAATTTATTTTTATAATATTTTTATAGTTTGTTTCAAACCTTTTTAATTGAATTCAATTCAAATATTTAAATCAATTTTTATATTTAAAATTCTCTTAAGGGTATTAATTTAAATTTTAAATGAAATTTAATTTATAATAAAGTGTAGATAGGAGATCATTCGATTGGCAATAATAATTCATTTTAAAATTAACATTAAAAATAATATTTCAAAAACACTTTTTTTTTTCATCTCAAAAACCCTACAAACTTTATCTCATAAATAACTTAATCTTTGCCAAAACCATGTAATCTTATCTTCAATAACAACAATCTTGTTCTCAATCTTTGTGAAAACCTCTTCCTTAAATTATCATTTTCCTTTTTCCTCAACTGGCTCTCTTCATCTCCATTGTTTTCGCTCCTTAATGACCTAATTGAAATCTTACAAGATAATTCATTTTAAGACTTGCATTACTTGGGTTTCTCGAAAGACATATATGCTGTAAAAACAGTTAATTTAAAATTTTGAGTATTTTGAAAATAATATTAGATAAATCTAGAGTTGTTTAGGATTTATATAAAAATTATCTAAAAATCATATATTTTTTTTTATTTTGAATAATTGTTTCAAGGTAAGGTTATCACAAATCACAAGTTGTTCAAGTGTTTGCTTTCCAATGAAATCCACAAAAATCACTAGTAAAAAATCTCTTAAATCTTTTTAGAATAGAGGGATTAATATACCTTTTAATTATAGCTCTTATCTTTTGTGTATTAGATGTTTTTGTAACAAACATAGTTTTTTTTTTATCTAGAAAATAAGAGGCATAACATTCTATTTATTGAAAAATCTAAAAACCTTATAAATAAATAAAAATATCATTTTGCCTCTCAAATAATATCACATATATTATTTCAAGATAATTTTAGAAATTTATTAAATCAAGTCTATACTTGATTTAATTTTTTTAGATATAGAATTATAATCCCTTGTATTAATTACATTATAACCCTTAATTTTTAAAATTTATTTACAATCAATCATACTTGATTAATCATCTCATTTTAATTTTTGATCAATGGTTTTTATATGTGTGATGAATTAGTTTTTCTAACAAGTTGACTCAAATTTAAATCATAATTCTAAATAAAGTAGGATTAAATAATTTAATTTATTATCAATTCAACAATTGATTTATTTATATTTAAAAATCAAGTGCACTGTCTGGCAACTTATCATAATCCCATAAATATTAAAAAAGTCATAACTAGTTTGACTTAACCTTTCAATGACTAGTTTTCTAAGTGTAATTATTATTATGTTCCGATTTAGACATTAGAGCATAAACTATATCTACCTTGTTAATTCATTTTTAACAATCAACACTATAGTCATTGATTCTTTAAATAAAATTTAAAACTCTTTTAAAATCTCATTCCATCTTGGTCAAGGATTTAACAATCAATACTATTTGAGAACATGTAAAATATTTTTTATAATTCACTTGGGGTGACGAATCCTCTCTTGATTACTCAATTACCTTCATATAGTTTATGTTATACCCAATATTTGCTCATTTATTACCCATGATTAGAAAAACATTTGTTCAGGATTAAAGCATAGCAATTTTTATATACGATAACGCAGTAATCTCAAGTCTAAAGATTATTTACACAACTATCACGTGAACCATTCCATAGATATGAGTAATCTCTCCATATGAAATTCTTATATGTATTAGTACGGTATACATATCATCTACCAAAAACCTACATGTTAGTTCCAAGTATTACTTAATTATACCTCAGCTTATAAGAGCAACTACTTCCTTTCATAGAAACATAATACGTATCGGTTTCAACAAATCTAATTAATATTAATTCTTTATAGAACATTTACCATGAACATTTAGAAAAATATTTTTGCAAAGTATTTTTGTCCTATAAACTTTATCTTTACTCTAGATTCATTAATCAGATATTAGATTCATTACTCAAATATAAATGAATATTAAGGATAAAAAACTTTTATTAATAATAAATATATTTTACATCAATAAAATCAGTATTATATATAACAAGCCGATTAGTATTCACTAACAATAACCATAAAACCCCAATTATCGAACCAAGTTTTGTGAATTTAGGGACGACATAAACCTTAAAAGGGTTATGTCCCCGATAAATAAATTTTAGATAGTGTGATTTTTCTTCACCAAAAAGCATATAAAGAAAACTTTTTTTAAAATAAAAATATTTAAATTATGTAATTGAAACAAACAAGTTAAAACTCGAGTCTCCTTTTACTATTATTTTGAATCTCATGATCTAAAAAGTAAGAATTAGGCTTTATAATTAAATTTAAATCTCAAATCACTATCCACAAATTTTTACCTTCAATAAACATAAATATCTAGTTTAGATGAAATATTAGCATGTATTCACTATATGTATTGTTATTATTAAAATCATATATTAAATATGATGTTTTAGGATCATTTTTATATTCCCTTTACTATAACCACCTTCTTATTTATAAATCTCTTAATATATCTAGTTACTATAAAATCTAGTGGTAACTACTTTTCATATTTTTATCCCCTTTCATAAATATGTCATCAAGATGTCCTCTACAACAAAAGAATGTGACATGCAATGTCGAGTAAAGTGAACTGATTGACAGAGATGGACGCCAGACATTCCTACAGAGATGGATGATTCTAAAATTTTATCGTGATGATGCTTTGTATTAGTTGATGTGGTGTCTTTAATGTATGATGCTTCGTTTCCGCGGCTAAGTTGAGAGGCTGATGAAAATTACCAGACATCTGTCTTGCACATTTCCTGCGGGATCATGCAAATTATTTTGTTATAATGGAGGCTATAACATTACATTATATTATTTATTCTTAAGATTAAAACAAGATTCTTTTTTTTTTTACCAATTTAACCATAGAAAGTTACCTCCTTTCTCGCTGAAAAATTACTATGAATGAATTATAAAAGTAATTTAACTGGTTAAATTTTATATTTATTTTTTTTAATGATTATAAGTTTTAAATTGCATTAAAATTATTAAAAAATTTCATAATTATTAATAAAATTAATCAAAATATATGAAATAAAAACTACTATGAACCAATACTTCAATTCCGTGTTTGGTGGAGAATAATGCTAGATACCACCAAATTAATTGCTGATGTCACATCATGTTCAAAGATCCTTCACTCTCTCTTTTCTCCATAGACTCCTCCATGGCATTAATTCTTTGAAAAAAACTTATAATCTTATGCATACACGACAACAACTTTTCCTGTACACGGCCTGCTTACAGAGATCTGAGAAAAGTTTCGGTGCCTTGACAATTCTCTTGAGATTGGAAAATCAATAAGTAAATAAATGCATTGCAAGAGCATAAAAACTACTAGAAAAGGAAAAGGCAATGAACTGACCAGCAATTCGAAGCAACGGAATCGTCACCAATTACACTCCCTAAAATCTAACAAATTTAGAAATCTCACTAACATTAACATAACAGGAGACACATTTATATCTACAGAAATAGAAAAATGCATCTCATGTCCCCATCTCTTGATTACTCCCTTAATTCTAATTTAAAACTAAACCCCTTCAGTCCCTAAAATAGAATAAATAAACGATATTAAAAATGCATATTTAGGGCGGATTATGCCCAAGCTTCTTATCTATGACGTGAAAATAGAAAGCAGAGCATCAAGCTCAGGCGTTTGAAAATACCCGTCTTTTGGTGGGTCTCGTTTCTTTCCGACCACCGACTTCTTTTTGGGAGGTGGTGGACAAACAATGGCCGTCGGAATCTGACATCCCATGCTCTTCGGAGTCGTACACTCTTCTTCCGCCTTCATTTTCTACAGTCAATTAAAATCAGACACCGAAAACAACAGAATTGAATTTCAAATTGGTTGATGCTTAAATAGGCAAATGGATTTATTAAAAAAAAAAGTTTTTAAATTCGAAACGTGAAAGGAAGTGGGGGAGGCGGATTGGATCGATGGAGCGCTTGGGTGTTCTTTATTTGGATCGTGTGGTGGGTTTAGATGACAGCAAGAGAGGGAGTGGGTTGGCACCTACGTGGCTGCTAAGTACTGGACTTTAAAACTTGCATGTTGTCAAACGTGGCCCATGTTTCACCGCGTTTTTTGTCCGTCTTTTCAAATGCGGCGGTGGTGACAACTTGAGTCGGTGTTTGCGCGGGAACATTCTTCTTTTGAATATTGACCTCCTATTTTTAACCTTATTTATTTATTTATTTGCTATTTTTTGTTTTAAAAGAAATTTTGGGACGGCTCATGTGTGTTACAATTTACATGAAACCTTTACAAATAGCTCCTGGGGGTGGCGGTAGTTACCGGTTACCACTACTCTACTAAAATAACGGAATAAATTTACAGTGCTTCACTGTAGACAGTAAATAAAGCACTTTAGTTTTTTTTATCAATTTTTTTTCCTTTTTTTATTCTACTGTTTAAATTTTTTTTCTTCTAATTTTATTAATATTGAATTAATTATTATAATATTAAAGTTATTGTACTTTTAAATAAGTATCTCGACATTTAGTTGGTGCTTGATTTTTACAAACAAACATCGACTATTATTATTATAATATCATTAAATAAAAATAGTTTTTAAACTATGTAGAGTTCATGATCTGAGTTATAAGTTATACAATTAAATCATGAAGCCTGGATTGATTCAATATGTCATCCTTTTTATATTAAAAAAAACATGTCATTTAAAAAAAATTAAAGTTAAATAATATTTTTACCGGTCATACAGTTTGCTTTTGGATATATCAAGTCAACTTGGTCATCTAAAAACAATCACATGTGAATTAATTTTAAACTTAGATTAAGTAAATAATTAGATTAAAAGGTCTTAAAGTTGACTTGTGGAATTGAGTTTAATAATAATGCCAAATAGTTTTTTTATCAATTTTTTTTTTATTTTTCTATTCTACTTTTTTATTTTTTTCTTTTAATTTTATCATTCAATATTTTATTAATATTAAATTAATTATTATAATATTGAAGTTATCACACTCTTAAATAAGTCTCTTGACATTTAGTTGACACTTGATTTTTACAAACGTTGATTATTATTATTGTTGTCATATTATTAAACAAAAAGAGTTTATAAAACAAAGTTTTTAAACTAGGTAGAGTTCATGATCTAGGTTATAAATTTTACAATTTAATTGTGAAGCCTAGATTGATTTAATATGCCATATTCTTAATATAAAAAACATGTCATTTTAAAAAAAAATTCAAATAATATTTTTACTGGTCATGCAGTTTATCTTTGGACATGTCAAGTCAATTAGGTCACCTAAAAACAACCCACATGTAAATTAATTTTAAACGTAGACTAGGCAAATAGTCAGATCAAAAGATTTTAAAATTAACTTATTAAGTTAAGTTTAATAACAATGTCAAATAATTTTTTTTTAATTCCATCTTCCATTTTTTTTTCTTTCAATTGAGTTCTTTTTGGCATTTTTTTTTATTATCAATTTTGTCCTTCAATATTTTATTAATTTTGAATTGAAATCTCTAATTTGCTTTTTTTGACTTTTTATAAGATTGTTACAGTCTCAAATAAAAATTCTAACATTTGGTTAGTTCTCAATTTTATAAGCGTTTATTTTTTTTTATTATATCATTAAGCTAAAAATAGTTAAAAAAATAAAATTATCAAACCCAGTGGAGTTCATGATTAAGATCATGAGTTTAACGAATTAAGTCATGATACTTAGGTTGATCTAATATTTTGCTTTCTTAATATTAAAAAAATAGTGATCTTGAATTTTTTTAAAGTCAAACCATATTTTTTTATCAATCATCTAAATTATATTTGGACTAATCAAGTACTCAGCCACGTTGCAACAACTTTTACATGATTTAATTTGAGACTCTGACTAGACAAAAAGTTGAGTCAAGAGTTTTTAAAGTTCACCTACTAAGAGCCTGTTTGGCTCTGCGGTTGAACCTGTGTTTGGCCAAATTTTAATTATTATTTTTTTGTTAAAATTAAGTGCGGTTTGTACCTTTTGGATCGTTTTGATGTGCTGATGTCAAAAATAATTTTTAAAAAATAAAAAAATATTATTAGCATATATTTCAGCACGAAAAGCTATTTGAAAAGCAATCGCTACCACACTGCTAAACACGCTTTAAATCTAGTTTAATAACCATATCAAATAATATCTTATAATTTAAATATTTTATAGGTTTAATTTTTTTTTTATCTAACTTGCAGAGTAGTACAGGCAAGAAAACTAGTTATTAAGAAAATCAATAAGTGTCAGATAAACATTATGGATCAAGAATTGTGGGTTGCTACAGTGTCATGAACATTGAAGGCCATTGATGTTTAAATTAGGGGCAAATTGTTCGTTTCTTGTGGTTCGTTCGGCATTATCACATTGATAGGGTTAAATCAATTTTTTTAATTTTTTAACACTATAAAACAACTTAACTCCTTTATAAAGCAAAAAAAAAAAAATATCCTATCATGAGCTCCGTTGTCTTCTTACCTTTTTAATATAATTAAATGAATAAAAATTATTGTCTGGGGCTTTTTTATCGTTTTATTATGATTTTTATTATTATTATCACATAAATAGATTGAGAAGTGATTTGATAATTTATTAAATATAAATATTATTATAAAAAATGGTTGACATGAACATTGCACTTATCGACTTTTAGGATGAGCTTGTGACTTCGAGTGCTGCTTATGGTGTTGTCCATTGACCAAATGTCATATTCCAGGTGGAAATGGAAAGTTTTCAACATCTCTTTTATGTCTAGGTAACGTGTGTGGTTAGTGAACCATCAATGACCTTTCTTTTTTTTCTTCCCTGGATTTTAACATCAAACCCTCTAGTTTTTTGAACCAGCCTTTCGTTTTGATTTACCTTTAAATTTGATATTTATTATTTTAATTATTAATTTTTTATTTGAAATAAATATTTATTTTATTTGAAATCATTTATAAAATTAAAATGTTTTTTCAACTTCATTCTTTTTTAAATTTTGCATCTATCATTCTTGGTTCTAATTATTTTTTTTATTATTATTTTTTTTATTTTTTAATTTCATCGTTTTATTTTATTTAATATTAATATTATATTTGATCTTTATTTTTTTAATTATTATTTTATTATTTTGTTGATTTTTTTCTATTTTTTCTATTTTTTTATTCATTGTTTTATTTAATTTAATTTTTATATTAAATTTGATCCTTATTCTTTTGATTTTTATTTGTTTTATTTTTAAATTTTGAATGATTAGGGATTTTCTTTTGTGATTTTCTGGGTTTGTATTTTATAGGGTAACCAGGTCTCTGATCCAGGTCACGAGTTTCAAAATTTAGCCTAATTTTAATTTGATTTTTAAAAATTTTTTTAATTGATTTTTTTTAATTTTATTCTTTAATATTATATTATTGGTTCTTTAATTTTATGAGTTTTGTGATTTTTGTTTTATGGAATTACGGGGTTTTATTTTCTTGAAAAACAAATAGCAAGTTACCTGTCACTGGTTTACGCTTGCTTACTCCCTCTCCCTCTCTCGTCCCTTCCTTTTCTTTTTAATGATAAAAAATGGGTTGCTAAAAATAGTATTTTTCATTGGAATATACATTAAAAAAAAAACTATATTTATGCTATTTAAAATTTTATATTAACCTTTTTAAATGGTTTTTATCGTTGGAGATGCTCTAAGAAGCCGATGCCACTTGCATTTCGATCGGTTAAAGGGTGGTCTGATCCTCATTTATTATGGGGACAGAAGACATGTTCATTAAATATGGACATACTCTTCAAAAACGTGTTGTAATAGACATTTACGTTTAGTTTTCATCATTAATTATACACAATCATACAACTCAGAATATGTACGACTTTTGTAATAACTTTTTTTTTTTTTTATCTTCAAGTTGTCCAAAATTATAAATAATAAGTATATTGTTAACTATACTGATTCTTCTTGTATATATTAAAAATCAATTTAATTTAAAATTTTAATTTTTTTAGATGAGGTTCTAAAATATTTATATTATTTTTATTATATATTTTTAAGTGAAAATTTTTTCGACTTGAAACTTGGATATATACACACACAAACTATTTTATATTTAATTTTTATCAAATTAAATAAAAATAATAAAATTCAAACTCGTAACTACTTAGTCATTAAAATTTTAATAAAATATTAAAAAATTAATTCAATATAAAAACTTAAATTTTAAAATAACATTTCAAAATATTATTTATATTATTTTTTAATATAACAAAAAATGACCCTGTATGAATTCAAGGCCATGTAAATAACCTTGAATTTCAAGATAAAATCGTTTTCTTTTTCTTGTTCTATACTAAATATTACCATGCAACTAAACAGAGACAATTTGATAGGACCTTCACCTCATTGACAAGTCTATTATCATCTGCCTTTCAACTTCCAACGGCTTTAAAAAACAATTCTTTTTCACAGACCGGGACTCTCAAACCAAATATTATTCAATTAATCTCAATTCAATTAAATTTAATTTAATTAACCACCTTAAATTTGCATGAGTCACGTAATAAAGAGCTAAGAATCATAAATATTAGAATATATCATGAATCTTACCAACCAATGGTGAAAATTAAATCCATAAATAAAAAAACCAAGGGCTTATAATTTATATACCACAATTACCGAATTAGGGACTAAAAAGTACAACTATATAAACAACGTATACTGACAAGTAATAATTGTTGAGGATAATTAGAAGCCGCGTGTGGCGCCTGCTCTAGGATGAAAGACTTTGCGTGGCGCGTACAAGAGCCAACATTATAAAAAAAAGTTATCTACTTTACCTTTGATTTATTGGAGGTCCTAATATTTTTTATAAAAAACTTAAAGTATACAAGTTATTTTAATATATTTTTTATATAAAAAAAATAAAAATAAAAATTAAAACTTTATCTAGATATCTAATTAAATAAATTGATAATTATATATGTAAATAAACTAAAACAAATCGTTAATAATAATTAAAAGAGAAACCAGAAAAATTAAGAGATTGATGTAAATTAAAATATTTGATCCTAAAGAATGAGATATTTATTATTTGTGTCTATTGAATTTTTTTTATTAGGATCAATAAAATATAATACAAAACAGATATGAAATCGAGTGAATAAAACAAAAGGAAAAAGATTTATACAAGTTCAGACATATTAGAAATATTATTTTAGAATAACTATTTTTTTATAAAATAAAACTTATTTGTATAAAATAAAATAACAATTCTTCAAAATTTAAAGACAAAACAAAACAATTTTTTTTTAAAAAAAAAACTATATCAAAAAATGACATGAAAAACTCGTGGCCTAAGTTATGGGATCGAGATAAGCTGATAGAAAAAAAAAAATTAAATATAACCATAAAACTAATATACTTAGGGAGCCTTTTTTTCATCATTTCATTTTATAATTTTAAATTATTTTTTAGATATTTTTTAGATAATTTTAAATTATTTTTAGATAAAATTATAAAATGAAATGATGAAAAAAAGGCTCCCTAACTATATTAACTCTTAAAACTTATGACCCATATCATTATATTAGAATCATAATAAATAGGAAAATTATGAAGCCCAATCCCAAACAAATCAGATGTTCAAGGATGAAACCGGAAAAATAATTAATCAAACTAAAAATTATAATTAAAATAATGAAGGTGAAAATCAAAATAAAAAATAGATTAGAGGGCATCCAAATATTTAAATTTGAGGGTTAATTTGAAAAGAAAAAAACTTTAACAAAAAAAATCAAAAGAATGGAGGCTAAATTGAAAAAAAATAAAACAACATAAACTTTTATTGAATGATGAAATTAAAAACCAATAAAGCTTTAATAAAAATGCCAAGAAAAAAAATGAGAAATCAAAAGAATAAGAAGCAAATTGAAAAAAAAAAATGATAAATGACAAATTGTAATTTAAAGACTAAATTGAAAAGATAATTTTTTTTTTCTAAAAAGACCAAGGATGAAAATAAGCAATTAAAAACATACGGACTGGAATTGAAAAACAAAAGGAAAATAAGACAAACATGTACTTTTATGAAAGAGAGAGAAAAAAATAAAAGAGGAAAAATAGATGTCTACTGGTGACAAACCACCCATTATCCTTCATCATGCGCCACACTAGGAGGTAGTGCTTCAAAAGACATGGCAAAAAGCCATGTTTGACAACTAGGTGGCGTCGCACGTGCTACCTTAAGGGCACAGACACTATTCACGTGTTGGCGTGTAATAAACACATGCCAGAAGCTTTTTGAAATTAAATATTATAAAATCAAAATAAAAATATCAAAACATCTCTCATAACCCTAAAAATTACAAATAAACTCATGTGAATGACAAAAATACCTCTAAATACATACCTTATGTTTTTGCCTTTTCTAAGGACAAAGACATATTTTAATTATAGCATAAAAAGGGAAAAACTAAAAAAACTCCGTCAATAGCTCTAGTTTTTTTTTTTTTTTTTTTTACCTTGAGAAGAAAGAAGTATTATTATTATTCTAAAGCTTGTGAAAAAATAAAAAAATTTCTTGGTCAACAACTTTAAATTTTGTTGACTTCTAGGATAAAAACATAATTTTACTATGTAAAAAATTTAGAAAAAACTTAGATGCTCTCAAATAATCTTTTAATGACTAATAAGCCACTAGAAAAGATGAAATTATCATCACAACCAAGGCTCTTGTTTGTTTACTCAAGAGCAAAATAGTCATTTCATTTTAGAAATCCATAATAATATGTGTCTATTGCAACAATAAAATAACTATATCTTATAAAGTTTATGTAATATATATAAAACACAAAACAAGAAAAAAAAATAAAACAAAATAAAAACAAAAAAGTGTGCTTCGACAACTTGGATGCACTAAGCTTTGGTCCGTCTAACCCATTACAAGAAAAATTAAAAGGTATCAGTTTGTGGATTAGAGTAGTGCATTTTTTAATAACTTTCACTTTGACCCTCAAACTTTTATTTTACACGATTGGATCATTTTGACCCAAATTAGCCCCCAATTACATATTTTTTAGGAGGGAGGATTGAATTGAAAGCTAAGGGATTGAAGTAAAACTCTCGAGTAACATGGGGGGCGGGTTGAAAGTCTGGTTGAAACATTCATTTTAATCCCCTATATTTTTTAGATATTAGGTGACCGATCTCTTGAATTTGAAGACAATATATTTTGGTACATAACTTTATTTTTTTTTTCTAGTTCTTTTCTATTAGGAGAGGAGAGAGATGATGAGTTTCAACCTAAAGAGAGAAAGTAGTCATTGAGGAAGATTCTGGCCACCAAAATAGTTAATTTTTATGTCTAAAGGTTTCATATGATGAGGGGATTATATTTATGTGTTTTTTTTTACCTTGAAAACACCTAAAACAACAAATCTGAGCTCGAGAAGAATTTTTATTTCAGGTGGATTTCGCCCAATTAAACTTTTTTAAAAAAATAAAGTCTCGTGCACGGATCGTTGCGTCATGGGGCTAGGCACTGGGCCTGGCTTACCATGCCTTATAGCTTCTTGCCTGTTTCTTTGTTTTTTTTTTAATTTTTAAAAAAATAATGCATTATTTTTGTATATTTTTTCAAATAAATTTTTGATTTATATTTTAATTAGATTGTGATTATTTTTAAATGATATTGGGTGTGTTTAATTTTTAGAGAGGTAAGTATGATTCATCTATGGTTTTTTCTTAATTTTATATAGATTATTTTTTTAATATTGATTTTTTTATAAAATTTTTCATATGTGCAACCTTCCATTGTTTTTTTTTTATATATAATCATTGTTCAATAAATTTTATATGCATGTCGATTTCTATTATAAATTTTATTAAACATAAATAAGTAAGTTACCCGTGTTGCGATATTAGATATCTTGATCTTTATTTTTCGCTTGGTTTACTCAATTTCATTTTTTTTTATTGTTGATGATTTTTTCCCATTACTTTACACAATGGTTATTGGGTTGTTTAATTAGATACATGCATAAGTTTTTTTGCTATATATATGCAGAATTTATTAAAGAAAACTATTTGGCCAATGCATGCTCAAGAATGTTTAAAGACATTAGATGCTCTTAGGTTATTTTCTCTCGGGGGAAAAATTTACTTTATATAGTGAGTGTTTGAGGTATGTACCATATTCATTCTATACATTGGGTCCAAACACATAGATGGATACATAAAATAATTTTGTAGACATTTAACGAAGTTATTTAGGTCTTTGTAGTAACAAGGAGTTAACAAGCATTTGTTACTCTTTAATTGTTAATAGTTGCTGGGACTTCAATTCTCAATAAAAATTTGGGCTTCCATACTCTTTTTGTTCATCATGCCACTTTTGATTTTGAGCTACTCAAACAATGCCTATGTTAGATTAATGTTCCTTTATATTTTACAATTTGATTCTTATATGAAATTCAAGACAATTTAAGCAAGTATTTTGCATATTACTTATTTATTGCTTGAAAGCTAAATATACATTTTAATGCTATTAGCTCTTTATTGCATGCTTAGAAAGTGTTTTTTTATTCTTTCAATTATCTAACAATTAAAAGCAGTGCGTGTTTCTAGAAGTAGCTTAAGGTAACGCACGGGCAACCTATCTAGTTTTTCTTTTTTTAAAAAAAATCTACAAATAGAAAGTATTTTGCACAATTATAAAATCTAATATATATTGTACAAAATTGGAGGATAACAAAAATTATTGAGTTGTGAGATGATATCCTTTATTGGTCCGATAACTTCAATACCAACATCATGGATGGTACTTAGAAAAAACCCATATTGAGTTGTTCATAATTTCTAGTTGAAGAGAAATGCAAAAGGGTGAAGGCTTGAATGTCAAAAATTAGAAGGTTGATGGGGAATGTGTCGGCTATATTATTTTTCTAAAGTTAGTTCAGTTCAATGGGCTGAAGGCCTAAAGCCTAAAGATTAGAAAGAACGGCTAATTGTTGTGGGCATCTTTTAAAGTGACTATTGGACCTTTGAATTATGTTAGCCTTTTCTAACCCAATCAGTAGGCCCAGACCTAATACTACAAAAAAGTTAATTACAGATAGTAATTCAAGGGAAGTAGAAAAGCGATCAATGGTGGCTGGCAAAACCTCACACCCAACTTTCTTGTGAGGCTGCGCTCGACGATGTTGTTTCTGGAAAATAGGGTTCAGTAACTTTGGTTTGGTATGCCGACGGGGACAGGTCGAACCGCTCCATTCATTTCCACACGTGAGAATCAGAAATGAGTAGGACCAAATTAATGATTTCTTTTGAAAAATAACATGGTTTCTTAAAAATCTTGGAAGAATTGATAAGAGTTAAAAAACTATTTAGGAAATAGAAAACGTTAAATATAACCATGTTTTTTAATATTATTTTTATACACAACTATAGTCGTTTTTCAAAACATATATGATAAGTACATTAAATATTTAACAAATATGTGCTGAGAAATGTTTGTTTCTCTTTGGGTGAGAAAGTACCACAATTATTTGAATACTTATTGATTGCTTCTTCATAATTCTTGGTTGCTTTAAATAAGCAAAACAGGTACAAAAAACTAAAATTAAGGAAAAGCTGGTAACTCACGATGTGAGTTTACCCATGTAAAACTGAAAGTAACACGTACTAAATAATTATCACAACAACTATAACAAACTGAAATAAAAGTGACAGATAAATCGCAACTGTAGAAGACCCAGTCTTGTATAGAAACCACTCCTCCTCAGCACAATCTTTATCTTTTCTGCATACATGCATGTCCATATAGAAATCGTTCATGTTCAAATATTGTTGCATGACACATGCAACTAGTATTTCACGTTCACATCTTCCCGTATGCCACATGCAGCTAATGTTCACTTCAACACACATACTTGGGATTTGGCCTAATGACCCTGGCTGATCTACATGGTTTATCAATACCTCCCCCATTACGTGAAACCTTGTCCCTAAGGTTTACATCTGGAAACAGCTCTAGTAGCTGTTTGGTGGATACCCACGTTGCCTCCTCAACGGGTAGATATTTCCAGTGGACTAAACTTTCTTCAATAATTTGGGTGCTTTGTTTGATCCAGCGATGATCAATAACCACTTGTGGTGTCAGTAAAACTTCCCCATCATCATTGAAGGATGGTATCTCCATGCTATAGTCGTTAGCATCTGTGTTGGTGTTGTACATTTTGAGCAGAGAGACATGGAATATCAGATGAATATGTGACTCTGCTGGTAAATAGAGTTTGTAAGCGATGTGTTCTATTTTTTTCAGAATTTCATAAGGTCCATAGAAGTGACTGGCAAGTTTCTAGTATTCTCACTTAAAAACTGTATGCTGGTGATATGGATGGAGTTTCAGAAGGACTAAATCACCAACATCAAATGAGACATCTTTTTTTTTTTATCTGCAATTTGTTTCATTCGATTAACTGAGCGTGCCAAGTTGACTTTGAGTTGTTGGAGTAATTCATCGCGGTCCTGTAACTGCTGATCCACTTCATGCACCGGCGATAGTCCTTCATTGTATGATGAAATAGTGGTTGAAGCTGACCGTATAGTGCCTGAAAAGGAGTCATTCCGGTTGAGATATGGTATATTGTATTATACCAATATTCTGCCCAAGGTAAGTAGAAGCTCTATTTTTTTTTGCCATTGATGGACAAAGCATCGTAAATATTGTTCAACGCATCGATTGACAACCTCAGTTTTGCCATCTGTTTGCGAATGATACGCGGAGCTAAGCTGTAATTTTATACCTGACATCTTGAAGAACTCCTGCCAGAAATGGCTCATAAAAACTAGATCACAGTCACTGACTATAGACTTTAGCATGCCATATAGCTTAATAACACCTTCCATAAGTTTCTCTGCAACACTTTAAGCTGTAAAAGGATGTTTAAAGGAAAGAAAATGAGTTGATTTGTTGAGCCTATCGACGACTACCATGATGGTATCCTTGCCCTGGGAAGCGGGTAAGCACTCGATGAAATCAAGTGTAATGTCATCCTACACTTGGAAAGGAATGGGCAGTGGTTGGAGGAGACCTGCGGGTGCCAATGTGTCTGACTTGGTTTTCTAGCACACCACATAATTCTTGATATATTCTTGGACCAATTTATGTATTCTTGGCCAATAGAATTGTTGCCCCAGTTTTTATATGTTCGCAGAACACCAGAGTGGCCGCCAACCTTGGTTACCCCAGTTTTTTGTATGTTCGCAGAACACCAGAGTGGCCGCCAACCTTGGTATCATGCATTTCGTGCAGTAGCTTTGCACGTAGGGTAAAGTTTACAGAGACGATGACCCGTTCCTTGTAATGAAGTAAACCATTTCACCATACAAAGTGGCTGTGTAATTGATCCGCGACTACCTGACTCATAGATTGTATATATAAATCTGTCTTTGTCGCCTGTTTAATTTCTTCCCACAAAGTAACCTGCGAAACAAAAGGATGGTGAAGAACATGACTACCTTGTTTGTGAGAGAGAGCATTGGCTGTAGAATTTTCATGTCCAGGATGGTATGTGATCCCATAGTCATAGCCTAAAAGTTTGGCTACCCATTTTTGCTGCTCTGGTGTGGTGATACGCTGGTCTAACAAAAAGTTTAGGCTGCGTTGATCCGTCTGAATATAAAACTTTCAGCCTAAAAGATATGGTTGTCATAGACGTATAGCTTCAAGGATGGCCAACATCTCTTTACCATAAGTAGACCAAGATTTTTTTACCACCCCAAGTGCTTTACTCATAAATGTAACTGGTTTGCCTTGCAGGGTTAATATGGCACCAATACCATCACCTGATGCATCGGTTTCTACAATGAAGACATCTTTGAAGTTGGGCATTGTTAGCATTGTGTCGTTGTCATGGCTTGTTTAAGCACAAGGAAGGCAGTTTTAGCTTCCTCATGCCACCTAAATTGGCCTTTTTTAAAGAGATTATTGAGAGCCCGCACCACAATGCTATAATTTTTCACAAACTTCCTGTAATATCCTGTCAGCCCTAAAAACCCACGAAGCTGTGAAATATTAATAGGTCGTGGCCATGCCACCATTGCTGCAATTTTATTTTCATCTACCTTCACTCCATGATTGGTGATTATGTGCCCTAAGTACTCCAACTCTTGTTGGCCAAAAGCACAATTGCTAGTTTTGACAAAGAATTGTTGTTGCTATAATATCTCAAAAGTCTGCCTTACATGCATCAAATGCATGTCCCACGTAGGACTATTGACTAATATATCATCGAAGAAAACCAATATACATTTTCAAAGATGAGGTTGAAATATAGAATTCATGATAGCTTGAAATGTAGAGGGTGCATTACATAACCCAAATGGTATAACCAAGTATTCATAATGTCCGTTGTGAGTGCGGAAAGCAGTTATTGGAATATCCATAGGATTAACCCGTACTTGGTGATACCCGACTTGACGATCAAGCTTGGTGAAATATGAAGCACCATAAAGCTCGTCTAACATATAATCAATTGTAGGAATAAGGAAGCAGTCCTTCACGGTCGCAGCATTGAGTGCCCTGTAATATATGCAGAAACGTCATGTTCCATCTTTTTTCTTCACCAACAGTATAGGTGATGAAAATGAGCTGGTACTTGGTCTAATAAGGCCAGAATTCAACATTTTATGAACTTGATTCTCAATTTCTTCCTTTTGATAATATACATAACGATATGGCTGAACATTAATAGGTTCGGTTCATTCTTTGAGGGAGATGCAGTGATCAACACCTTTGATGGGTGGTAGATCTGTCGGTTCCTTTAAAATTTTTGAGAAATCATGCAAAATGGCCTTTATATCAAGATGAGTTGTCTGGTTGTGTGGCTCTGCAGTATTAACCTGTAGACATATTGCATAAATGGCATGGTTCTGGTGAATTGCTTTGGTTAATTCAGTGATTGATGGAATTTGTATGCCTTCATCATCCATAACTTGTAACTGCTTAAGTTGGTTCTTCCACATAAATTCCATAGTTAACTATTTCCAGTTGCAAATCATAAAACCTAGCATTTCCAACCATTGGATTCCCAAGACTAGATCCAACCTTGTAAGTGGAAAAGAATAAAGAGTTAATGAGAATTGAATGCCTTGCAGGTCCACTCCGACCTCTTCAAAACGCCCTTAGCATTTCAATTTTTCACCATTCGCTACTCGCACTATGAAGGTTGTGGTTGGCACCACTGGTATTCGTAATGCATTAGGCAATCTTTCGCTAATGAAGTTGTGAGTTGATCCACTGTCGATGAGTACAATGACATCATTAGACCCTATCCTGGTAATGATACGCATGGTCTTGGGTGTAGCCCATCTTGTCAACATATACAGTGTAATTTCTGGTTCGGTGGTTGTCTCAAAATTCTCCTGAACTAGGTGGTCTTCACTTTCATTATCACATAAAACAGTGTTGTTGCCATCGTACCCTTCCAACATTAGGATTTAAGGCTCGCGACATATATGTCCTGTAGTAAAACGATCATTGCAATTAAAACATAAATTCTAAGCTCGTTGTTGCCACATTTCCTTCTAGGTGAGGCGTCGAATGGGATTGGTAGGAACCGTTGGGGCAGCTCGATTGAAACTGGGAGGTGGAAGCGTAGATCTTATTAGTGGTGATGGTGCTGGTCTGATAAACCTCCTCTGTTTGCTAAGTTGATCATCCTTCATTGGGGCTAGACTAATGGCCTCCTTCAAGGCTTGTGGTTTAAAGATATGTATCCCATTTGAAATCTCAGTTTTTAAGCCACCTATAATGTACCTACTAAAGCCTTTTCCGTCCATCTGCGTACTCGGTTGCCCAGGTGCTTGAATTCTCGTTGGTAATCTCGCAGTGAGCCTCCTTGCCTTATTTGTGAAAGGGCCTTATCAAAATCCTTACACTCTGAAGGACCAAAACGAGCCCAAAGTTCGTCTTCAAAATTTGCCCATAATAGAACTTGTCCTTCTTCTTTAGTCAAGTGGCGAACCCATTGCCACCAATGGTTGGCTTCCCCTTCCAAGTGGTAAGAAGCCAAGGAGACCTTCTGAAGTTCTGGAGTATTTTGAAATGCAAAAAACTGATTCACACGATTAAACCACTATGTGAGATCATCTCCTAAAAATCTAGGAAATTCAAGTCGTGCTGTCTTGGAAGAGACAATTAGTCATCCCCCCTCTTGACCTTCACGTTGTTGGTTGCCCTGGTTTGGAGGCTCTTGATTTGCAAGCAACACATCAAAAAGTCTGTTAAGCATGTCCTCTAAATATTAGAACCTATCAGCCATGACCAGCTCCATTCGGTGTAATCCATCTTCTAGCTGCTCAATGCGTTCCTTATTAGTGCCTATAAGATCTTTTAAATTGCTCTGATACCAATGATAAGTACAACAAATATTTAACAAATATTTGCTGAGAAATGTTTGTTTCTCTTTGAGTGAGAAAGTACCACAATTATTTGAATACTAATTGATTGCTTCTTCATAATTCTCGATTGCTTTAAATAAGCAAAACTGATACAGAAAACTAAAATTAAAGAAAAGCTAATAACTCACGATGTGAGTTTACCCACGTAAAAACTGAAAGTAACACGTACTAAATAATAAGCACAACAACTATAACAAACTGAAATAAAAGTAACAAATAAATCACAACTGTAGAAGACCCAATCTTGTATAGAAGCCACTCCTCCTCAGCACAATCTTTATCTCTTCTGCGTACCTGCGTGTCCATATAGATATTGTTCACGTTCAACTATTGCTGCATGGCACATGTAACTAATATTTCACGTTCACATCTTCCCGCATACAACATGCAGTTAACATTCACTTCAACACACATACTTGGGATTTGGCCTAATGGCCCTGGTTGATCTACGTGGCTTATCAATATGTCTTTTACAAATTAATTAACCTAAACAAAAATCAACTTAAAATTCTATAAAGATCCAATAAATAAAAGATGAGATTTAAGATCCAATATACAAGATAGAGAGAGGAGATAAAATGATGTGACAGAAGAGAGAAAAAAGAGAGAAAAAAGGGTTATCGGAGATACACAATGGCTTTATTTTTACATACCCAATATCATAAGAAAGAGCGCAACAAGATAATTTTAACCACACCTTGAAAGACCACCAAACAAGGTCGTAATTATTCATAAATTAATCCCGGACAAAACCCCTAATCAATTAAGACCTCGTTTGATGGTCTTTAATATATAAATGGAATCATCTTATTAGAATCTTTATATCAGTATTATTGTGTTGAAAATAGAATATTGATGTAATTCTCGTAACTTATTATTTCTTCTATTTTTTATCTTTTTCTCATGCCACATTAACTTACATCCTTTTTTTTTTTCTTGTTATTTGGATTTTAAATGTCATTTTTTAGTTATTAAGTATTTATAAAATTTTAGATTGAACTTCATACATAATAATAATTAATTTAAATAAACTATAACTCTAAAATTTTAATAATAGTTATATTAGAATTGTGTTATTTTCATAATATTTTTTCTAATCCGTGCGTGTGATTTTTCTAAAACTTTTATCGAAATATGGTTAGAACGGTAAAAGGAACAAAATTAGTCACACGTCACCAATCAAAGACCACGGCCCCACGTGATAAGGGGTTGACATTTTAGAAAACCGACAGGAGGATTATATTATATGGAGTAGAGTATTTGGTTCAAAACAAGTTAACCTGCGCCCACTTCACTACTCTCTTTCGGCCTTGCTTGCAGATTGCGACAAAGCAAACCTAAGCCCACTCTGACAGTCAACCACAGCTTTGTCCCAATGCGTGCCATTTCTAGAACTCACAAAAGTCAAAGCCAAATAGAGACATAACTTCCCTCACTTTGAAGCGACCACTCAAATTCTACCTAAATCTGGCTAAATGTGATCATGTGAAGTGCATTTTGATGGTGAATTCTCACCACTTCTTCTTCTTCCTCACAGAGACTGTCTTAAAGGAAATTGATGCTTAACTCGATTACTGTAAATTTTAGTTAGGATAATTAGAAACTTATATAATTATTAATTTTAAAATTTTATATATATATATATATATATATAAATTAATCCGAACATTTACAGTTAAAAATAAAAAATCAGTAGAAAACCGCAAATCTTGTCCTAAATTCAGAGACGTTGGGAGACTGCAACCATGGACATTTGAGCTAGCTTTGTCATGTCTAATTATTTTTGGATCGATTAAAAAGCTGCCATCCCTGCTCGACCTGCTTAAAAGTTGATCTTCTTGTTGATAATATTACTATTCGAACGTGTCCATGCATGACAAACAAACTAATTGGTAAATGGGTTTCCTTTTAAATCGTTCGGTACTTAATTAATTACAACATAATTTGACTCAACACCAGGTAGTTTCAGGAGTTGGATCTGGTGAAGGTTTTTTTTCTTTTTGAGAATATAAATGGATGTAATTATCAGTTATTCTTTTTTCGGTTTATTACATTTTTTTTAGGGAGAAATCCCGGCCTTCCCTTCTTCTTCCCCTGTTCTTCATTTCTTATTTCTTTTGTTCTCGAGCCGTTTATATTTGTGAGAAAAAAAAAAAACTCAGTCTAATCCCCCACTCCCACTCCCTTTGTTCTTCATTATAGGTGATTTATTCTTTCATTTTAGTTGTATCAGTTAATCACTTTCATTTCTTGATAATTTTTATGAAATTTGATGCATCAAATCCTTAGTCGAATTATTTATTCAAGTTTCTTTAACAGCCCAGTTAATGCGAGGACTGTTTCCTTTTCTTCTTCTTAGAATAGATCTCTTGGTGCGCATGAATTGCTGAGTTATTAAACTGTTGATGGAGGTTCTAGGAGAGGTTTGAAAGCAAGAATTAAGGGCAAGACAAAATCTTCTGCTATTGGATTGGAGGGTGACCTGGTTTCTGGCGGAGGAAGGGGTGGCTTCGTTTAATTTGGGTGATTTTTTTCCTTGTTACATTACTTTTATGGAGTTTAGAGTTAAGGGAACATGAAATTGCAGTAGAGATCTTGTCCTGCCTTGAAAAAAAGGCATAAACAACCATGTAAAATTTGATTGTAACAACTTAATTGATTATCATATCATATATATCATGCTTTATTTATTAAACTGTTAATAATGTTTTAATTATAAATTTGATAAATTACAATAAAATTGATGAGCATGATGATATTTTGATGTGTTTTGTCGAGATTAGTTTAATTCCATCAACACTTATTTAAATTTTGGTCATTTGAACATGGAAGAGCTCAATTGTATCAAAGTGAAGGTGTTTACAAGGATGTATTTATATATGTTGCATGTTTTCAATGTATTTTTACATCAAACTTGAAATATAATGTTATAAAATCTTGATTTTTTTTTAATAATAAAAATATTGTTTATGATGAAGTATCTATCAAAATATAGAATTTGAAATTGTAATCGGTTAATTGCTTTACCCTTTAAACTTGTAGCTTACTTAGTATTTGTTTTTCAAATTATACTAAAGTATATTTCAATTAGTTGCTTTTGTTACCATGTTTTTTTTTTCTTTTTATTAAAAATGTATTTTTTTTAGCAAAGTATATTAGTGAAAGAGATTTGTATTATTTATTCTTCTGGACCTAGATACGAGGGGATACTAGAGTGATTTGTAGTGAATATTTTTTTTTTATTTTTCCGAGTTAATCTAGATATTAACCCATGACCTAGCTTCTTCATAGCTAGATCAACCCCAAACTGAGTTGTATAACTACAGAACAATCGAACAACTAATAATGTATGCTCAACTGCCATAAAGCTAAAGTATTTAAGAGAGAATGTTACCAAACGACAACACTTGATCAGAATCGATAACTTGGATTATTCATGTAAAATCTCTCTCTCTCTCTCTCTCTCTCTGAAGTTAGTTAATGGAGATGTATAATTTTTATTGATTCTTTAGTGGTTGACTCTCGCATGGGTTGAACAAGGGTCGTGGGACAGGTAGATTAGGTTCCCCTTAATTCATCTATCCCATCGAAACAAGAGTACAAGACAGAGGAGACAGAAAATGAAATTTCAAGGAAACACAAAAGTGCAAGAGATTAGTTCTGCAAAAGAAAAAAATGGCGAAGCGATCAATCATTTTCACATAATGAAAGGACACCACTCTACAATCAACTACCTTTCCACTGCAATTTTTACATGCTCAAGAGCATCATAATTTCTCCCTCTGGATGGTAGATAGTGTCGATACAGACGGTAGAATTCTTGCAGAAGTCAAAGCAGATGATAACATACAAGATAGCAAGACAGCTCTTCTTTTTTGTTTTTTTTCCCCCTTCTCTCCAACAAAAAAACAAAGTAAAATATTGCTTTAAAGGTCAAGAGAGCACGTAGAGGTCACAAATTATTCATCTTCATCCACTCCACTCTCCTCTCCTCCTCCCAAACCTCTCTCTTGCTCACTTCTCTTATCACTTGCTATCTCTCAGTTTCTTGTGCTGTGAGGTCTAGAGCGGGCATGGAAGGAGAAGTAAACAGTAGTAGTTGGTTTAGTGAGAGTGAAGAAGACGAGATTGTGAGAGAGCTCCTAGATGATGTATCCCCTTTCTTTTTCTTGCCAGAGGAAAGAAACCAATCCAATGCAGCAAGTCCCCCTCCAAGGAATGAAGAAGCTATGAACCAGCTCATTTCCAAAGTCTATTCAGGGCCAACAATGCAAGATATTGAGAATGCTTTGTCGATGACAAGCCGAAGAGACCAGCCACAGCCAGTTTCACAAGCCAGGTTTGGAATCGATCCCCTCTAGATTAATTATCCTTAAATAAAGTTGAATTCTATATATAAACCTATAAATTAATCAAGGTCTTGTTAACTTTTATTATATATATATATTCCCAGATTCTCATTGTTGCAAAAGGGTTTGAGTAAGATTGAGAACAACAGGTACACTGTAAAACTGAAGAGCTGTGACAATGGTGTTGCTGGTGATGGTTATAAATGGAGGAAATACGGGCAGAAGTCTATCAAGAAGAGCACACATCCGAGGTAACTAATCAACCATCTCCTTAATCTTCTTTTCTTTACAGTTGATACAATCACTTCTAACTCTGATGAATTAACAGTTACTGCAGTATATAATTCCATAGCTTCGCTAGCTGGCTGTTAGGATCAATCATCAGATGAAGAACATGTACTCGAATTTAGAGTTTTGTTGAATTTTTAGCCAGCAATATATATTTTCTAAAACATCACCTTTTCAGGGTTCCGTCACCAACTTAAGGAGTTCTAGTATAATATCCAAAGGATGACAGTTTGTTTTGCCTCGACCACAAATTTAATCTCATTTAATTAATAATATAATAAAATAGTTTTACATAAATCTTACTATAACTTTTTTTTATATCATAACGCTAAAAACTATTATAATATTAAACATGTTTAATCTAAAGTTAAATAACTAGTTAATATGGATGGATTTTTCTTTACTAAAATATATTTTTTTCCTACAAGAAGTTAATTATTTACCAAACATTACTTTTATCTCACAATAGAATTCAACAAAAGCTAATAAAAAAAAACTTGCTGACATGTATCTTTGTTGTGGCTGGAACAGAAGCTATTACAGGTGCACGAACCCACGGTGCGGTGCAAAAAAGCAGGTGGAGAGGTCCGGCGAGGATCCAGACACGCTCGTCATCACCTACGAAGGGCTCCATTTACACTTTTCTCACCCATTTTTCTTATCGAACCAGCCACAACATTTTGATCCACCTTCCAAGAAACCTAAGAGGACCATTTCAGAGGACGAGTTTCAAGCCCATGAAACCCGACAACCACCAGAACAAGGCCAAGAATGCTCCACACATGTGACCAGTCCTGGTTCCCTGCCTAGCTCAAGCACAGCTGATGATTACATGCAAGAATCGGATCTGGAAGCGATGGGTCCTCGAGGGTTGCTTGAAGATGTGGTGCCTTTTATGATTCGAAACCCATCAAGCTACAATGTGTCTTCTTATTCTTCATCGTCGTCCCATCGTTCCCCCCCTACTTCACCATCTTCCTCCTTGTCTTGGTCTCCCAATCTTTCGCATTCGTGTTTCGATGTTGGCTTAAACACTAGCATTGGGTGAATTAGCAGTGTATAAGTGCGTAAATTGACAATAAAAGATTACTGCCCATGTTTTTTCCTTTTATTCAATCTCTCGACCCCATCGAATTCGAATTCCAGTAACCCAGATTTAGTCAAAGTAAAAAATTGGATCAAAGAAAGCCAAATAAAAAAAAACTGGTTAGGGTGGTTAATTCAGGCTACTTTAATGATAAAAACATTCATGATATCCAGTATCTTATCATTAGTTTTTCTTGCATTATTGGGCATGAGCAGGTTTTTTTTGTAATTGATAATATTTTTTAGAATAATTACCACCAAAAAGTAATTTTTAATAGTAAAAATAATAATTATTTTTGTAACGGAAGTTAAAATGATATTAATTTTTATTTATTTATTATCTATGTTTTATTAAATGTTTCGAATACAAGCTCTTTAATGTTACAAATTCTAATTAAAGGTGCCCTTAGACACATTGCACTATGAACAAGAATATTATAACTACCATCTTTCCGACAACAAACCAATAAGCTTAGCGTTAGAGGTAGTTTGGTCATTTTTATAGTATTCATTAATCATTATAAAAGTAATGAGGGACAATATTTAAGTCTTTTTAATTTTTAAATAAACATCATAAAATCTATTTTACCCTTGAAAATTAATTTTTTAAGAGGTTGATTAGGGGCATTTTGGCATTTTTATTTTTTATATGCATAATATAAAAAACTTTATTAAACTAATAAGAAAAATTGTTAAAGGGCTACTAAAGGGATATTTATTTTTTTATATGTTTTTTAAGCATAATATAAAAACTAAATTATCCCTAAAAGTAAAACTTGTCACCCTTACATCTCGAGGCTTTATCATAATTTCAAATTGCTTTTTTAATGTACAACAAGTTTGGCTTTGGGGGCTGTTTGGCCTTTTAACATTCTTTTATATATATTTTTAAAAATCCTGCTAATAAAGATGTGATGTATGTAGTGCCTCCCAATCATCAAACATTGCATTTTAGGGTGATATTTGAAGCAACTCCCAATTCTTTTTCTGTTAGTACCATGTGTGTATATGAAGGAGCGGTAGTTAAGCTTTGATAGACTTTTTTTTCTCTCTCCTCTTTCTTTTCTCTCTCTTTTCCTTGCCAAAATATAGATATGTTATTTCATTTGTTTTTTGTTGTCATTCTCTTTATTGCTATTTTTTTTTAACTTTCTTTGATTGATTTTTTTTTTTAATTTCACCTTTCATCATTTGGTTTCATTTAATTTTCATATCAAATATGGTCCTTATTCTTTTAATTGTTGTTGGTTTTTTATTTTTCTTTTGCTAATTGTTTTTTTTTTCAATTTCATCACTCAACATTTGATTTCAATTTTTTTATATCAAATTTAATCTTCATTCTTTTTATTACTATTTTTTTTTGTTTTGGATCTTATTTTATTGTATTTTCTTTTCGATTTCATTCATCGATACTTTTCTAATTTAGAATTTTGCTATGTTATTTTTTAGAGTTTGCTTTCTATGTAGTAAGTCTCGGACTCATGACCAAGATCACAAGTTTTGAAAGTTAGCATGAGTTGATTTTGGTTTTCTTAGGGCTCATAACCAAGGTCACAAGTTTCGAAAGTTAGCACGAGTTAACTTTGGTTTTTTTAGGTCCTTAAATTATTGTTTTTCAATTTCTTTCCTCAAAATTTGATTTATCGAAATTGGTTTTCATGTTTCTCTCTCTCTCTCTCTCTCTCACTTTCCTTTCTATGTAGTCATCCTAAGCTTATACCCAATGTCACAAGGTTAGCGGGTTAACCCAAGTTGACTCGAGTCTTTTTTTTTTATTGATTTTTTTAATTAAATTTTCTTAGTTTTACCTTTTAACATTAAGTTGTTTGATATTTAAACTTCATGTTATTATTTAATTTGCTTTCAATGAACTTTATAGTTTTTTTTCCAGTTCATTTATTGTCGTTGTATTTTTTTTTGTTTGTATTATTTAAATTAACCGGGCTTATTAAATCCAATCAATTTAATAACTTGAGTCTTATTTTTTTTAATTGTTTTGAAAATACTTACGTCGTCTTAATATTTTTTTTTACCTCAAAAATACTTTGGATTAGCTCGCAGTCTAGTAATATATATACTAGAGTTCTAAGAAAACCTAGGGAATCAAAATGTTGAAAACAAAATAGGAAGATGGTAAATAACTTATAAAGAAAGACTAGTTACTTGACTCGCGCCCTGCTGGGGTCAAATATTTTTGTTTTCCATAAAAAAATTATATATACAGGTTTTTTTAACGTATTTTTGTAGTTAAAAAAAATTTAACAAATCAAAAGGTTTATTTATACATGTAATCAAATAAACTAAGAATTATGTGCGCTAATAAATAAATAAAAAATCATTAATGACACCTAAAAACAAAACTTTAAAAACCAAGAGACAAGTATAGATCAAGATATGTAATCTTGAAAGATAAGACATTTACCTGATCATGTTTGCTAATTAATCAAACGATAACAGAAATATATAAACATATTAAATTGATTGAATAATAATAATAATAAAAAATAACATGTTAGGCTATACATATTGGAAATATCGACTAAAATATTTTATTTATTTTCAAAAATATAGTTTATTTATACAAAAGATAAAAACAAAACAATAGATGAATATAAAAAACCTCTCCAAAAATTAAATACAAAACCAAAAAGTCATCATTATTTAAAAAAGGCTTTCTAAACATAATAAAACAAAGAGGATGTATTAATGTAAATATAATTAAGTTTTTTTAAAAAGCATTAATTGAAATAAAAAAATTAAGGGAAAAAAAGGCCCAGCAAGCCAAGCTAGCCTGCCTTGCCCATTTCACTAGGGTAGGCCCGCGCGACTAAGACCCCCCCCTTTTTTTCTTAATTTGCGCCTAATATTTTTCTAAAAAAAACAAAGAATGTATCGCCTGCCAAGGCAGATGACACGTCGCTTGTTTTGCCCAATTTCTGCCACTATGGTGGCCGGAAAATCAGGGCCTATGTTCTTTTGATTTAAAAACTTGTTTTCAACCAGTTTTTCACTTAAAACACCTTAGAAAACCATGACAAACCTATCCATAATCTTAAAAAACCACCCAAAAAACCAAACTCAACCCGAAACAAAAAATTAACTCGAGCTCAAATCTGTCTTTTCATAAATTTTTAAGGTGCAAAAACACCTTTATATGAACTCTTCTCGTCAAATGGAATTCGGTGTCAAATGAAATAACTTGACACAAACATCACTCATTTTGATGGTCTAAACTGATGTAAAAGACATGTTTCTCTCTGTATCGTCGGAATTTGGTGACCCTTCTTTCTCTCATCTCTCAACTATAAATAAAAAAATAATAAAAATATACCTCTTTACCAAAAATTGAATTGGAATAATTTTGAGAACTAAAATTATATAATTTGCATGATTGTTGAAGTTAGAGGACCAAAGTGTATTTTTTCAAAACTTATGGTATGTCACCCATGTTTGCCTCGTTTTTTATTTTGCTCCCTTTCAATCCCCTTTTTTTTATAAGAATTTAAAATCAATTATTAGGATTTAATGGCCCAAAAAAAAATAAAGTTTAAGGAACAAATTAAAAAAAATAAAATTTTCCACAACCATAAATACACAGTGAAAATACCAAGTATTTTAGAGTATAGAATAATATAATAAAGCAGATAAAAAATCTTATAAGATAAATTGTAGGGAATAAAAAGTGTTTATTGGGTCAACAAGCCATTTTATCTATTTATGTAAACAGACACTTCATCCCTCTCTCGGACGCCACGCCCATATTATTAAGAATTTAAAAATCAATCCATTTTCTCATCATCCAAACAGACACTCTATCAAATATCAATCTAGGGTTTCACTTCTCAACAACAAGTCTCATTCATTGATGTTTTTACGATTGCCACTATGATACTGTCAAGAATCGGTCGCTCTCTCTCTCGCTCTGCTCGTTCAACATTACAAAGAGTAAACGAAAAAAAATAAAACCACTACTCTTTTATTTACTCTCCGTGTTCCTATTTTTTTTTTTTTGTATTCTAATTATTTTTTGTGCGCGCGCTGCAGAACGTAATTAACACAAATAATTATCTTTATAATGCGAGAACTGTGTTAGATGACGAACTAACTTCGCGATTTGCGGCATTAGAGAGTAATGGCTTACGCGGATTAGGGATTGTAAGAGTTTATTTATCGTATTCTGGAGCTGGGAAACAGATTGTTTCAAGCACGCAGTTGTCGAATTTGAATTCTATTCCTGCGAACCCTAGGGTTAGACGCTTTTTCTGTAGCGAAGCTCCCAAGAAGAGAAGTAAGTTAGTCATAATTTATTCTCGCTCCTGTTTTTTGAAATGTTGGTTTGATATTGCGTGCTGATATGTGTTTTTTTTTTTTTTTTTTTTATGATGGTTATTATAGAGTATGAGAATTATTACCCAAAAGACAAGAAGGAAATTCCCAAGGCAAATGAGAGTAAATCGGAGTCCAAAGGTTTGTTTTTATTTTTTCTTTTTCCCTCCTATTATTATTATTGTTATTGTTATTGTTATTTACATAGCTTGTTTTGGTTGTTTAAGGGATATGAATTATTAATTCAAGGTGGGATCATGTGTATGTCTGATGATGTTGAAACAATCAATTTTTTAAGTGCTTGTTGGATTGTTTATTTTTTCTTTTTAGGAAGAGATACATTGCATATTAGCCAAGGCAATTTTGCTCCCTGAGTGATTTAGGCTCTTTGTTTATTGTTTTTTTCTTCAAGATGTTTCGGGGGGAGGGGGGTTTCCTTGAGCAATTTTATGAGTCTCAAATGTTGTCTTTTCTCTTTATTTCCTTATTTACCTAGATTCTGTTTCAGGAACTTTTAACATGAATATCATCTTGTTTATCCGAACCAATTTATGCATGAGGCCGGGAGTTTCAGTTTATATTTGTCCATCTGTAATTGTTTGTCCATCTCTAATTGCATGTACTTCATGCTGATGACGGGGACTTTTAATGAAGCCAGGATTTCTACTTTGCATGAACAATGAATGTTGTTTTGTATGAAATAACCGCTTGACATTGAGGAAGTTTTAACATGGTTTACTTTTTGACGAAGGTTTTGTTTCATGTTAGTTCCCATCATGGTCCTGTAACTGAACACAGTTATATTTAACTGTTAAAGTCTTTGGGAGTGTGTGCATAACAGCACAAGCATACACCACTAGGAGAGGATGCTACACCCATGTTGCTGGGCCTAGGTGTTTCTGAATGATGATATATTTGGGAATATTATTTCTGTATATGATGCGCAGAAGAAAGACAATTGGTGGGTCGCTCCTCTAAACTATTGTTGTGATTGGATGCATAGTTTAAATCTTTACTCAGCTTTGCTAACACAAGATAAATGCATGATTATATCTAAATCTTTTTATTTAGAAAAAAAGAGGGAATATTTTTCTAAATCTGTAAGTATTTCAGCATTGTTTAATATTATTCAAATATTCTGACATTTGGCAGTCCCACACAATAGTATACTTTCATGCTCTATGATAACCATTTTTTTATTATGATTTTCCAGAGGACTCTGGTGGTGCTGGTGGTGGAGATTCCCAGAACACTGTGAAGCAGTTTCAAAATATTATCACTCCTTTATTAGTCCTTGCCTTTGTGTATTCTTCAATGTTTTTCAATACTCAGGAGCAAAAGCAGGTTATAATTTCTAAACTACTCTGAGCAGTTGGTGTCTCGTTTCTAATAATAATAATCTAATACAGGAAATAAAATCACTGACATTCTATGTTTGAAATTAGTGAGTGTAGAAATGTGCATTATTCAGTGCACATCAACTTCTCTTGGCTGTAATTCCTCCTAATGCAGCTGTCATTATTGCAGCATAGAGTGCCATAGATCTCAGTATTTGAATGTTTCTGATGTGAATACCTGAATATGAAGGTTTAGTTACTTCAGCTTTTAAACAGTGCAACTTCTCTGTACCTTGGGTTTACTGGAAAATCCTAATTGGAGTTTTGCAATTATTGAACTTTAGAGTTCCATGCATTACTAATCATACTTTAATCGTTCATATTTTTATTTAATTGATGAAGTATATTTAAAGCACTTGAAATCATTGAGCTTATCCTCATAAAAGTTCGAACTAGCTCCTTCCAATTAGAAAAACTGAAGTTTGATTAATTCAAATTTCATATTTCATTGACAATGGGTTTCTATGCTGAAGAAAATTTGGTAACCTAGCTATTTTATTTCAGTAATGTCCTTTGGGGAATGGGACTATATTGGCGATGCTATAATCAGATGAAGATAGATTGTGCACATCTCGATTATTGGTGGCTTTCAATTTCCTTAATTAAATATTCTATCAATTGGTATTCTAGGGCTCTTTGAAATAGAGTTTATACGCTTGTATGAAAGGACTGTGTTTATCCATCTTTTAAATTGGGCATAATTGGCTGCTTGTTTCTTATGGATCCCATGAATCCTTATGTTAATTTATCTGAATCCAAATTTGGATCCTTGAACTTATTTGAACTGCTCTCTTTCTTTTGTGCATTTTGTTTCTTTATCTGGATATCTGACCTTGTCAAGTAAATTCTGATGCCACGTTTTCTGGTTCGTCTAAATATCTATTTTCATACCATTTCTTCACCATATAAGCTGTTTGATATGTTCTTCAGATTAGTTTCCAAGAGTTCAAGAATAAGTTACTGGAACCTGGTCTAGTGGATCACATAGTTGTTTCAAATAAATCAGTTGCAAAAGTACATGTGAGGAACTCACCGCAGAATGCAAATCAAAGTGGTGATAATGTTAATGGTACTTCTTCCAGAAGGAACGAAGGCCAGTACAAATTCTATTTTAACATTGTCAGTGTTGAATCTTTCGAAGAGAAGCTGGAGGAAGCCCAGGAAGCTCTAGGGATTGATCCTCATGATTTTGTCCCTGTAACTTATGTGAATGAAGTGAACTGGTTTCAAGAGTTGATGAGGTTTGCCCCAACGGCCATGCTTCTGGGAGTCCTGTGGTTCATGGGGCGAAGAATGCAGAGTGGCCTTGGTGTTGGTGGTCCTGGTGGACGAGGAGGCCGTGGAATATTTAACATGGGAAAAGCGCATATTACAAAGCTGGATAAGAATGCCAAAGATAAGGTATCGTGACTCATAATCTAGGTCAGTAAGCTATATATGTTCTGCTATGGTTCTGTTCATCCCGTTTCACAAGAAGTAAGCACCATCTGGTTTGGAAAACATATTGTATGCTGTCAATATTTTGTCCTTGTGTCCATATAATGCTTCTTCGTTGTGGAACAGGATTCACAGTGCACAATGCACTATAGTCACTGTAACTGAGTTCTTCCCCACCTTCGCTCGCTTGGATCATTACAGTGGTCCGATTATATCTCTTTTCTCTAAAATGATGAAATAAAAAATTGCTCAGCCTTGTAATCCTGGCATGTTTCATTTGCCAATCTAGGTATTCTTTAAAGATGTAGCTGGCTGTGATGAGGCAAAGCAAGAGATTATGGAGTTTGTACACTTCCTCCAGAATCCAAAGAAATATGAGGAGTTGGGAGCTAAAATTCCAAAAGGTGCCCTCCTTGTAGGTCCACCAGGCACAGGGAAAACGCTTCTTGCAAAGGCAACTGCTGGTGAATCTGGTGTGCCTTTCTTATCCATGTCCGGGTCTGATTTCATGGAAATGTTTGTTGGAGTTGGGCCATCCAGAGTTAGAAGCTTATTCCAGGAGGCAAGACAATGTGCACCTAGCATTATATTCATTGATGAAGTAGATGCAATTGGTCGAGCAAGGGGTCGTGGAGGCTTTTCAGGTGGCAATGATGAGCGGGAAAGTACTCTTAATCAGTTGCTTGTGGAAATGGATGGATTTGGGACCACCTCCGGAGTAGTTGTGCTTGCTGGCACAAACAGACCTGATATCTTAGACAAAGCATTGTTGAGACCTGGTCGGTTTGATCGTCAAATTACCATTGACAAGCCTGACATCAAAGGCCGAAACCAGATTTTCCTGATCTATTTAAAAAAGCTAAAACTTGATAATGAACCATCTCATTACTCTCAGCGACTTGCTGCTCTTACTCCTGGATTTGCTGGTGCAGACATCGCAAATGTTTGCAATGAAGCTGCTTTAATTGCTGCAAGGAATGAGAGTGCACAAGTGACAATGAATCATTTTGAGGCAGCCATAGACAGGGTAATTGGTGGTTTGGAAAAGAAGAATAAGGTATCTTGTCCCTTTGCTGCATTTTTTATTTTTTTGTACTAGTTCATGACATGTTGATTGTGTTTTCTCCATGCTTCACACGGACATGGATGTGCCATGTACAAGGACATGGTTTTATGTTTTCGGTAGACATGGCACTGCTTTAATAAACTTATCCTGATCATCTGGAATATACCTTTCTTCCCTTCCTTCTGTTCAGTTCTCACATGCAAGTGTGTGGGAACTTTAACTGATCTGATGAAGTATTGCATTGAGATGTCTATCTTGTGCTCACCCCCCCATGACCTCCCATGCGTTTTGACACACAAATTTTTCCATTTTAACCTTTTAATCTCACTGCCTTCTCCTGTTGTATATCCTTCTGAATTATTTCTTCTTAAAACATGGAGCGGTAAGTCAATTATACTGCAGAATTTATGTTCATCAAGTCTTTCTTAGTTTTATGTTTAAACCCATAAGTTGAAACATGCTAAAGGAAAATCTCTTGCTCTCCACAGTTAATTAATGTCTCTTGTTGACATCATTTGAAATTCAATATAGTGGACCTGAGATGTATGTTTTGTCTGGTCCCTGAAAATGCATTTTGTCATCATCATTGGTTAGAAGCTGAGCTAAATTATTTTACTGTTTCATTGTTTAGGTTATAAGCAGGCTTGAACGGCAGACTGTTGCTTACCATGAATCTGGTCATGCTGTTGCTGGTTGGTTTTTGGAACATGCTGAACCCTTGCTTAAGGTAACAATTGTTCCACGGGGTACTGCAGCACTGGGTTTTGCTCAGTATGTTCCCAATGAAAATCTTTTGATGACCAAAGAGCAGCTTTTTGATATGACTTGCATGACACTTGGTGGTAGAGCTGCTGAGCAGGTAAATACCAATCCCTCTCATCCTGTTTTTTTTTTTTTCTCTCCCCACAGTATGATCTCGTATTAGTTAATCAGGATTTCTTGAGAAGTTGGATTCTTGATCTATCAATACAATTTTTAACATATATTTAATAAAACTGCATATTGCTTTAGTTTTAAGGGTTAAAATGCATAAAGATCTCCTGAACTATAGATTGCTTTGATTGACACCCCCTATTTTTATTTTTTTCTCTCATTTGAATTTAGTACCTAAACTACGAGGTGTTTGGATTGTGACCCTCTCTATTAGGTTTTGACCATGATTAGTGGTGATACCACCACCAAATGAAAGGTTCAATCGATGACCAGGACTAGTGATGATACCACCACCAAATGAAAGGTTCAATTGATGCTAATTCTTGAATGCCAATTTTAAATCCAAGCATTACTGGGATTGACTGTTTTAAGACTTGGACATTTTAAATCAAAAACTAAAAACTCAAATTTTCGAGTTTAAAAATGGTTTTTAATATCAAAATGTTGTTTGGGAGGTTGAAAGGATTATTTTAGTGATTTTTAAGTTGATTTAGTGGTCACGAAGGTGGAGTTTCAATGGTGAGTTCCAAACACATCATAGTTCCTGTAATGAAATCAAAAGAAAATAAATATAAGTGATGACAATCAAAACGGTCTATAATTAAGTGGGTCTTTATACAATTTAGCTAGTTATAAGTATTGAGTGAAGATTCCTTAATGTTGTGACCATCTAAATTTATTGTATGACCCAGGACTTGTACATAAATAAGTTTAAAATCTCAATCAGTTCTTAAATGCATGCACTTTATAGGTGTTCATTTAGATGTGTGCTGAAGCTTTTAGCTTCTTGAATTAAAGAAAATGGGCCTCCAATCTGAGACCTCAAAACATGATGCCTTTTGTGCAGTCAAGTTGCACCATGACCTAGTAGTATTGTGTATTATCATATCAAGGAGCTGCTGCATCATATGTGAGACTACTTTTTTTTTTTTTTTTATAAAAAAAATCACGATACTTTTCTTAACTATAATGTTGGTTTTCATTACTAATTAAATATCTGCTATTCAAAGTCATTAAAATTTTAAAAAACAATTCTGTATTATGCTATGCATGTTTTCTTTATTCCTGCTATTTATTTTGTGTCTTTATCTTTTGACATCTCATTGACGACTGATGCATAAAAACCGTGTAAGTTATATGAGGAAGCTCTTCACTAGATTTGCCTATGCATATTCTTAATGTTGTCATAACATTTGTGAAATGTATGAGGTGTAAGGCTTAATAGATCTTGAGTTTACTTTATAGGGTCAGTTTTCAACATCTGGTCCCTCACTTTTATGTGAAAGAGAACCGTGTTTTAATAGAACATGTAGTTTCTAGTAGCCATAGTTTCAAATTGTGGTTGTGGTTGTGGTTGCATTTGATATAAGCTTTTTTTTTCTCCTTTTTTTACATCAATCAGTCTTTTTATCTGATTTGCTCGTGTCATGGGTATTTTATTTTACCTATAGGAACTGTGCTCATTGCACCATTTAATGGAATAGTTTTTTTAAGGGCAAGAACTTCAGACTCTTTAAGATTTTGTATAATGTAAATGGTGCTGTAATTTACCTATGGCAGGTTTTGCTGGGAAAGATTTCAACTGGAGCCCAAAATGACTTGGAGAAGGTCACTAAGATGACTTATGCCCAGGTGGCTGTTTACGGTTTTAGTGATAAAGTGGGACTTCTTTCCTTCCCTCAGAGGGATGATGCGTTCGAGATGAGCAAGCCCTACAGCAGTGAGACCGGAGCAATTATAGACAGTGAAGTACGGGAGTGGGTGGGCAAGGCATATGGCTTTACCGTTAAGTTGATAGAGGAGCACAAAGAGCAAGTGGCACAGATAGCAGAGCTGTTACTGGAGAAGGAGGTCCTACATCAGGATGACTTGGTTAGGGTTTTGGGAGAACGACCATTTAAAACTAGCGAGCCCACAAATTATGATAGGTTTAAGCAAGGATTTGAACAAGATGACAAGGAGACAGCAAAGGGTGAGGCCTTAGATGATGATCGATCACCACCGATGGAGCCGCAGGTTGTTCCTGCATAGTGATCGGAAAAAGACAAGTGTAAATGGTTTATTTTATTTTTTCAAATTGTAGTGCTCACTACACATGGAACCAAACAAAAAAAGTGTGTAAGATCCACTAAATGTGCTCATGCTTTGTCGAGCGTTTCCATTTAATTCCTAGCATGATATTAGACATGTGAAAAGCTTTGACACAGCATGTAAATGTAATAGGTGAGAAGGTTTTAATCGACTTTCTTGCGTAGAAATTCAAAAGCATTCTTGAATTGGTCATTTTTTATCAAATTATAATTAATTCATTTATGTCAGGAAAGCCTGCGTTTAATAAAGGGCCCCTGGCATCCCTGATTGAGTTCAAATTCTTGGAATCTAAGTAGCGTAAGGCTGTGGATGAACTGTGGCCGCATGCTCTTTTGCGACGTCCGTGAATGCGATCTGAAGCGGTTGTGTGATCTCCCAAGAAAACATCCCGTGTGATAATAAAGCCTGATATATTCTACAAAAGATCAAGAATTCCATGCAGGGGTTTTTTTTTATACCAAAATAACATAATTTAGTAGAAGTTTAGAGAATATAACATAAATAAAAAAAATATTAAAAAAATAATATATTTTTACATAATTACAAATTAGATTATCAATTTTAATAAATAACCTTCATTAGAAATAGTGGTCGAGAATAGTGGTCGAGTCGCTAATATTTGCTAATAGAGTGATTTTGTTGTTAATTAAAACTCTAGTCCTAATCCCAAATTTACCCTAAGCCAAATCCTAAACTACCCTAACCCCAAACCAAACTCTAAAGTACCATAACTTCAAATTAACCCCAAACAAAACCCTTAAACTATCTTAACCCTAAATTAACCCCTCACATAACCCTTAACTCCAATCTCCAAACCTCTAATCTCTAACCACACCAACCCTCACCTTGAACCTAAAATTCTAAAATCCAAAACCTCAAACCTATAATCCCTAACCTTAAACCTCAAATTTTAAAACCCTAAATTCTAACATCAAAACCCAAACATATAAACCCTAACCTTGAATCTCAAATGAGTGTAGCATGATAGTTGGTGTTATAACGATAATTGCCATGATATTTTAACATTTTTTTTTAATTATAACTATAACAATAATTCATGCAATTTTATTTATTAATTATAAAGATAATTGATGATGATGATAACAAAATATAACAATGTGTCTTTTTAATATGTAAATACTTGATTTAAAATTATTAAAAATCTATTCGTAATATTCACATGTTTACCTATAAATTAACGATAATCGTAACTTGTCGACCATTGTGTAACAACTAGCCAATATAATATTAGCAAATACATTTATTAATCAATAAACAAAACACATTGGTTTTCACCAAGCTTAATACTTACAACATTTTGAATCCAACGTGCATATGAATCATACTCCATCTCATTGCATGGAGGAATCTGCGCTAGGTTTGGTGTAAAGATTTAGTGTGTTATACCCAAGTATTAGTCCATGTATTCCTTCTTGAAAATTATAGGATACACTTCCTTAAATATCACATCTCTTTGTGCATCCCATATCGATATGTACTAGAGATGATGGATCATTCAATTGTAATTGGTGTGCTTACTCGAACAACTAATGGAATGCAACTTATCACTCGCATCTGTCACATGGAATGTTTTGCTGAAAGCCAAGTTATCGCATAACACGATCTAGAAAATACATATCAATAAGCTTAAAAAATATGAGGAAGCCACTAATGTCCATAAGTCTATGGTCATTTTGCATATAAAAGGAGCAACTGACAGATCATCTTCTGAATAAAGATTCCACACAAGCTATTTCAACATCAATAATGTAATTTATTGTCACATGAACATCAACCTATTTCAACATCAACAAAGCAATTATTTCTAGATTTTCTAACATCAACCTATGCAAGTATTTCTCAACATTCCCCAACATTAACCTATTTCAATCAACATCAATAATGTGATTTATCCCAACATTTTCCAACTTCAACCTATAAAACTATTTCCCATCATCATCTGACCTCATATGTGACATCTTCATCTTGTTATACAACCGTGTGAACTTTTATCAACCTTAACCGGTTTTCCATATGGAAGGGTTTGGGTATACCTGATGACCAATATATTCATTCCAATCTAATTCATCAGGTAAAGGACATAATGGAGTCCTATATATGTTATTATATATTTAAACACTATAATAAGGGTCAACATACTATGTAATATTAAGATGATTTTTTGTACGACATGCAAAAACATGTGAACAAGGTTGATGAGAACTTTGCCATTTACCATATGTGTATATTCCTTATGCCAACTTAAATGTTTTTTGAGACCTAGTTTATGTATGATCTTTAGATCTAAAGTATGTTGGCATACAATCCTAGTTGAACAACAAGAAGCCATAATATCCCATGTGCAATGTAGTCATATGCATTCCCCTTTTGTGTAACAAAATAAGCATTAGTCCTATAAAATATCGATTGGACTAAAATAAAAATAGGAAAAGATCGTGCACCTTTCCAAACATGATTGAAAGATTCAAAAATGATTTGTTGTAACATTGCCTTATCGGTGATCCCCATCATAAGAAAGTGCCCATCTTTTTTTTAGTTCACGGTCAAACTATTATTTCCATTCTAGATGACTATTGTTGATATCATCAAACCATGAATCAAATTTATGCTTGAAAGCTTCATAACAATCTTAAGCAAGTTCTTTTTGGCTAAATTGTTTTTGGATTTGTGATTGAAGTTGCTTGCCAGATATCTAACACAATATTAATGATATCCAATCGAATTAGGCTAAATTTTTATAATTCTAATTTTAATGCCAGCGTGCCTGTCCAATATTATACAATTACTACTATGATCACTTGTAATGTGATGTTGAAGGAAAAGTAAGAACTATTTCCATTTGATATTATTTTCTTCTTAAACTAATGTATAAGCCAAAGGTAAAATCCTATTTTTTTTTGCATCAAAAGCAACCGCAATCAACAACTTTCCACTAAACCTTCTATACAAATAGGAGTCATCCATACTAATAATTGGCCTACAAAACTTGAACCCTTTAATTGCTAGATCAAATGCCTAAAAAACTCTCTAAAACATAATTACTTCATTGTCAAGCTGTCTAATTAGTACTTAAAAATGCATATTTATCAAGGTTTTATATCATCATTTTACACTTAAAGTATCAATAACTCCTTAACTAAAGCATGTTTTATAATAACAAGTCTAATATTATAAAATGCCCTAATATATGGTAAATGTTCATCTTAAATGCAGGCCTATCATATAAATCAAAGAATTAATTGATGAATTCAACTACTGAAATTTGTGAAGATAATGAGAGGGTGAAACTTAGAAAAGAGATGTTAGTGCAGTCCAAACTGGAACACTGTTCGGTGTTTGGGTCATATCTCGAGTTCTAGATGTTCAAATGACCTCAAATTTTTACATATATTCAGTAAGACATAGGCCTACAACTTTCATGTTTTCATCAAAATCTAATAAGACCGTTTTCAAGTCTAAATTATAGCAACAAAGGAGAAGTCCGAATCTGTCCTGCAGCCCAAACACTGTTCAGTGTTTGGCCCATATCTGGAGTTCTAAAAGTCCAAATGACCTCCATTTTTTTCCCCAGAAAGCTGAGTCAATTTCCTACAACTTTCATTTTCTCAGTGGACCTAATTCTGATGGTAACATTTTTGTTTTATTCAGAGAAGAAGATAAGGATTTTCACCAAGTCTAAAGTTGGTCACCCACTCAACAATTAGTCATCAAATCAATAATTCTGAATTTTGGCCTATAAAAGGAGGCATTTGCCATGCATTTGGGGGCTTAGTTGTTCAGATCAAGTTCATCCTCTTTATTTCTCTCTTTATATTTTTTTATAATTCTTAAGTTTTGCTTTCATTAATATCTTGTTTATGCTTTTCATTTCCTTTCATTTCCTTAGTTAACTTGTATTTTCTTTATGTTCTTGTTTTGTTTATTTATGTTTCTCTTCTTCATTATGTTTAGCTAAGTTTATTATGTCAAGGTGAAAAGGTTACACTAATGGTGTAAGAATAAATATAGTGTAAACTCAACATGGATCTTAATGTTTAATATTAACATGTCTTATCTTTTTATCTTACTAATTCTTAATACCTTGCTTGTTAAATGGTTAATCTAGATTTGTGTTGTATAATACTTGGTACAACAAATGCTTGACACTCTCATAGCCCAACCGTATGGTATTACCTACACCTGGGCTATGAAAGGAACTTGATTTGTTGTTAACATCAGTTAACATCATGAATTCCTGATAATATTTAAAAGTTTGGTGTTATGTAAATAAGATAATTAATATGATCATGTTAATAAATTATAATGAGCTATTAATGACAAATCATCCAATTGGAACCTCCTCCGTGTGTGGTTTCTAAATTGAGTAATAAGAGTTTATACCATACTTGTTTGAAATACCATTGGTGGATCCTCTAACCTTGACATTTGTTTTTATCATTGTTTAATCCTTACATTAATCTTCCATCTCAAAGTTCTCATTAATTTCTTCCTTCTTTTTTTTTTGATTATTATTATTATTTACATTCTGTTTATATTATATAATATATCTCTTTGATCTTTTCATAAACTCAGTATATAGGCTGAAAACCTGTGACCCGATCTTTTAGATCATTCTCAGGTATAACAACGCCACGTACTGAGTATTACTACTACTACTACTACTACTACTACTATTGTTATTATTGTTGTTATTATTGTTGTTGTTGTTGTCTTGTTATTTATAATTTATACAATTAACCTCTCTGTGGTTCGAATCCGGTCTTGCCGGGTTATTTATTACTTCCACACTCCTGCACTTGGGAGAAGACATCAACTTTTGGTCATGTCACTGTCCGTTATGTTTCCACTAAAAAAACAGTACTAGGATTTGATTTATGTATTGCCAAAAATAATCTACGTGGCATTTCAAATGAGTCCTCATGTGTACCAAAAAGTTGCTTGAGTATCTTTTGTTTTACAGCTCATGCCTTATAATAAGAAAATTTGAACGTATACTTTAATTTGATTTTTTTTTGGATGCTCACAACAATACAAGTAAAGTTATTTTGAATAAGAGTTGAAACCACTAATACAATAAATTTTTTATTGTTTCAAATGCCATGTTATGTATCATATTTGAATTTGAATTTTATTTTTTATTTTATAGGTACATTTGGTTAAGATGTTACATATGAGATGTGCTTCTTCATATACATGTAGAGGTAGAGTTTCTCATTATATGAATTATGGTTTGGTTAATCTTTTTGTTTTACAGTTGCAAGAGTTGCATAGATTGGAGGCCATATGAAATGGAAATGTTAGTTTGTTTTTATATCACAAGAAATTGAAAGTATTATGCTAATTATCCTATAATTCATGTTAACACATTATTTTATTTTATTTTGATTTTACATGATTTACGTAAGATGTATTATAGGTTCTATAAGTTGATGTCACTTTTAGATCATGTAATTTCACTCATCATACACACAGGTTTTTATTACATTATTCATCTTCAGTATATTAAGATGGATCATAACTTGCTCGATGCACTTATTGGGAGATAGAGATACGAGACACACATTTCATCTTCGTGTAGGTGAGATAAAGCCTACATTATAAGATGCTATCTTTTTGCTAGGTTTGCCCATGGATGTGAAAACACTTACTATTATAGGTATCCAGTATAAGGCTGTTCTATGTGAGCATGCATTCAAATGAGCACCCTCTTTTGAGATGTTTAAGAGGAATTATATATATATATATATATATATATATATATATATATATATATATATATATATATATATATATATATGAGATGGCTTCAAGAAAAATTATTTGAATTACTTGATGATTTTAATGATAAGATGGTATGTTAATGCAGACTAATAGTAAAATTAACATATTTATTTATCTATATTTAATTTTAAGTCGATGTTCTATTGCACATGTATGCTAAAATATACATACTTCACATGTTTGACAACATACTCTTTATGGATCTCAGTGGGATATATGTGCCCTTGTCTACCTACCACTACTAGATAACTTCGATTCCATTCCACTATATAGTTGAAGTTTAGGTGTCTCTTCATGTTTGTACAAGCACCTATTTCAAGCTAGCTTGGAAAATATAAAGCAAGTTGGAGGATTTTTATTGTTTATAGGTTAAACAATGTACAATTGCTTTTTGGTAATTGTATCATGTATCAAATGTTTAAGTTGGTTATTAATTACTAGTCATTTTTTGATATAAAGCTATGGTAATGTGAGCATCTACACTTAAGGTGTCTCCAAATTAAGCCAAAACCTGATATGTATGTTCAGGTTTTGAAGGTAATATGTTGTTGATAATGCAATTGATGTTATTAAGATTAAGAATAAATTTTATTTTAATATTATTTAATAATTCTTATTGGTGGGAGTAGGTACTTTAAAAATAACCCAACACACATTATGTTATATACAATAAATATATAATGAGCAACTAAAATTGAAAAAAAAAAAAAGATGACTGAAAAAGGAGAACTTGTATATTTTAGAAAACTCCTTTGCTAACAAAATTCTTTTAGGCTTTGATGATAATGCTATTTTTTAGCTTGATACTAATTTATTTTCTTTAAGGGATGATCTTAATGTTATATATTCAAGGATCTTTTAAAGAGAGAGGAGATGATACGAACCAAGTTAGGTCTGAGTTTTTCCTTAAAATGCCTATTGACTAGTTTTGCAAGATCAATAATATTTCTCAAACCATACATTGAATCAAGCCTATCTTTCACAAGGAGATACTAGATACATGAAACTATATTTTATTATAATTTTAAATCAATTGAAGTTCGGGAACATATTATTTAAATTAGTCAAGGTTGTTGTTACTATTTTGGCAAATTCGTTCGGCCTACTCAATGCAGACCTATGATAGGTTTAGTTTTGACAAAGAAGAGAGATTAAATTAGACTTATTTAGACCATAAAATTATGCATGAGAATGAGCTATAAGAGTTTCTAATATGACTTGAATTCATTAAAGAAATAGAATACACACTTTGCAAAGATTTCAAGTCCCATGTAGACTTGATGTGGTGGCATCTAAATAGATCTTTCTTTTAGTTTTTTTTTTCTTTTTATTTTTCAAGTATTCTTAGTAGATCAAGAAAAATAAAATAAAAGCGAAATCTAGCAATCGAAACAAAGTATTTTGATTGAATTCTTACACTAAAATTTTTATTTATTTTATTTGTAAAAATCTATCTTATATTAATTTTAACCAAATATTTGTTTTTAACCTACTCTTTTAAAACAATAACAATTTTTTTTTTAAATCTATTATTTTTAAAAGAACAGTAATTACAAAAACTACCCCAATGATAGGTTGCCTGGGTAACTTTGCAAGAAGCGGGTGATAAAAACGGTGTCGTACTTTAACCACCCTGTTTGGATGTTGAGAAAAGGAATATATATCCTATCCATCTGGTTTGGCTCGCCGTAGCCAAAAGAAACGCTGGTAAGGGGAGAGAGATGTTTGCTGCCGCCGCCATAGCCGCGAACTCAGCTGGTTTCAATGTTTGTGGAAACCAGCGGACAAGGATAAGCATTTCAATGAGAAGAGTAACTGCAAGGCACCGCAGCCTGGCCGTGAATAATAATAAAAAATTAGAATCAGAATCGCACCAAAACAAGCAACAACAAGGTGCTCTTCATTTCTCTCTCTAATTACTCTTCCCTACTTAGCCTATTATTAAAAAAATAAAATGATTAATCTTCAATCAGACGAGGAGGAGGATCATGTTGAAAACAGTTTAGGAGTTGAAGCTGCATTATCCATGCTCAGATTCTACAAAAGTAAGTAGGTAAACTTGTCATCGTAGTTTTTGCTTTAATTTGGTCTTGTAATAAATTTATAATAATCTTACAAGCAGGGGAGATATCGCCGCTGTTACCAAATAGTTGTAGATATGTACCTACCTGTAGTGAATATTCCATGGAAGCTTATAAGAAATACGGTGTCGTCAAAGGCACCGTCTTGACTGCCTGGCGTCTTTGTCGCTGTAATCCACTTGGTAATGTATTCTTTGTTTTGCAGATCGTGTACATTTTTGTTCTTAATTAATTTTGATCGAGTTTTAATTTCTTTTGTAGGTGGTTCTGGCTTCGATCCTCCGCGATGGTTTGATGAGGATCCTCCTTTTCAAGAAGAATGAGATGAGACAAGAGAGCCAATTTTAATGTTTTCCTCTGCCTCCTCAAGTAAGCTTCTTTTTTTTTTTTTTTTTTTTTTAAACTTGAGTTTTATGGCTTCGCCGTAATTGGTTATATAATAATTTTTTAGGGAATCATTTATAAAATGTTTCATCTTTTATTATTCTTTATTTTTCAGGCAGGCGTCAAAGAGGGGATGGCAGAGGACTGTGTTGATACAGAAAACAGAATTTCATTGAAGGTTAAAGATGCACTCTTCAGATTTGCACTAATGGTACTGATTCCTTGTCTATATCATTAGGTTTCTAGATTCCAACACCTTTTTCTTTGTGTATATAAATCGTTAACAAAGAAGAGCTTAGCTGATACAGTCATGTGGTTTTATGAGTGTTAAGCTATCCAGTGTTCTTTAAGCTGCCCTTAGAACACCATTCAGTTTGTGGCTGTCTGACTGAAATACTGCATTCTCTTTTAACACTAATAGTTTCCTAGTCTGATAGTCTGAAATGCAATCATTCTGCTGTGTATAAATGGTGCAGCCCACCACTAACGTATTGTCTGCCTCCCAGGTTTTTTTTTTTTTTTTGAGTCTTCTTGGAGGCTAATGTTTTCTTATGTACAAAAAACATGACGAGTTAGTTGAAAGCTTGGAGCACCATTTGATCTTGAAACGCCTTCTCCCATGCTTCTGTGCCCATGTTTTAAGTTAACCTATTCATATAATGGTAGTGACTGGGGTTTTGAACTTTCAAAAGAAACACGCTCATTTGTTAAAGGTGTCATCCTTAAAGTTTGCGTTGTGGATTCTCATTGTCAGAGTCTCTTAGGTTATGATAGAGCTGCTGCTTCTGGTTAAGAATTCATTTATGATCATGATTGAGGTGATTAACCTAAAATGGTCAAAAGAATAGAACTCCACTATTTTGAACTCATTTTTGAAGCAACTAGGTTAAGCTGTGAAAACACACCCTTTGAAGTATGCATTTTAAGCTTTTGGTTTTGATCACTAACCCTTTTAAAATTTTGATTCTAACCTCTTCAGTAAGCCTGTATCTACTGTCTGTGTAATTGTGGTAATGATATTGGGCCCTACATGTTCCCCCCCAACAATTGCAATTTCCAGCCATTCCAATGAACAGAAATAAAAAGCACAGCCTTCTCATCACCTCCTTATCATAAATCACAATCTTCCTGAAATCCGAAGAACCCCCTCACATTTGCTTAGATTTTTCACCAGCTCTTGTCATCAGAGTCCAGGAAACCATAATCTTGTTGCACCTCCAAATTGTATACCTTACTGGCTGTGGTCGTTGCATTTATTGAGAGAAACAGAGAAGAGGTGGCCAGTATAAGGTGCTCTCCTTGGTCTTGAACGGAATGGGGAAGTTGGGCTTGGATTAGGGCATGGAGGGCAATGTTTAGGATAAGGGTTAGTGACCTATTAGAGAGTTTTCTGTTTTAGAGCGTGGGAGAGAACGAGCCGTTGTTATGAAGACCGAAGAAAATGATTTGAACTAGTTCTTTTTTTATCACTAAAATGTTAAGAAAAAACAGATACTGGGGAAAGAGTTTGAAGTAACATGCCTCTGAACAGAAGTGGTTGGAATGATAAGAACGCTCTCCTCTTTAACTTGATGCGGGGAAAAAAGAGATTTATAAGAAAACTAAGAAGAAAAATGAAGCTAGGAAGAAGAAAGCTAAAGAAAGAGAAGAAAAGGCTTAAAGATGAGAAAGAGTAAGGGTTAGAAAAGTCTGGAACTTCATAAATTTTATTTAATATATCAAAAACTATATAATATTTAGAAAAATATTATTTGCGCATGCAACATAAACTATATTAATTAGAATGGGAAATCTTTCCTTTGAAAACAAATTCCTTCCTTGCTTTCTAGATATGCTATCAAAGGAAATCTATTTGAGACTGAAGATAAACCAAATCTCCTTTCAATGCTCTTTACAACCCCTCTTACAAGGCATGCAATGATGACAGTGTTATTATTTATAATTTTCATCATATTTTCTTCCATTTTAATGAATAAAATAAGCACATTAGATTTTAAATGTTAAAAGAAAGTTGTTAAGTTGTTGTGAACCTAACAGATGTTAGTTTTCATGGTTGTTATGCTGCTTGATTCTAGGAGTCGTGATTCTTTATTATATATAATAAACTCCTAGAACCAAGCAGCATAACAACCATGAAAACTAACATCGACTATTAGGTTTCTATATATATATATATATATATATATATGGATATCTTAACTAGTTTTTATATACCTCGATTAATTTTACAAGTTTTAAAGTTAACAATCATATAAATCTTCAATAACTCTGAAATTTATAGGACTTGAAATAAAAATTTTTAGAAAATAAATATAATACTTGATCAGTTAATTATACTTTTAAGTTTTGTTATGGATAATTAATATCATAGATTTTGACTAAAGTAACATGAGTAGCTACTGTAGTGTGTTTAAATTGTTTCACAGGTGCCATTACTATGTTAAAAATATTGAAAAAATATAAATGAAATTTTCATATGTTTTACTAAATAAATTAAATACACAATCTCTTTCCCCTTTCACTTCATCCATCCTTCCCTCAATTGTCTGGGAAAATTCCAGCTGTAATAAGAGTTTAATTTACTCGATCCCTGTTCATTTTCTTCCATTTCCAACTGAATAGATTACAACTTATTCCATATAATTAAAAAAAATAAATCAATTAAATATACTTGTATAAAAGAATAATTAAATTTTTTTGCTTAAATTATTTTCACAATAATCCTGTACCCTATCTACCTATTCTTTTACTTTTCCTATATCTTAAAATAAATAATAAATAAATAATATGAAATAGATGAAAATGATCAAGTTATGAATGGATTTAAAAACATACTAATTAAATTATATAGTTATAAAACTATAATTACCAATTAATCAGTTTTACTATGAAGAATAATAATTAACTCAATTATAAATTTGTTTAGTTTTACTAGTTTGCATGTCCGCGTTACACTACGAGCATATCAAAAATCTTTTGAACATAAAAAAAAAATGTTCAGATCTTGAAGAATTATTTGATATTATTATTAAACTAAAAAATATAATCATTTCAAACATTTCTTTTCATCAAGATAAATTTTCATTGCAAAATAAGGCTAATATGTGCGTTTAATAAAATAAATTGAGATTTATGTGTTTATAAATGATAATATATTTGTTTATCTAAACCAAATATTAAGAAAGATGAGATAAAGATGTATATTAAATCAAATGTATTTTTTTAATCTAAATATAAATTTTTTTAAAAAAAATATTAACTCATTTTAAATAATCACAAACATATATTTTTGAAGTCTAAAATAAATTTTCTTATTAACATATATTTTGTATATGATTGAAATCATTTTTTTTTGTTAAAAAATATATTTAATGGTTGTTATATATATGTGTTAAAATATCAAAATATTATGTCCAAATTTTATTTGTGATTGAAAGCTAAACAAATCATATATGTGTTAAAATCATGGTCAACATCTATTTAAAAAATCAATTTGAATTGAATTTTCATGAATAATGTATTATTAGAATTATTATTTTCATATTAGATACATAATAATTGAATAAGAATTATTAAAATTCAAATAAAAAATTATAATATTATTTAAGAACAATGTCAAAATTAAAATGTAAGTGAATCATTATGGTAATTGTTTGTTATTGAGTGCTAAAGAAACAAAGAAAGAAAAAAAAAACATAAAAAGGTTTGGCCTAATACATAGCGCCCAATAGCAAGCCAACAATGCATAGGCCATGCATTTGACAATTTGGATTATAGAATCACCAAACTCAATAACATATTTTAAATCATTTTTTTATTTAATTATATACTAACAAAAAATTATGCGCGGACTTAATTCGACTCTTGGAAAATTTAGGGTTTATGGTGGGGTTTCAAAGGCTTTCGGATAAAGGTGTTGAATCAGTAATATGCAGGCAATACTTGGTGTATGTTAGTGTAAGACCTTGTGCTTTGCTAGACGAGAACAAACACGGACTTTGTAAGTTTGAATGTGTCAAATGGACTGCCTATTGGTAGAGCCCGGTCGCATTCTAGCACCAACTTTTGAAATCTCATGTTGACAAGTATGGGGTAATTCACACAGAAATTGATAGTGTTTGTTATCGTATATGGTAATTTTTTAAAGTAATAATTTTTTAAAAAAAGAAATTAAAAGAATTGTTTTATATTAGCAAATTGTAATCATCAAAAAAATACTAAAACATATAAATTTGATATTTTTTCAAGGCAAATACATCCTTGGTTGGAAACACAATACCAAACTGGTAATTTTCCTACGAGACTAACTATTGCATGTCACTTCCATGTGTAGAAGATAATATTGTGATACCAGGAGAAGATTATTGGAATCTTTTCAATTTAGTTCAGGATTTGATTGCTTAACCAATGTATTTTTTTGTTGGATTGACATGTCTACCTATAAGGTTATGTTGACACATTCGTTGTTCGAACCACACAATTCTACTTAATTTGAGACTCTTTCTGTAGTATTATTCTCTAATTGGATTGTTCTTTTTTATTACTTCTATGCTTTGATTGAAAATTGCATAATACATTTGCTCACGAACTAAACCAACTTGGCGATTTAATGCAAGCCTAATTTAAAAACATGTTTAAAAGTATAATTATAATTATTTTTTAAAATATTTTTTACTTGAAAATATATTAAAATAATATTATTTTTTTATTTTTTTAAAATTATTTTTAACATCAATATATCAAAATAATTTAAAAATACTAGAAAAAAAAATTAATTTAAAGCAAAAACAAATTAAAAAATTTTAAATTTTTTTTAAAATATTTTTAAAACAAAAATAAACAAGAAAATTTCCCATGCGCTTACAGATCAATCAGGTCCTTAATAAACGGGGCACCGCCATGCAAGCATGAGCAATTAGCCTCATGCCTTATTTAGCATTACGTAAAAATGCCTCATTCTCCGGCATTGTCCTAGTCGAAGGCTCAAAGATTATGACCATATAAGCTCAATGGAACGTGCTTGAGAATTTGCCGTGTTGGGTACAACCAACTATTGGCTCGATGGCCACAGTTCACACCGCGGCTACGGTGGCATCTGCAGAAATCATCTCTAATATATATATATATATATATATATATATATATATATATATATTACGACTGCAAAGCGACAAGGTGTGTAACATCAAACCCATTCAACAAAACTTGTTTTATTTTAGCTTGGCTCAAACTATACAGCGATTTTCTATTGGCCTTTACATAGTAATTTGCTGGCAAAACAAGACCTGATCCAATATTGTACTTTCACGTACTCTAAAAGTTCTTTCTCTTTTGTCTCAACTCATTGAGCTCCATCTCTATGTCAGGATCTCGGAATGAATTGTTTGAGCTGGTGACAACTGTTCTTCCTGGTGGAAGTTCTCCTTTCTGCTACAGAGAATCAAAGAAATAAGTGTTCTCAAAGAAGACATAGGGCATAGAAGTTACACGAATTTTACAACGAGAGATATTCACAAAATAAGGTTTAAACCCATCAACAATCTTTTCTCCTCCTCCTCACAGTACTACCCCTATCTTGTATACAGAAATTATTGCAGTCCAAAATAATGCAAACCGCATAATTCCTTGTCCTGGTTCTATGGTTGTCATCCTCAGAATGAATACCAGGATAAGAATTTTTTTTATGTACTCAAACAACGGATTCTGACGGTAATTATTTTTAACAAGAAAGTCTTACAGTGCCTTTTTTCTCATAAACTAGTGAGTTGGATAAGGCATACCTTTGAGCTACCAGCTAGTTCCTTCTTCAGATTCTCAAGGTCATCATCAACTGATGACCCTTCAAGTAACGCAAACTGCATAGACAATGAAACACAAAAAATGGCAAGGATCACAAAGAAATCTGCTTTTTGGAAATAAACAACCAATTGCAAGGTTAAAAGCACTACATCAAATGTATTAAGATTGGGATGATCAGCAGTTTCTTTTGTGTAGGAATTGGAGTTACAATCGGGCAGAAATATATTGTCAGTTTCAGATATGGTCATATTTCGGCTGCAGAGTGAGTGGACTGCTGGAAAAAGAGGGGACACGAAGAACAGACAGCAATAAGGAAAGATGAAGCTAATCTAAGAGTAGGAGAGAAGACCTAAGTACCAAGTTTACAGCAAAGTCTCAAAACATAAAATTCTCAGTAGTATCCATTGTTTCATAAGAAAGAAACTACAGCCTGAAATAGACTCCAAAACCCAAACCATAGAAGAGTTGTACCATAAGTCGTAAGAAATATATCTAAGCTGAAAAAAGAAAACAAAAGGGAAAAAGGCCATGTTCAATGAACAGTGCCTGAGTGACAAATAGAGGAAATAAAACTGCTACATTAAGTTGACACTAACTTGACTAAGAACTATAAAAGCAAAACATATTGATTTTTTATGAATAAAAGACTGAAATAGCCTAACTGAAAACCATCATATATCTACAGAAGTTTTATTCAGAAGAAGAAGAAACCACCATGGACACTTATTTTCAGGAAAAAAAACAAAACACCCTCTCAATATATGTAGAAACAGTCAACTTATTCTTGAGTGGAGGATGGTACTGGCTCTATCTGAAAAATTGGCTTCCATTCTCAATGTCATCAAAGGATTCAACTACACTAACAGAGCAGGACCTACTCATAAACCAGGAAAAATAAAAAAACTGTATCTACCAAGGAATGCCTCAAAAAGTAGTTTCTACTATCTAAGATCCTCTTCAGGCATGTTGAAAATTTTTACATCCAATAAGAACAATGCTGTGAATCATGTTTCACCTTTCTTCAAATTATCATGGATACCTTGAAAGAATGGAGCAAGCTTCAAGATGTAGAAAATATATGGCACCTCATTAACTAAACCAGACAATAAAATAACTATTCAATAACTGTTTTGTTGGATATTAGTAGTGGATGATAATCCTCCCTTTCAAATCTAAAATATTCACAGCATACACTGGTTAATACTATCACAAGCCAGAATCACCCAAAGGTGCTCCCTGCATTTAATTCTAGAGTAAAAGATAACCATGCAACTCCAATCTCCATCAGCTTCCCTTGGCACTGGAAGGTTGAAAAGTTCCAAGACAAAGGGAAGCATCTTTCCATCAGTTGGGTGGTATCTATAGCCTCCATGGTCATGGTCTCACAATATTTTACTTTTCACTCACTATCCTTCAGGTGTATCTTTTATACTAAGAGAGGGACATCACCTTATAAGGGCATCAACCTTGAGCACTGTCCAAAACACTTGTAAGAAAATAAAAATAAAAAAACAAAATCACAAATCTTCCATCATCTTAGAACTCAACATCATTTTAACTGTCCCACTGAAGAGGTTGGTGAATTAATAGATCAATCGAGCAAAAGGTTAGAGCTCCTTTCTTTTGTATTAACCTCTCAAGTTTCACCAGTAAACATTTCTTATGGAAGGTTAATAAGCATGATTAACAAATAATCTTTTTCACCTGATGATACCCAAATAAGGAATTTATCTTTGTTATTCCCAATAGTCTACGTTAATAGCTACCCTTTAATTATACATCATTTGTCGCATTTATGCACTGAATAGAAACTAAGCTTGAAGTCAGCTACCATGCATTTTAGCTTGAAGGGGTAAAATGATTTCATTGGATTCTATTCCAATGAATTTTCAGCCCATCAAGGGCCAAAGAAGTCACGTTCTCAGAAAGGGGCTCAAGAACTGCCTTTGGTCATGAGGTAATAAATAGGAAGGGAGAAAGAATAAGCCCTAGCTGCAGAAAGGAAGCAGAATTAGAAAACAAAAAAAACAAAAAGCAAAGGCAAGTGCCAATCCAGCTTCTCTATCATGTTAATCACAATTGAATTCATTTCTAAATAACTTATTTTGACTCTAAAAATACAAGTAGAGAAAATGAATTAAATTGGCTAAATTCATGGACTTTTAAATAGGACCTGACTGTATGCATCATGAGTGATTTGGCATGGTGGAAATCAATCACAATTGTACAAATATGTGCATGCATGCACATGATAGTTTTATAAAATCAGTTATGGAAGTCAGGACATGCCAATATGTCTCTGTATTTAGCATTTAGAATAATTTAACTAATGATTCAAAATTAATAAATAAATACACCCCATTGCTCAATGATAATGCAAGGATCAACAAAAGCGAACGCTGATGTTTCCAACAATTTATGGAGGGAGAATTGGACAGAGAATGGTTTAGCTCATTAACATTCTTCAAAATTATAAAGGGCACACAAATAAAAAATAGTTGAAGGACAAAAATAACAGATACCTTTCCATCAAGCTCGTTTGTAGTCAACTGGCCAAGAGCTTCAGCTTCTGATTCCATTGCCATTACTATCAAGAGAGAGGGGGGGGGGGATCTTAGATACAGTTAGGTGCCAATGGTAATCCACACTGCAATGATCCAATAATTAACAAGGCATCCAGATGTCCCACTGCAAGCATCATTTCTAGTAACCAATGCCAAGGTAGAATAACCATAAACAGTATCCAACTTATGGTTCTATTGATTATTCAATAAAGGAACCATTGATATAAGGAATAGGGGCTTACTATCCAAAATTATAGGTATCAGAAAAAAAATCATTTTCATAAAATAGGCAGAAATGGAAACAGGCACTTGAAAATGCTGGGAGTACAACTTTCGGATGATGCACAAGAAACACAGTGGAAGTTTTTATATCAACCATTTTAAAGGAGGATACAGAGAAGTAATCATGTGGAGACTAAAAACATGGTTATATAAGCATCCATATACTGGAAAAGAATTGGCAAAGTTAAACAGACATCCTAGATAAGTATCCAGGTCACAGCTAGAAAAATTCAATTTGGAGACATGATCATTCAAATGAAACAAGAGAAAAGAAAGATTGTAGCATGAGTTTTGGATAGACTGAAGTGGAAATATAGGAAAACAGTTATGAGCATATATGGTGATGTCTACATGTAAGTGGATTCTAGAAACACTGGCATAACTCATGTCACAATGTCCTGTTTCCAGCAGATATTACCAGACTCTGACAAAGTCCAAGGAAGACAGGAAATGCATACGAAATAGAGCAATGATGAAGAGACTAGATCTAAATCTTTTACCTTTCTCTTCCATCTTTTCAAAAGCTGCAAGTGCATTACTTGTATTAACATTTCCCAACATTTCATTCATTTTGGTTGTAGTCCTACAGGAACACAGAAGTGCACAACAAAGCAAGCATCAGAAAGGCAACACACTTAAAGAAACAATGCTACTTTGAGAGGGGAACTGGGGGTAGAGACAACTTTGCAGACTGAGCACGTGCTTTCAGAGTATCTTTCTTTGATTTTGCCTCCTGCATTTTGCTCTCAAGAAGCTACACAGAAAACTTACAACAAGGTCATTAGTATATCACAGTAGCTATCAAAAAGATGAAAACCAAAAGGTAGAATGGAAACAGCACGAAATATGGCCAAGTAAATTTGAAAATTTTTACCAAAAGATTTTTTTGAGAAAATGTTAGTCAGCCCCAACACCAACAAAATCCTAAAACAGAGAACCTCAAGCATGGTTTAAAAGCAGGTCTTTGGTTTATAGTGGAAAGAAAGGAAAGGAAAATTGAGCTTTGAAAATAGCTTCAACTGAAAATAACATAGATGTATGGAAATAGCACTCCAATGGCACAAGCATACCCGAGTATTAGAGACGAGATTCTCAACGACACCTTTCTGTTGATCAAGTTGAGCTTTGAAAGAATTAGCATTATCCTGAAAAAATGCAAACAGAAAAATTAACTTTCAAAAGGATTCCTTTATAACTGTGACAACATTTGCACATGCAGCTTGCAACATCTACTCAATTCTTTGTTTACACTCACAGCTGAATTCTCAACAACAAATAACAGCAACTTCCACATTTGTTATTTTAGACGTAACAGAGCTTAGAAAACATGAGGGAATAAGTTGAGATGAGGGAATTGACTTGAGTAACATCACTCTAAAATACTTGCTCTTGTAGTTTAAGCATAATTTATCAGAAGTAACATAGTAACAATACTCATCAAAAGCCTCCTATCCTAGTTTCTCTACAAACTAGGGATGCTCATAAAGAAAGTAGCTAGAAAATTATGCACGGATAAAAAATTAAGGAAATAGAAGATATTGTTAGTTATTGACGACATCTCATCATTAACAAGCTAGATTGAATAACTCTCTGCTAGCTCAACATATTAAAGCAGTAATAAAAATAAACAACAAAAGTTGACAATCATGCAGTTAGGAAACTTATGATGAACTAACAGGGAGGTTCCAATTTTACCCATAAACTGGGGATGTGTATAGACTGTTAATTCAAAAGAACACTTTTTTCTTTTCTCGCTCTTTCTCCCTATCTCTTTCTGTCAGCAATTTGATAAGGCTTGAATGCCAATCCAATAACATTTAGCATTGTTCACCTTGTATGATACCAATGGACCTTTAGTCCAAGTATCTTTTTCTTTTTTTTTCTTTTTTGATTCACGTGGAGTGTTCGAGCCAGCTTGCACGCACTTCGACTAATCCCCACGGGTCCTGAAATTAACGACCAGGTAAATCTCCAGTGGCCATCAATATTAGCAACCACAGGGCTCGAACCTTAGACCATAGGGAGGGCAAAACCCTTGGTCCCAAGCTCTTACTACCGGACCACCTACTTGATAGTTAACCAAGTATCTTTCTTGCTTTCTAAGGCAGAGGTACTTGGTATGAAGTGCAATCTAGAACTAGACAATTTCATTCACCATGCATTCTTGTTCATGAAGATTCAACTTACAGCATACGTTTTACGTCTCTTGAGAGCTTCACGTGCAAGGTCTTCCTCTCCCTTTTGAAGGGCAAGTTGTGCCTTACGGTACCTATATGGTGCAAAATAACTTCATTTCTATAATAAGAAAGCAATCATGTAACGAATCTAATTGATTTGTCACTTGCTGGTAGTAATAGCTCCAACCATGGTTTACCATTCTTCGGAAGCTAGTTGTGCAGCTTTATATTTATTTTCCAACCTTTTTTGAGAAGCCAGAACCTAAATAAAACGTAAAAAGAAGAAAATTAGAAAGGAAAAGGGGAAGAATAAAGAAATTCCACATTAGCAGAAAATTGAGAAGCCTAGAAATTTTATGTCTATTAATGATACTACCATTTGGGGTTAAATGCTTGACATATTATACTCTCGTAGTGTATTAAAAAGTGTGTGTGTGTGTGTGTGTAACAAAAATGACAGAAAGTGTAAAAGAAATGATGAAGAGAACAGGGAAGAAAGAACCAATAGTAATTAAAGAAGGAAATAAATGCAAGATAAATTACTTGTGCTGTGGCCTGACGCATTTTTGTTAAGTCATCATTCATTTCAAGTACTGTCTGCTCTAGAATTTTCTCTGGATCTTCAAAGGAACTTATGATTGCATTTGCATATGACTGTAACAGAAGAGAATTAAACCATGTTGGTTAATGTAGAAAAGGTATAAAATTATCAGCGATGGTGGTAAAAAATGACCAGAGAGTCATTACATAAACATGGATGAACACTCCAAGATCTCACCTTCACAACTCTACCAAACCGATCAAAAAGGTTCATGCAAGTGCCAAGAGCACCTCCACCTTGTCTGTAACATTGGGACCGAGTGGACAGACTGGTCCTTATCCTAACAACTTTTAGAGCTTCAACTGCAAGCAAAATTAACTCAGCAAAGAGATCAATATGTGTCTAAACACACAAGTGAAGCGCCAAATGCATACATGTGTATTCAGAACCAGATTGCTGACATTTATATAGAGCTACTCTCTTATGCTTGCCTAGTCAACGTTTTTAAATTTATTAAAGATCTATATCAAATTACTGAAGTTTCTTGTAACAAAAGCTCACAAACAGCATTCAGCCCTAAACCGAACAAAAAGGACAAGAATATCCATACAGCCAACCCCATCAACTCTTGTGACTTGCAACACTCAAATGAATTCATTGGACTTTGAACAATCAGCCCCTACAAAAATCCCTCCTCACAATCACAACACTCCACCAAAGATATTACAAATTCATCCAAAAGGGTCTCCTTAATATCACCCCCTAAAAGAAACCAGCTTCAAAAACAAACAATTGGGCACACCGCACTTCGCTCGTATAACTAACATCAGAAACAGTCAATTATCTCATCTGGGTCTCCTCAATTCACATTTAACACTATAAAGCACCAAGCTTTGACGCAAAAAGGACAGAAAATCCAAAAAAAAAAAAAGATTAAATTTAGGAACTAAAACTAAAAACTAACGGATGCCCATTAACACATACGACAGAAAAAAGTAAAGTACCTACCTCCACCATTGAAAAACGACGTCGTGAGGGTCCTCCTCTTCACCATACATAAAGTATTATTATTGTTACCCTTGTTGTTGGAGCTTGAAGAAGTAGAAGGAGGGTGTGGCATTGGCAGGGTTAATCCTGTAATTAACTGTGATTTAATGGCCATTTTGTAAGTGAGTGTCGACCTTGCTGCTTTGGTAAAGAATAACAGAGTTGCTCCAAAATAGAAAAGAAAAAAATCTTCTGGATAGAGGAGAAGAAGAGACCAGGATCACTTTATATAACAGGTAGGTCAGCATTTTTTGTGCGGTTCGATTTTTTTTAAAAAAACTAATTAAAAATAAATTTTTAAAAATTTAAAAATTTAGACTGGAATTAAACCGGAATCGGTTCAAACTAATAGTTTCAGTTTAGTTCAGTTTAGTTTTTTAACAAAAAAACCAAAATACCTGTATTGTTGTTTTTTAAAGCTTTTTTAGGCTTTCTAATGAGCTAATAATTAATGTCAATATTTTCTATTTTTGTTACAAAATTCTATAATAATATGTTTAATATTTTTTGTCATTAAATATTCATTTATATTAAATTATTAGTGCTCATATTGTGTTTAATATGTTGCAAGTCTTTCTAATATTTATGTTTTGGAGTTTGGACTCCTCATGCATCAAAGTTTAAATAACACACACACCAAATTAAAATTAAAATTACAAAGCATTGCTTTCAAAAGGGCTTCAAAAAAACAACAAATAATATTGCCATAAAAAATAAAATACTTCATGCAAAAAATATAAATCTTCATTGTGCACATCATCTCAATCAAAAAGCACATCAAGATGACAAGAACATTGTACTTTGATTCCGTAATACCATTGATATCAAAACCTGAAAATCAAGATCTAAAATTATAACATGATAAAATAAATTAGAATATGTAAAAATAAAAAGTAGTATTTTACCATCAAAGTAACTTTTAAACTAATTATCATCCGTTACTAAATGTAACTTTCCACCAAATTCTATAAAATAAAAAATTAGACATGTTAGATGATTGCAAACAATTTAATTAATAAATAACAAAATAAAAGGTGCAAGTTTCTAAAATAAATTACCTGACTCAAGGTTTTTGTAGGTTTCAAGATCATTTATCAAGCTTCTAATATCAGTTGGAATTGATCCATGATGCAACCAATTTTGACAACAAATGAGTGCTTGAACAGTTGCTAGAGATAAGGAACTTTGAAAGTGATCAAGTACACGACCACCTGTGCTAAATGCTGATTCAGAAGCCATTGTGGATATAGGAATAGCCAGAACATGTTGTGCAACCTTTGAAAGTGTCTTATATTTCAAAGCATTACTTTTCCACTAACCTAAAATATCTAACTTATCATCATTAGGATCCTCACAATCTTCAATCAAATACCTCTCAATCTCATTTTTATTTTCCATACTATCCACCTCCAGCAAATGTCTTTTGAATCGAGCCAAAGTGTTAACATCTACCTCCACATCATCAATAGCATTAACATCATGTTTATGCCTATTATTATCCATCACTTCATCAATTTTCAAATAAAACTCATACAAGCTCACCAAAGTATCTTTCACCTTATTTGTTAGCAATTGTGCTTTGTCATAATCATACAAATCACCAAAGCAAAATTTCACATATTTCAACTTCAAACGTGGATCTAAGACATTAGCCACATATAAAAAAAAATTCTGATTTACTTCACAACCCCAATACTTCTTAAATTTAAACATCATATTCATCGCCATTCCATTTAAAATACTATCTTTACTTTTACACAATTGCAACAAGTTTGTATGCATGTAAATCAATTCATTGAAGAAAGAATTTGATGTGACATGCAATAAGCCAGAAAATCTCAATGTAACCATATAAAAGATCTTTAAGAACTTAACCAAAGTTCTTGTATTTTCCCAATCCTCCAAACCAGGTGGCCCTATGTTTTTTTTATTCCCCTTTGAATCAACCTCCAAAAAGTAACTCATATACCTAGGTTCTTTTTCACCTAACCTCATAAATACCTTTTCAAAATTTTCAGCAGCTTCTAGCATAAAATAAGTTGAATTCCATTGAGTTGCAACATCTAAACACAATGATTTCTTACACTCTATATGCAACTTTTTAGCCCACTTCTTAAATGCAAGATACCTTGACGGTGAAGATCTCAAAAACCTAATGGCATTTCGAATCTTAACAACTGAAACATTAATCTCTTTCAAGCTATCACACATAATGAGGTTTACAATGTGTGCACAACATCTAACATGCAAGTGCTTATTTGACAATATATTAGTTGGCCAATCTTTCATCACATTCTTTAAATATGAAATGGTCATATTATTAGAGCTTGCATTGTCTAATATAATGGTCAACAGTTTATCAATCCCCCACTCTAACAAACAATTCTCAATAACTTGGCCAATTGTCTCACCCATATGATTGGAAACTTGACAAAAATTAAGAATTCTTTTATGTAAATTCCAGTCATTATCAATCTAATGAGCTGTTAAACACATATAGTTAATATTTTGGATTGATGTCCATGTATCTGTTGTCAAGCACAATCGTTGACCCGTAAGAGCTATCCTCAATCTATCATTCTCTTCAACATAAAGTTTCAAACAATCTCTCATAATTGTAAAACAAGAAGGAATGTCAAATCTAGGTTGCATGGTCCTAGCAAATAATTTAAATCCCCGACCCTCCACAAAATTAAAAGGCAACTCATCAATTATAACCATCTTTGTTAGTACTTGTCTACATTCATCATAATTATAACCTATTGCCTTAAGACTTCCTATATTTTATTCTCCCAATTCACCCTTCTCTATCTTAGGTTCTAATACCAAAACCTTTTGTTTCTTATCAACCACAAAAGGGAACTTCTTGCATACTTTTAAATGACTCCACATATTACTTGTGCTATTAACAATAGTATGACATGCATAATGTTTTCCACAATAATTACATTCAGCTTTAGGGGCTTTAGGATCAACATCAAGTTTTGTAAAGTGATCCCAAATTTGTGACTTTTTTTTTATCATCAGCATTTCTTTTCCTAGATGCAAGAACTTGAGGTTGTTTACCTTTTGTATCTGTGGTGGATCCTACATTGGTTGATTCTGTGTTAGGTTTTGAAGTTGGAGAAGTTGTTGGTGTTGGTGTAGTGTCCGTGGATGAAACATTTTGAATTTGAGTAGTTTTCATCTGTTATTACATAATGAAAACATGTTAAAAACCAATAATTTATAATAAATTAACAATAATACAATTTCAGCATATATATATATATATATATATATATATATATATATATATATATAAACATTATTCTCTTTTCATAAAATAAAAAGAAAAATCAGTTTTTAGAATTGATAAATTAAAATCAACCGAACCCCCCCTTTTTTTAACACAAATAATAAATATTATTCTCTATTTTTTTTAGCACACAGCACACCATAATAATGGATTAGCATTTAGCAATGATATTTAAAACAAATATAATAACATTTTTTTCTCACACAGCACACCATTATTCTATGTCTTTACCTATTTTTCTCCCTGATGTAATAACATCAGGCTCACCACTACGTACCAGTGCCAATTAAATTAATATCTGCTTGACTGGTGTTTGAAGATGAAAATGGTAGGAGAGGGATGTGGTTGGCTGGTGTTTGAAGATGAAGAATCAAAGATGGTGGGAGAGGGATGTGGCTAGCTGGTGTTTAAAGATGAAGAATCGAGGATGGTGGGGGCTGGTTGTGGTCCAATAGATAAAGAAGGATTGATTTCGATTTGAAATTATGAATTGTGAATTGTGAATTGTGAATTGTGAGTTGAGGGAGCGGTTCAGGAGCAAGGACAAGGACGACTGGAGTATGGATGCTAGGGTTAAGAAAAATAACGTGATTTTTTTTGTATTTATAGTACCCTTTAAACTGAAACGGTTCGGTTCGGTTGGGGTTTTTTCGATTTCTGAAACCGAAACCGAACCGAACCGAACCGAAAATTTTTGGAAAAAAATTAATCAGTTTAATCGGTTTTTTTTTCGGTTCGGTTTTTTTAGTTTTTTTTCTCGGTTTTTTTGCTCACCCCTAATAACAGTTTTGTCAATCTCGTTTCCGGTTTGAATTTTTTATCTAAGCAAGACTGAAATATTTTAAGGTGAACGGGTTCGGGTTTTATTATTATATTGCTTGTTTTTATTTATTTGTTTCTTTAAATTGTAATTTACTTGTGCTTTTCTATTTCATATAAACTAACAAAAATGAACCAATTTCATCCTAAACATTTTCTTGATAAATTGATTTTGTTTCTAATCCATCATTGAACCAGGTTTATATCAACTCTATGCTAAGAATTTATATTATTAGTATCTTGTGTTAGTTCAATTCCATCCATAATTTATACTAATAGTAACTAGTTGATTTACTCACATGAGTGTTTTATATTTTATATATGCTTTTTTATTTATTTTATATCATGTTTATTATAATCAAATACAAAGATTTTAAAACAATTGAAAACAAAAGAGATAACATGTATATTTTTATTAAACAATTAAAACAATTGCAATTTTAAAAAAGAGAAAAAAAGTAGAAGAAAATAAAAGCTTATGCATATGTAAATTTGTTTAGACTCATATAGGATCAAGAACTCATGATAGAATAGCAAAGAATGCATATGAATTTGAGCAGGAAAAAAAATATATGTATATACACAAGATAGATTGATAAACAGGCTAGAAAATATAATTATTTAATAATAAACTTATGCATGGGATATCTATTTAATAATGAATAAAAAAGTAATAAAATAATCCTTTATAATTTTAAACAAAAGGTATCCAAAGCATGAGAAGAAGGACAATTATATCATTTTAGAATAATCACTCAATAATAAACTTATGCTATCAAATTATCCTCAAACTTCTTGATTATATGGTCAGAAAAGAGATGTGCGCTCATACAAGAGATCATGAAAAATAGTTAAAAGAGATCAAAAATAGAGTATATAAGCTATAGTAAAAAACTATGACACACACATGAATAATAACTCAAAAAACTTAAACTAAGCACCCTTCTCAAGTTTTAGGCACTATAAAATTTTATGTTGTAAAATGTAAGAGAAACTTCCTTAACACATGCGCTTTTAATAATAGAAGAAAGGCAAGCATAATTTAATGCTAGATTTAGATAATCTTGTGCTCTTATTGAGTTTATGTTTCAAATCATCATTGAAGACATTAAGAGTAAGCAACTAATGAAAATCAAAATTATAAGTAATCATTATATAGATTTAATGTTAGTCAACAACCACATATATTATGTTAAAGTATAAAATTAAGAAAAGGCAAAATGCAATATGAGAAATCAAACATGAAATTATTGTCTTGTAAGCTTTATGAAAAGAAGTTTACATAGAGCTAAAGCAAACCCTAATGGACATATACTCTCTTTTAGAGTCTAGGATAAAAAAAACAATAAAAAAAAAGATGTAATCATAGCTAACTTTGAACACAATGTTAGAAGCAATGCCTAAAATTTTCAAATAAGTGAATGTAGAAGTAAAAAGTCAAATGGATAACAAACTTTCTAAAGTAATAGGTCAATTAAGTTGTGCTAATGCAAACTCATTTTAGAAGGCATACAATCATTTATATTGAGATGTAAAAGGTTATAAGGCAAGAGAAAATCCTTATTATAAACCTAAAGATATGTAGAGTAGGCCTTTGATCATTGGAGAAACAATAATATAAGTGATCCTTTTATGGAACCTTACAGTGACTTAATTTCAAGTTTAGGGCTTCCAATAAAAGACCTAAAAAGGAATAATAGGTTGGAAAATAAAAATGGCTAGTGGTAAAGGTAGGTACGGGTAAACCAGCCAAATCTATAATCGAAATTGGAATACATAGTAAGGATAGTAGAATAGGCTTATGGTCTAAGGATGCAACAAGTATATATGCATACCTATAGTAAACCATGTCCAGAATATATAGATAGCAGATATCCCAACCATGCATATGCCTTTAAGTTTGAAGATTTTGCCTTTTTTAATGGGTAAAAGACTTGTAATTATTATAAAACACATTGCAAAGTTCATATACCAATATAAAGAAGTTGTTGATTTTAACTACCTTAAGCATAAGTCATTTATAAATTCATTGATTAGGGTAAGGGGATTTTTTTAGTATATAAACATACCATCTAACTCAATATATTCCTAAAGAGAATTGTAAGTCATTTTTAGGCTTATTTTTCAAAACAAATCCCAAAATTAGATTAGTAGATATAGTAAAGTTAAAACAACATTAAGATGAATCTATCAAAGAATACTTAAGTAGAATTATAATGGTTAATCCCAAATGTTAGGCAAAGATTCCAAAAAAAAATATGTGTTCATAAAGTTTAAAAAGCATTTAGGCTTGGATATTGAGCTTAAAGAAGAATTTTGAAAGGATAGAGTTTAATGACATATATGAGTTATATGCCCCGAGTACATATAAGAGTTTGTTGAAAGAAAAAAAAGATGAAAGAACTTTTTTATTTTTGATAGTTATTACTAAGAACCAATTCAATTAGAGAACCATATTGTATAATTTTTCCCAGAATAACCTTTATCGTGTGATGTGTTAGTGAAGAAGAATGCGAAGGCTTTAAAGTCATTGAAATCCATTAAAAACTTACTTGAGTAAGTGTAGATCCATAACACTAAAGGCAAATAAATCATTTATGCTAGATTGAGTAAAAGACAAGATTGAACCTAGAACAAAATAAGTTAGGAAGTATTTAGGTAAGAAAGAAAATGTCAAAATTACAGAAATTAAAGACTTAATTAGTGACTTTAAGTTTGGTTGATGAAGAGTAGTGTTTTATTTAATGTTTACCCTTACTTGTTTATTAAGATGAATATTAAAAATGCTCTTATTGTTTTAAAATAGGCTCATCGAGAAGAGACATTATAGAATATTTGTTCATCATATAAGTAGTAACATATGGGATCGAGAGTAGAACATGATTATATTTCTCCTTTATTAAATTAATAATTATTGGCACTTGATTTTTCATTATTTTTATAAGATAAGTTATTAGATGGAACAAAAGAAAAACCTCTAACTTGTCTTTCCTCAACCAAAAGAACATTGTTATAAAGAAAAAGGTTCGAGACCTTAAATATTTTTTTTTGTTAAATCTTCATATTAATAAGGCATAGATGGAATTTTAATAAAATAAGTTAAAATCTCAACAATAATTGAATAAGATATAAGAGGTTCACTTCTCATTATCCTCTTTTATTTATCGTATTTATTAATGAACTTTATCAGTCAAGCAACCTAATTTCTAAAGTCCTTAGTCAAAGTTGAGAAGTCAATCTTAATTTGTTAGATAATGATTAAAAGGTGTACATTAGCACAATTAAAAAATAAAACTCATGTTTTAAAAAAAGAAGATTAAATGCTATCGAGGAATGAATTAAGTTATATATATATATCTTCTCAAATATGGAATCAAGAATCACAAGTTCCTATTTACATCTTTTTAAAAATAATGTTGCTCTAAAAGAATAAGGTTCCTAGTTATATGAGAAGATATACTAAAAGCTATATATGGCTAAAAGTTTTAGAGAATGAATGAAGTCATCATAATCATCATCTCTTTCAAGAGAAACATCTTTTTTTTTCCTGGCAAGTGCTTTGGCCTTTCCTAGTAAAATGAATAAGAGTCATTTTTATATATCTCTTGAACATGTTTAATTTTTAAAGCTGGAAGAGTTAAAGTTTTTTAAAAAGGAAATAATGATAGCTTTAAAGTTTGGATTATTTTTTTGATGAAATTTTTTTTTTATCAAATGTAAGAAATATATAGATAAAAAAATAAGCTAGAAAACTAGTGAAGTACAAAATATTTACAAAAAAGCCAAATCCCAAAGACTAGGGAACATGCTTCCTAAAGAAATACAAAGCAAGCATATCTTGCAAAACAATAATACAAACTAAAAGGTGGGTGCAGGGGAACAGACTCCACAGGACAAGCACCCCAAAAACAGATCAAAGGAATATACTCCCTTATACAGATAAAAGCAATAACTAGACTAATAATAATAATAATAATAATAATACTCAGTACGTGGCGTTGTTATACCTGAGAATGATCTAAAAGATCGGGTCACAGGTTTCCAGCTTATATACTGAGTTTATGAAAAGATCGAAAATATATATTATATAATATAAACAGATTTCTGATGCGAATGAACAAGGCAAGACCAACAATGTCAGGATCCTTGATCAAACACAGAGCATACTTAACGTACATAAAATATAACAAGAATGTAAATAATAATAATAATAATAATAATAATAATAATAATATTAGTAGTAGTAGTAGTAGTAGTAGTAGTAGTAGTAGTAGTAGTAGTGCTAATAATAATAAAGAAGAAGATGAAGAAATTAATGAGAACTTTGAGATGGAAGATTAATGTAAGGATTAAACAATAATAAAGACAAATGTCAAGGTTATAGGATGCACCAATGGTATTTCAAATAAGTATAGTATAAACTCTTATTACTCAATTTGAAAACCACACACGAAGGAGGTTCCAGTCGGATGATTTGTCATTAATAGCTCATTATAAATTATTAACATGATCATATTAATTATCTTATTTACATAACACCAAACTTTTAAATATTGTCAGGAATTCATGATGTTAACTGATGTTAACAACAAATCAAGTACCTTTCATAGCCCAGGTGTAGGTAATACCATACGGTTGGGCTATGAGAGTGCCAAGCATTTGTTGTGCCAAGTATTATACAACACAAATTTAGATTAACCATTTAACAAGCAAGGTATTAAGAATTAGTAAGATAAAAAGATAAGACATGTTAATATTAAACATTAAGGTCCATGTTGAGTTTACACCATACTTGTTCTTACACCATTAATGTAACCTTTTCACCTTGACATAATAAACTTAGCTAAACATAATGAAGAAGAGAAACATAAATAAACAAAACAAGAACATAAATAAGATACAAGTTAACTAAGAAAAGGAAAGGAAATGAAAAGCATAAACAAGAAATTAATGAAAGCAAAACTTAAGAATTACAAAAAAATATAAAGAGAGAAATAAAGAGCATAAAATTGATCTGAACAACCAATCCCCCAAATACATGGCAAATGCCTCCTTTTATAGGCCAAAATTCAGAATTATTGATTTGATGACTAATTGTTGAGTGGGTGGCCAACTTTTGACTTAGTGAAAATCCTTATCATCTTGTCTAAATAAAACGAAAATGCTAACATCAGAAATGGGTCCACTTGAAAGCATGAAAATTGTAGGAAATTGACTCAGCTTTCCAGGAAAAAAAAGTGGAGGTGATTTGGACTTCTAGAACTTCAGATATGGGCCAAACACTGAACAGTGTTTGGGCTGCAGGACAGATTCAGACTTTTCCGTTGCTATAATTTGGACTTGAAAACGGCCTTCTTAGATCTTGATGAAAACATGAAAGTTGTAGGCCTATGTCTTACTGAATCTGTGTAAAATTTGAGGTCATTTGGACATCTAGAACTCGAGATATGACCCAAACACCGAATAGTGTTTCAGTTTGGACTGCACCAGCATCTTTTTTCTAAGTTTCACCCTATTTTTATCTTCACAAATTTCAATAGTTGAATTCATCAATCAATCCTTTGATTTATGTGATAGGCCTGCATTTAAGATGAACATTTACCATATATTATGGCATTTTATAGTATTAGACTTGTTATTATAAAACATGCTTTAGTTAAAGAGTTATTAATACTTTAAGTGCAAAATGATGATATAAAACCTTGATAAATATGCACTTTTAAGTACTAATCACACCCCCCAACCAGCTTATTACTAGTCCCTAGTAATCAAAGCGTTAAAATAGAAATTTTTTTTGCAAATTCCATAAAGCAAGGCATTCATCATTCAACTTCCATTAATCTATCCATATAAACAAACTCTCATTTCTGCTTCATATTTCTTAAACAAGATATTAATAAACCTTCTTTTTATGTGCTCAATGTATGAAAACATATATGATGGGGCTATTGTTGGAAGAAAACAATATTATGTTCTAATGTTTAAGGTTAACTTTCTTGGGTTGAGATTATTTTTTCTTCTTTTTTTCTTTTTTTTCTACATACAACTTAAAACACAATGCATCTTTAACCCATGTAACGAGCTTTAGGCTAATGACTCCCAGACCAGTTGGTCTTAGGGCATTAGGTGTTGAGACACCTCTACGAGCTTAGCAATTCGGGTTGCAGATACTGATACGTAGATAGTGCAATGTTTGATTCCTCTAAGCTTTTCTCCTTAACCCATGTAACAAGCTTTGGGCCAATAGCTCCCAAGTAGTTGACTTTAGAGTATTAAGTGTTAAAACACCCCTTCGGGCTTAATTGCTTAGGTTAGGGAGGCTACGAAACCAAACTTATCTACGTTTTTATTCATCATTATTATAAAAAAAAATTGTTTTTTGTTTTGTTTTTGTTTTTTGTTTTTGTTTTTTTTTTTTTTTTGCAAATTATGTACTATCCCTTTCCCTTAGTTGTTACCTTTAACAAAAGAACATAAATAATGTAATAATCCAATGTGCAACCCACAATCATATGTTAAAGTGTGTGTGTGTGAAAATAATGAATTAAGAATACTTGTTAAAAGAGCATATGAGCAGAATCAAGTGTTAATAATATGAGAGTTTGTAAACTTAGATATTTCAAGAAGTATTCTGATAGACCTTGTTAAGAATGTTTACTAAGATGCGTCTCAAGAGTCACTTTAACAAAAGAACTCATTTTACTCTGCCATCCTAGTAACAACAGTTTTGTAAATAGTTTATGAAATAGAAAACACAGTTTTTATTTTTAACTATTTTTTTTAACTACTACCCTTTCCCCCCAACCAAAATGAGACATTGTCCTCAATGTCTTAAGGTAGAAAGATAGAGTATAGAAGACATCACCTGAAATAACGAACACTGACAAACCTGAAACACACTTAAACAAATATAAGAAACAACAAAACACAATAATAAAACCAAAAGACACAAAGTTTTTACAAACGAAGGCTCAAATCCAATCTAAGCTTTTTACGGCTTTCCTTAATTGACCAATTTATGCGACTCATGGAGGGATTAATTACAGGGATGAAAGATTGTAGTTGGTCAATCAATTATTCAGCAGCAGCAGCAGGGATTATGATTTGTCGTGCTGAAGATGTTAGAAATTCCTGTTCCACAGCATGATCAAGAAAAGACAACAACTTATCATAAAAACCATTAACATTTAACAAACCTATGGGTTTATGGTGAATGTGCAGTTGGGCCCAAGAGGAAATATGAAAGATCTCTTCCAATATGCCCAGACCACCTGGTAAGGCAATGAAGGAATCAACATGGTTAAACATAGCATTCAGTCGATCAGACATTATGGGGACTTGTAATTCCTCTCCAATTGTTTTTCCAATGATATCCCCTTGTGTTAAAGCTTTGGAGACTACCCCCAAAACTTGACTACCTCCTAAAAATGCAGCTATTGACACTCCCCCCATTAACCCAAGGCTGCCTCCTCCATACACTAAATGAATCTTTCGCTCAGCTAGTACCTGACCAAGATGATTTGCTGATTCTAAAAACTCCTTTTTTTCCCAGGACTGGATCCACCGAAAACACAAATATTGTTTATGAGATTACTTGAGGAACCTGCCATTTCTACACACGTCTATATTTGATGAATGTATGGGTTGAGTAGAAATGAAGGGAAGGAAGAGAACAATTTATAGATGAGAAATTGAAAATGCAATCATACCACCTATATGTAGGCAAGCTGTAGTCTCACTCACTCTCTCTCTCTCTCTCTCTCTCTCTCTTTATTTATTTTGAAAAAGCATGTGTATGTACAAGTAGTTGTGATTGTGACTCATATCTTTCCTTGGTTTTACGTCCAAGAACGGCTTAAACGCCCTCTATGGGTCGGGGATAGGCTTCCCATCCAGTTTTCTTAAAAACTGGCAAACAGGGTCTTTTTTAGTCAGATTCCCAAGACTAAGTCGAGCATGTTCTTTATGGAATTGTGGCCATAAATCATAAATTGCACGATGCACATCTCCACTAGGGTGCGTCTCAAGAGTCAATAGAAGATTATCTAAAGACCCCTTACTTAGGCCATCCTTAATGAATTGTATTTTATCTTCACGGTTTACAGATACCATTCCTAAAGAATGACATGTCGTATTACAAGTCCATCTGGCACATCTGTGACAGACTTTCAGTCGTTTTGCACGACGTTTCATCGCAAAAGTGCTTTTACCTGTTCTAGGCATGTATGAAATGAAAGAATTGGAGGACTCACCTGATAATCGGACCTTTGCTTCAATTAGCCAGCGAATATCTTCAGGAATTCCATTGTTCATTAACAACCTCAATCTTGCACATCTAGCACGGTAAATTTTTGTAATCGCATTTTGAGGCAGAGTGGGAAAATACTTTTTCAATTTTTCAAGAGTAGTGTCCATTTTCAAATGAGAATTGGATGAGAGATTCAAAGAAAGAAGAAAGAGCAGAGAATTGCATAATTATATACACAGATATCAGTTATCATGGGAAACTGAAAGAACCAACTTAAGAGTCGCGGAGTACCGTTATCCGCCATTTGACTGGGGTGAGAGAAACTAGCAAAACAAAAGATATACCAAAACAAACACAAAACAATGTGAGAAAAAGAATCAATCTTTATATACAGGATCACTCAATTCAATAGAGTCATTTTCAACTGAAAAATTGTCAAAATAAACTTTCAACCGATGCCCATTTACCTTGAAAACATTACCATTCTTTGGATTTTCGATATCACAGGCCCCATATGGATACACATATTTCACAATAAAAGGACCACTCCATCTTGATCTTAGTTTTCTAGGAAATAAATGGAGTCGAGAATTATAAAGCAAGACTTTTTGACCAACATTGAATGTTTTTCTCAGTATTTTCTTATCATGAAACTCTTTGATTCTTGCTTTATGAATTCTTGAATTGTCATATGCATTATTTCTTATTTCCTCAAGCTCATTTATTTGTAATTTTCGCAGCTGACTAGCATCATCAATGTTTGAATTGAAAGCTTTAATAGCCTAATAAGCTTTATGTTCAATTTCCACAGGCAAGTGACAAGGTTTTCCATAGACTAGTCTATAAGGTGACATACCTAATGATGTTTTATATGCAGTTCGGTAAGCCCAAAGTGCATCATTAAGTCTTAAAGATCAGTCTTTCCGATTAGGGTTCACCGTTTTCTCCAAGATCTGTTTGATCTCCCTATTAGCAAGTTCTACCTGTCCACTCATCTGAGGATGATAAGGGGTGGCAACTTTGTGTGTGATTCCATATTTCTTCATTAAAGATTCAAATGGCTTGTTGTAGAAATGTGTTCCACCATCACTTATCATGCCTCGAGGGATTCCGAATCGACTTAAAATGTTTTCTTTCAAAAATTTTATCCTGTTTTGTGATCATTGGTTCGACTTGGAATTGCCTCTATCCATTTTGAAACATAATCTACTGCGACCAATATATACAAGAAACCAAATGATGGAGGAAATGGACCCATAAAATCTATACCCCAACAGTCAAAGATCTCAATGACAAGAATAGGATTTAAAGGCATCATGTGATGTTTTGAAATAGATCCTAACTTTTGACAATTTTCACAAGTCTTGCAGAATGCATGTGAGTCTTTGAACATGGTGGGCCAGTAAAATCCACTTTGTAAGATTTTTGCAGTTGTCTTTCTTGATGAGAAATGACCCCCACATGCCTCAGAATGACAAAATTTAATGACACTACTTACCTCATTGTCAGGAATGCATCTTCAAAATATTTGATCAGGACAATATTTGAATAAATAAGGGTCATCCCAATAAAAGTTCTTCACTTCTTTCAAGAACTTTCTTTTGTCTTGGGTACTCCAATGAGTTGGCAGTTGTCCTAAAATAAGAAAATTAACAATATTAGCAAACCAAGACATCGTAGAGACAGAAAATAAAGATTCATCAGGAAAATAGTCATCGATTGGTGTGATGTCAGATCTCGAATTGGTTGTCAATCTTGACAAATGATCCGCGACAACATTTTCGGTGCCTTTCTTGTCTTTGATTGTGATATCAAATTCTTGAAGTAACAAAATCGACCGCACCAATCTAGCCTTAGAATCTTTCTTAGAGAGAAGATATTTCAATGCTGCATGATCACTAAAAACAACAACAGGTGAGCCAACAAGATAAGACCTGAACTTGTCACATGCAAATACTACTGCAAGTAATTCATTTGAGCACTATTTAAAGTTTTACTTGCATAATAAATCACATAAGGTTTCTTATCTTTTCTTTGTCCCAAGACAGCACCCACGACATAATCACTAGCGTCACACATTATTTCAAAAGGTAATGACCAATCAGGAGGTTGAATGACAGGAGCAGAAGTAAGCAAGCTTTTAAGTTTAACAAAGGCTTTTTCACATTGTTCAGTCCATTCAAAAATAGTTTTCTTTGATAGAAGGTTACACAATGGTTTAGATATTACACTAAAATCTTTGATGAACCTTTTGTAAAAACCAGTATGTCCTAAGAATGATCTAACATCTTTAACAGATTTTGGTGTTGGTAAGTTGGCAATTAACTCGATTTTAGATTTGTTAACCTCAATTCTTGTCGATGAAACAATGTGACCAAGTACAATGCCGTTTGTTACCATAAAGTGACATTTTTTCCAATTTAGTACAAGATTCTTCTCTTCACACCTGTTCAAAACCTTTTCCAAGTTAGTTAAGCAATCATCAAATGAATCACCAAAAACAGAAAAATCATCCATAAAAATCTCAAGAAAACGTTCAACCATATCACTGAATATACTAAGCATGCATCTTTGAAACGTGGCTGGTGCATTACATAACCCAAAAGGCATTCTTCGATATGCAAAAGTACCAAATGGACATGTGAAAGTAGTCTTCTCTTGATCTTCCAATGCAATTTCAATTTGATTATAACCTGAATAGCCATCTAGGAAACAATAAAATTCATGACCTGCAACTCTTTCTAGGATTTGATCCATGAAAGGTAAAGGAAAATGATCTTTTTTAGTCATTAAATTAAGTTTTTTATAGTCAATGCACATGCGCCAACCAGTAATAGTCCGAGTTGGAATTAACTCATTTTTCTCATTTGTTATCACAGTGACTCTAGACTTTTTGGGTACAACTTGGGTAGGACTTACCCATTTGCTGTCAGAAATAGGATAAATGATTCCATTATCTAGAAGCTTAATGACTTCATTTTTCACTACTTCTTTCATATTAGGATTAAGTCTTCGTTGTATTTCTCTAGATGGTTTAGCATTTTCCTCCAAATAAATCCTGTGTGTGCAAATCAAAGGACTAATTCCTTTTATATCAGCTATGGTCCATCCTAATGCATTTTTATGCATTTTCAGAGTCTGTAGTAACTTACCTTTTTGATGTGCATTAAGTTTGGAAGAGATTATTACCGGAAAAGTTTCATTTTCTCCTAAAAATGAGTATTTAAGGTTGACTGGTAACGGCTTCAAATCAAGTTTTGGTGGTTGAACACTTGAAGGTATGGACTCAATTGATTGTGGTGGTAATTCTTTAATTTATGGTCTCCAATTTCATGCCTTTGCTTCTTCCTGAAAATAAACCATTTGCAACTCGTCAGGTTCATCAATCTCAGTTTCACTAGAAGTGGTTTGAAATTGATCATGAACTAATTTTTCAATAAAGTCCACTTCCTGTAAATCATTATCATTTACAGGTTGTTTGCAAATGTTGAAAATATTCATCTCCAATGTCATGTTTCCAAATGATAGCTTCATCAGTCCATTCCTACAATTAATCAATGCATTAGAAGTTGCAAGAAATGGATGTCCTAAAATAACAGGAATTGAATTACATGCTTCAATAGGTTGTGTATCCAAGACAATAAAATCTACAGGGTAAATGAATTTATCAACTTGTACTAACACATCCTTAACTATTCCTCTAGGCACTTTTACAGATCTATCAGCAAGTAAAAGAGTTACAGAAGTTGGTTTTAACTCACCTAGATTGAGACTTTGAAAAACCGAATATGGAAGTAAATTCACACTAGCTCCAAGATCAAGTAAAACTCTTTCAATTTTATGTTCTCCAATAAAGCAAGAAATTATAGGACAACCAGGGTCTTTATATTTCAAACCATTATTGTTCTGAAGAATAGCACTTACTTGTTCGGCTAAAAAGGCTTTCTTTTTCACATTCAGTTTTCTCTTACAGTGCATAGATCTTTCAAAAATTTAGCATAGGAAGGTACCTGTTTAATAGCATCCAACAAAGGTATATTGATCCTTACTTGTTTAAAAGTTTCAAGAATTTCAGAATTGTGATTGACTTTCCTTTGTTTGGTCATGGCATGAGGAAATGGAAGTGCTGGCGGAGAATCAGTCTTTTCTTCACAATGTTCAAATTCAAGCCCTTCCTTACCCTCAGAGATTGACTCATCATCTTTCTCACAAGGTTCAAGAGTGGGTTTTTCAATAACCTTACCACTGCGAAGAGTGATGACTGATTTGACTTGATCCATGTGTTGGCTTTCGGAACTACTTGCATTTGCATTGTATTGCCCCTTTGGATTTTGCTGTGGTTGAGATGGAAACTTACCTTTCTCTTGAAAACTGAGAGCAGATGTGAATTTTGCAAGAGCATCTTTAAAATTTATCATGCTTTGAGTAAGTTGAGTGTTGATTGTCTCTTGCTTTTCAATGAATGCATGCAATGTTTCCTCAAGATTTCTTCTAGGAGGTGGAGCATAAGGAGGTGCATATCCATGAGAATTTTGGAAATTATGGTGTGCTTGAAACGGTGGCTGTGAAGTTTGTGCATTATTGTTATCACTCTTCCAACTGAAATTTAGGTGATTTCTCCAACCAGGATTGTATGTTTACGAGTATGGGTTATGATTGGGCCTTTGGAAACTGTTTAAAGCATGGGCTTGTTCATGGAGACATTCCTTGAAAGAAGGCAAAGTTGGACAGTCATTGGTTGTATGTTCATTTGTTTCACAGATTTGACACACAATGTCTTGAACAGATTTTAATTGACCACTCTTTTTCAATTCTAGTGCCTCGAATTTTCTAGCTAAAGATGTAAACTTGGCTTGGAGGTCATGATCTTCCCTAAGGTTATACATACCTCCACTAGATGTATGAGGTTGGGTTTTACTTGGTGCCTCATAAGTGTCATTAGTGTCCCAATTTTGCGCATTTTCAGCTAGCAAGTCTAGGTACTCCATTGCTTTATTAGGGTCTTTATCTTCAAAAGTTCCATTGCACATCAATTCAACCATTTGCCTATCTTTAGGTGTTAATCCTTCATAAAATTGTGAAACCAATCTCCATGTTTCAAAACCATGATGAGGGCAAGTATTAAGCAAGTCTCGATACCTATCCCAACATTGATAAAATGTTTCACTTGGTTTTTGAGTGAAAGTGGTGATTTGTCTTTTGAAAGAGTTGGTTCTGTGAGATGGAAAAAACTTCTTTAAAAACTGTTGTTGCATTTCATCCCAAGCACGAATGGATCCTGACTTAAGATTTTGTAGCCATGTTTTAGCTTTATCTTTTAATGAAAAAGGAAAAAGCTTTAATCGAATGGTGTTCATGCTACAATTTAAGTCATTATAGGTGTTACAAACTTCTTCAAATTCTCTCAAATGCAAGTATGGATTTTCTAGATCTAAGCCATGAAAAGAAGGTAAAAGTTGAATAATGTCTGGCTTAAAATTAAAATGGGATGCATCAGCAGGGAAAACTATGCATGAGGGTGCACTTGTTCTTATAGGATTCATGTGGTCTCTAAGTGTCCTAACACGGTTATTCTCATTATTCTCATTATGAAGTGACTGGTTATCTTCTTCGGCCATATTTTCTGAAAATGATGAGGATACCGTAGAAAGTCTACCACTTAATGTACGTGACCAAACACTCATGCACGTGTAAAAAGAGAATAAAAGGAAGAAGAAAACGAAAGAAAAAGAAACAAAACAAAAGAAACAAAGTTAGATACAAGAAAAGTGAAAAGAAAAAACAAAATAAATACTAAAATTTATACAAGAATTTACCTCCCCGGCAACGGCGCCAAAAACTTGACACGACCAAAAGATTGATGTCTTCTCCCAAGTGCAGGAGTGTCGAAGTAATAAATAACCCCGCAAGACTAGGGTCGAACCACAGAGAGGTTAATTGTATAAATTATAAATAACAACACAACAACAACAACAATAATAACAACACTAATAATAACAATAACAGTAATAGTAATAATAATATTAATAGTAGTAGTAGTAATAATAATAATAATAATAATAATAATAATACTCAGTACGTGGCGTTGTTATACCTGAGAATGATCTAAAAGATCGGGTCACAGGTTTCCAGCCTATATACTGAGTTTATGAAAAGATCGAAGATATATATTATATAATATAAACAGATTTCTGATGCGAATGAACAAGGCAAGACCAATAATGTCAGGATCCCTGATCAAACACAGAGCATACTTAACGTACATAAAATATAACAAGAATGTAAATAATAATAATAATAATAATATTAGTAGTAGTAGTAGTAGTAGTGCTAATAATAATAAAGAAGAAGAGGAAGAAATTAATGAGAACTTTGAAATGGAAGATTAATGTAAGGATTAAACAATAATAAAGACAAATGTCAAGGTTAGAGGATCCACCAATGGTATTTCAAATAAGTATAGTATAAACTCTTATTACTCAATTTGAAAACCACACACGAAGGAGGTTCCAGTCGGATGATTTGTCATTAATAGCTCATTATAAATTATTAACATGATCATATTAATTATCTTATTTACATAACACCAAACTTTTAAATATCGTCAGGAATTCATGATGTTAACAACAAATCAAGTACCTTTCATAGCCCAGGTGTAGGTAATACCATACGGTTGGGCTATGAGAGTGCCAAGCATTTGTTGTGCCAAGTATTATACAACACAAATTTAGATTAACCATTTAACAAGCAAGGTATTAAGAATTAGTAAGATAAAAAGATAAGACATGTTAATATTAAACATTAAGGTCCATGTTGAGTTTACACCATACTTGTTCTTACACCATTAGTGTAACCTTTTCACCTTGACATAATAAACTTAGCTAAACATAATGAAGAAGAGAAACATAAATAAACAAAACAAGAACATAAATAAGATACAAGTTAACTAAGAAAAGAAAAGGAAATGAAAAGCATAAACAAGAAATTAATGAAAGCAAAACTTAAGAATTACAAAAAAATATAAAGAGAGAAATAAAGAGCATAAACTTGATCTGAACAACCAATCCCCCAAATACATGGCAAATGCCTTCTTTTATAGGCCAAAATTCAGAATTATTGATTTGATGACTAATTGTTGAGTGGGTGGCCAACTTTTGACTTAGTGAAAATCCTTATCATCTTGTCTAAATAAAACAAAAATGCTAACATCAGAACTGGGTCCACTTGAAAGCATAAAAGTTGTAGGAAATTGACTCAGCTTTCCAGGAAAAAAAAGTGGAGGTGATTTGGACTTCTAGAACTTCAGATATGGGCCAAACACTGAACAGTGTTTGGGCTGCAGAACAGATTCGGACTTCTCCGTTGTTGCTATAATTTGGACTTGAAAACAGCCTTCTTAGATCTTGATGAAAACATGAAAGTTGTAGGCCTATGTCTTACTGAATCTGTGTAAAAAGTTGAGGTCATTTGGACATCTAGAACTCGAGATATGACCCAAATACCGAATAGTGTTTCAGTTTGGACTGCACCAACATCTTTTTTCTAAGTTTCACCCTCTCTTTATCTTCACAAATTTTAGTAGTTGAATTCATCAATCAATCTTTTGATTTATGTGATAGGCCTACATTTAAGATGAACATTTACCATATATTAGGGCATTTTATAGTATTAGACTTGTCATTATAAAACATGCTTTAGTTAAAGAGTTATTAATACTTTAAGTGCAAATTGATGATATAAAACCTTGATAAATATGCACTTTTAAATACTAATCACAGACTACATAAAAACTTGGAGAAGCCATAGCAGAGAGCAAATCAGAATTCAGAGCAACAAAATAAGAAACCCAGAAGCCAATCAGTAGCAATGTTAACCTGGAATTATATCAGAATTGACCAGCAAAAAGAAACAGAGGAAAAGAGAGAACCACATTAGAGGAATAATGACTCTAGCAACAAAACAACTGCAACAAAACAAAAATCAACATCGAGTTTCAATACAACTAACTGCACCAAGGACAACTATAAATTGGAATAAACAACAGATCCTAATAACTTAGGAATAATAGAAGCCAGAGGGCTAGACAAGCATCTCAGAAACACAAACAACAAGAGAAAAGTGCCAATACAGCCAAACAGTAAGAACAATAACCAGCAAGGATCACCAGCTGACCAAGAACTAGTAACAATGGTAGTCATTTATTGATGACTAACTGACTTCTAGCAGTTTTTCCTGCGACTCTTACTCAGAGGGAGACCATGACCAGGGGGCAAGCCTTTGCTTTGTATTAGGTAGTTACGCTGAGTAATAGGTATACCAATGCCATTAGAGTCCGATCCTGAGGAATCATTAGAAAAAGTGATAATATTATCATCCATAGAGTGTAGTGCCTGCTGGGATTGGGAAGGTGCCTTAGAGGCCACCTCAGCAGGATCAAAATGCACTACAGGGGTTAATTCAGCAGCCTGGAGTACAGGACTATGTTGGGGAGGTTTTAACCTTTTCCCCCTCTTAATACTATCCGAACTCCCAAAAACAGTTCATACTGGTTGAGATATATGGTCACCTAAAGGTTTGGGACTAGTCTCTGCCGAAGGGGAGTAACAAGGGAGTCAGGTGTGTCTTTTAGCATCCTAAAGGTAGATGCATCCTTAGTGCCAGAAACGAGTTTCTGGCATCTATTGATGGTATGACCAGCTACATAGCAAACAGAACAAAACCGAGGTTTATTTGTAAACAATCTTCTGCTTGATAGGAGTGCCATCAAGCATGGAAAGATTGAGAGCTCGAGGTAATTCTGCAGATAAAATTACTTCTATCATAACTCGAGCAAATGATACTCGAGACATGAATAGAGTAAGATCATCACATCTAATATATTTCCCAATAACATTGTTGATTTTAGATAGACAGTATGGGACCAACATTCTAGTGGAAGGTTGGGAAGCGAGTCCAGACTAGAACAAAGGACATATCAGGTTTGGCAATATAAAAGAAAGGGAGGTATCGACTTAATGACTAGTGGTTTCCCTTGGATAAAGTAAGGACCTCTGTATAACACTTTGCTCATGTTTACAGCAGAGGAGAAACGGAAGGCAAGCCAGCTAGAGTCATGTAGGTGCAGGGTGACACTGCACTTCCAAACACTTTCAATGAATTTTCCTAGGATAGTGTATCCCGGGGTTTTACCAATAGAGTAGCCAATTAAACATGATTTTCATATGTCTTTATGTTCACCAAAATCCTCAAGTATCAAAGAACACACATCAAAATTTGAGATTGAACAGACCGTAGCATAAATGGGTTCCGAAATAGCAATGGGCATTGCAAAAACCCTAGAGCAATTAGCTTTATCAAGAGATAAAATAGTACCTATGTGAGGTGCGGTAGATGTGGGTAGGGCTTGCTCAGAAACAACCTGAGGGTTATCATCTGAAGATTGCCCATAAGGACCGTCGACTAGCAACAGTTGGGGAAGGGATGGAGTTGGTTGGGAATTGACCACAACCAGCTCCTGATGAGCAATCTGAGCATTATGTCCTTCAAGAGACGCATATCAGGCATCTTGCTTTTGTTTGGTGACCTTAACTATAGAAGAGGAATTAAAGACATCCATGTTCCCAGAATCTAGGATTTTAGAAGGTACCTTATAAACTAGCATCTGGGATAGATGACCTTTCGGATTAGAGTCCCTAGGGGGAAGGGAGGAATAATCGAGGGTTGCTGTTGGGGGAGGTCTATGAGGCAGAAAAACCCTCGGCCAATGGAGGATCACGAACCCTCAACATCTTCTTCTTGGATTTACCTATAAGTCAGGTCGACGGACAGAGACTAGCAAAAACAAAGAGAAAATTCAAACACTACGCTAGATAACCTGTCGTTTACCAGGCTAGCGCTGAAGGGGAGTGTAAGGTTGTGAACCGAAGAAGAGCCGTGTGGAGGGTAGGGAGTTGGAGCTAAGATGTTGTACAGTGAGAGAACCAAGGGTGTGCAACAGATCGTAACCTTTCTCTCACTACAAGGCAAAGCTTTTCTCTTTTGACCCACGACTGATTGAGAGCTCTTTCTTCTCTCTTGCTCTTTTTTTTTTGGATGAATTGATTTTATTATTGAATGTGGTAAGTGGGCCTTTATAAAAGCATAAAAAGTTCAAATAGTTCTCTTAAATATTTCATCATTAAAAGATAAAATGTTTAAAATTTGAATAGAAGTTGATTTAGTGTTAAAAGAATCATAACTATTCTCTTTATAATAAGGTCTCATTCTTTTGGACTTTATAGACCTTCTACCATGAGTATTGATTCTAATATATATATATATATATATATATATATATATATATATATATATATATATATTACAAGTAATCAAATGGTGCATCTAAGCAAATCATACCAAAGAAATAAATAAAACAAAAAAAATTAAAATAAGAAAATGATGTCCTTTTAGGCTTGCTTTATAAAGGGCATTACATGTATAATTTGCGGTTCTTTTAGTTTATTTGTAAAGCTCACATCTTTAGATTTTTAAGTTTGTAAAGGATCTAACCTATGAAATCCTTCTTTTCATATGCTTTAAGTTTGATAGGAGATGGACAGTATTATGAGTATGGTTTGGAAGTTATATATAGCTAACAAAGAGATTGAAATATTTTAATATAATATAAATTGCCTGGTAAAGAGGTTTAGGAAGTATAGTTCAACCATAAATTAGTTATTCATGAGAATATGCATCTTCTTGCAGATAATACAACCTTTTGATATTATAAATTCTCTATTTCTAACTCATTTTTTGGTGTGTGGATTTTATACTAATCAAGTCCAAATTTTTCTTTCATGGGATGGGATTTAAGTAGGAATGGGCAAATATGATTAGATCAAATTTTTAAAACACAATTTTTATAATTCTTTTTTCTTCAAGGTAGTAATGTAACAGTTGAAATTATGACCATAAGATTGGTAATTACTAGCTTCTCTAAATATGTATTTGTTATTGTGGTACATCGTGTTTTTTTACTTAAAAATATATTAAAATAATTTTTTATTATTTTTGATATCAACATTTTAAAACTATCAGAAAACACTAAAAAAAATTAATTTAATATTTTAACTAGTGAAATGCATTTTTTAAAAGCACTAAAAAACTACTCCACTATCAAATACTCCTTAAAGCCATGAGTTTTGATCATAAAGTTAGTGAAGCATAACCTTGAGAGATGTAACCTAACTGGTCAAGCTCTAGATTTGCTTTTTAGAGGTTACCAATTCGAGTCTTACAAATTTAAGAGCTACTAGAAGCTTACATGGTCATTAACTTCAAGATCCATAAAATTAATCGAGATACGTGCAAGTTAACTCGAATATCTGTATCAATAATAATAAAAAAAGTTAATAAAGCATGTAGTGTCCCAAAAAGTCCACAATCAAAGATGGTCAAAAGTTTTAGTTATAACACGGTACATGCTATAATTACCATAGGAAAGAAGTAGAAGGGTAACAGTAAGAGGTTCTTATAAAAAAAAAAAAAAAAAAGGATGGTGCAGGTTATAGAAGAAGTTTGGTACCTTGGTACTTATCATGGACTCCTATAACAAATGATATATTTGTAGAACCATAACACATAAAACCATGGTTTCATGGTGTACCGATCATTAGAAGCTAGAAACTTTTCAGTATAGGTAGAACAAGGAAGAACTTTTACAAAGGCTTTTCTTGTAATCCACGAAAAATTATGCTTTTAAGGAAATCCACTTCAATTAAAACACACAATTAGGGATATTATATAAATGTTTGATATTGTGAAGTAAGGTGTTTTTTAAAAATATTTTTTATTTTAAAATATAGTTAAGTAATTTTTTAATTTTTTTTAATTTTAGATATCAACACTAAAAAAATATTAATTTAAAATTAATTTTCACTTTTGTTTAATGAATTAAATTCTAGAACTTTGATTTTTCATCTGATATTTACTATTTTAATCACGAATCTTGACTTAATTTGAATTGTTAGAATTAAAAAATAATGGTTAAACTTCTCTGTAAAATTCTACTCAACCATAGTTAATTTTAGCTGATCAAATTCATCATCACTGAGGCATGCGCTTAGAATTATGAAACAAGTTGGAGAGTAATATGATGATGGCAAAATAAATAAATAATCGGATAATTTTGCCACCGACCAAACATGAGCAGCGCCGCTGGCTGAAAAATGCCCGGGACCACCCGTTTTTCCAAGACCCGGATTCTCTGGCTCCCTTGCAATAGATGCCATATTGTGCCACGTGTTCATCCATTCCATATGTGGCGTCAAAACTCTCTCCTTTCCCTTCAGGCCGTTTCCTTCATTTGACTCCAGATTCCCTATCCTTCCTCTCTCGTGAATCTTTTTTCCTTTCCTCTTCTGTTTCTGATTCTTCAAATTCTAATGGCAGAAACCTCTGCTCTTTGTTTCTCTTCCTTCTCTTCCCTCCCTTCTAACATTTATCTTTCCAGAGAACCCAATTCATCTCTCTCCTTTGCCTCTCCTTTTAAATCCTATGCCTCGCACTCTCGCTCCTCTCGCTCCATTCGATTCACTTGTAAAGCTTCAGACTCTGGCAACTTCCTCGGCGATGAATCTCTTGGTTTCTTTCCTTGGTCCGATGGCGACAACGGTATACATGTCTTTTGTTCTTCATCTTACTGTTTTATTATCTTAAAGAAAGTTACGTGATTTCGGCTGTAAATCTTTAATTACCAAATTAGAATGTAGCCCATTTAGTTCCAGTTTATAAAATCACCATAAAGTATGGGACTTTGTATTTTCTATTCTTGGAATTAGAAAATAAAATTAAGGGTTATGTTCTTCGAGTTTTAATACGTTTTGAAAATACTGAATTCTTGTTATATTTGTGTAAGAAAGACTCTATTTTTCTTTCTTGGTTTCATGAGATGAAACCAAATGGGGTTGTTCTTGCATTTTGTTTTCAGATATTGAATGGGTTCGGGAAGAAAGAATCACGCTTTTCACAACTGATGGGCTCGTTCAGATTGGAGGCTCTGTAGTTCCTCGACTTGTCGCTTCTTCCAACGTATGCCGTTTTGCTTTTGTTCGTGTTATTTTCTGTTTCTTTCTGTGTTTTTTCTTTTATTTTCTTCTAGTTGAGATAACATTGGTGAAATGCTGCTCATTTACTTGTCTGCATGAATGTAATATGTGTATATTGTTCGCTACTTTCCGCACTTGATTGATTGTAAGTATCTGATTTTTCCAATGGACTTAAACAGAGGAAGCGAGGGAAATCAAAAACTTCTCAGAGATTTCAACGTTTTCAAGAGAGTGATTACATGGATCCAAATCAAGGCTTATGCTTGGGTGCACTCTTTGATATTGCAGCAACTAATGTAAGTAATTTTTTGACCCATTGTTTTAGGGTCTTCTTTAAAATCTGTAGCCCTGATATCTTATTTATATGAGATGTGGTCATCTTAGGGACTTGATACGGGGAGAAGGCTTTGTATCTTTGGGTTCTGCCGATCGATTGAGATGTTGAGTGATGTTGTAGAAGACACTGTTTTGGAGCATGGTGGGGAGGTAATGCTTATTATGACTAAATTAATCTAGCATTTCAATGGTATATTTTGATATCGAGAGTGCAGTCTTCATCTAATCATCTTAACTTCACTTGGTTTATTTGATCATATTCAAAGCAAGGAGAAGAATAAATTAGATGTTTACGGTTAATTATTTCATTCTTTGTCTTCCAGCGACAGCTCCAGTGTTGCCTTACAAAGTGGGGACTGTTTATATATATATATATGTATATATATATCTTTTTACTCCCAAATTCACCGGAGAGTGTTTTAATAATTTTTTTTTTATTTGCATGCTTAGTGCTGATTGGGTGTTATTCTCATCAGTTTTTTAGTCCACCGAGGAAAGTCACATTGTGTTTTGAGAATTGTACTGGACTTGAAGTTCCCGTTTGAGTTCAATTTGTTTCTCAAGAAAATTTTAATTTTTTTTTTGCTTAAATTTATATTTTTTAGTGTTTTTAGATCGTTTTAATGTGTTGATGTTAAAAATAAATTTAAAAAAAATAAAAAAAAATAAAATGATTTTGATGCATTTCCGAGTATAAAGCATTTTGAAAAGCAACTGCTACCGTACTTCCAAACACCCCATAAAAGAAGAAATAGACAACTACCCTTCTATTGGCCTCTTAATTGTTGGCTCTAGACTTGATATATACGAAGCTGACAATATTAAGATTCATTATATGTAACTGAATGCCAATATCATATTAAGTTCTGTGTAAATGTTAAACTAATTTGAGCATGTTTTGGGCTGGTCATTTGGAGTTTCTGCAAGTGGGTTGCAGGATGATGCAACAGGTAATGGGATCCAATTCAGTATAGGAGAAGGTGTTTTTGTGTATTCCCTAAGCGGCATAGTCATCCTTTCATCCTTATCATTCTATTTCAGATTCACATAGGGCTAGTGTTTAGCTGAACGGGAACTATTCTAAAAAATGCCGGTCATGTCTACCTCTGCAAAGGACTATCTTTTAATTCACATAGACATCTTTGTTGCCTTGCTTTTATTTGTATAGTCATAATTTAATAGGATTCCTATCCCCGGAGGTTGTATGTGTGGATTGGCTATATCTGAGAATGCACATGAATCTTCTCTTTCCAGGTTGTGACCGCAGAAAAGGCCATCAAAGGTGGGTTGCACGAAAAGCTAACAATGACGGTGGCAGTGCCATATCTTTGGGGGGTTCCACCTGCTTCCGAAACACTCCGTCTTGCTGTGCGGAGTGGTGGAGGGATTGTAGAGAAGGTTTATTGGCAATGGGATTTTTTGTAAACAAAGAATCTTTTTACCACCATTGGTCCATTCTGTACATAAACAAAAATAATTGTATTATGTAAAAAATTCTTCGATTGTCGTTGTATTCATGCTCAATGTGAGCTTGATGTTCATATCTAATTGATTATTTGAGACTGCCCTGTACCATTGGGGCAGTGCCAAGTTCCAAACCTTGTTTTCTGTATCGGAGTCGATGACAGTACCTAAGAAGCTAATGATAATCTTCTGAACCCCTGGGTTTTCTATTTAGTTGCTAGTTCGGAGCTAATTCTCCTGGTAGCGCGTTTCCAGTTGCTCCAGTTGTTCTGGAACAGTGACCTGGCAAGTTTCTTAAGATTGGTTTAATGTGATGGAGCCAACGGCTCCTGGCAAATCATATAAGCTTTGTATTTCTTATCTCCCTGCTTTAATATTTTATATGGTAATTAATGTAGTTGGGTCTGTTAGTGATCTAAGCTTTAATTAGATACAGATCTTTCCAAACATATTACATACAAGGCCTAACAAATATATTTATAATTTATAGCCTAGTGGAATAAATTTAGATCTAAGAAAAAATTTGGTCGTGTAAGATAAGAACAACAAGTTAAAATAATTATAATTTTTTATTTGACTATTAGAGCGTGCTTGAGTTTTCACAGGAGACTCCATAGGCTGTTTTCCCTTTAGATATCACAAATCACACTTTAAAGTCTTGATTTTGATAGTTTTTGTGATATTCCTTGTTATTTTTTAATTTCATACTATTTTTGAATTTTATGCTTTTTTTCTTTGTAATTTTAAAATTTTGTTTTATTTCTTAGTTAAGATTGAGTTTTTATCCTATTTAAGACTTTGTAAACCTCCTGAGAAGATAGACTTGATTATCATTATTTTTAGAAAAATAAAACTTGTGAATTTAGGGCTTACATCTTTAACCTATTTGCCCGTACAACTATTATCTGTTCTTTGTTTAATTGTTATCTTTAATTTTCATTTGCATCCGTAGTATCATAATATGAAAAACCATTAAATTATAATCTGAGTAAAATAAATAAAGTATCGAATAGATTAAATAAAAGGATTTCAAGTATTGTAATTGGATACAATAGAATAAAATATAAGATGTTATGGTGTGAATTAAATAAAAAGAAGAGTTGAGTGATAAAAATAGAAATGAGGGCCAATGTGTAAATAGTAAAACATAGAATATAAATGCTCCATTTTTTTTTTCTCTTTTGGCCATAAGCTGGAGACAAAGAGAGGGGGGAAGAATTGCGTGATTTTCTACTTAAATTCTCATTGATTTTACTAATTAAAGTAAGTAATTAGAGTTATTAACTAATTAAACATCAAAAGGGGGTGATTTTAAGGTGGTGAGTGCATTGGAGGAAGAATTTCAAGTTAAGGTTTGAAGAGGGAGAAGAAGAAAACTTGATTTTTCTTACATTCTTTCCTTAAATCCTTATCAAAGTGAGGTAAATAACATGTTCCAAATGATTTAATTCCTTTAATTTTATGTTTGATGAAGGATTATGCAAAATTATGATTATGTGAAGTTGTGGATTTATGTTATAATTTATAGGAATAATACAAATTATGTTTGGACCATGTTAGATAGCATGAATTATGATTGAGTAAGTGTTTAATTTTAAATAAAAGAAACAAAAATAAAATTTCCCCCATTTTAATTGAATATTTGGACAAAAGAGGAATAATTTAGGAGATTTGAGGTTTAATACAATTGCTTGGAAAATATGGAAAGATAAAGGTTTATAAGTGTTATTGTATGGATGGAGTAAGAATTTTTCAAAGAGAAATGAAAAATCTTCAATTCCTTCCCTAGGTTATTTTCAGCTAAATGAGAAGAAAAATTAGAGAATGAAATTCTAATAATATTATTGAGGAATCTTGCCAAATTGAAGACAATTGATGTTGATAGGTTAAATTGAATAAGCACTTTTGTGAAAAAAATAAATAAATTTTTTAAAAGGAGGGGTTTATCCTCCTCGAATTAAAAATCAATTATGCTTAATTAAGGGTGTTGGATTTAATCAAATAATATGTAATGGGTATTAGAATTTTACCGGTTTGAATGAATGAACAATGACAAAGTAATTTTTGTTAGTATAGAGAAGGCCGCAAGACACCGAGTAGGTGTTCGACACCTTAGAGTAATTAATTAGTTTATATTTTTTTTTATTGTAGAAGGAATTTTATAGATTGTAAATTATAGTGTTGGTTACTGGAAATAATGCCCTGGTGAATGGGTAAGTATTGAAAAATTATTTCCTGGTTACTTGAAATAATACCTTAGTAAATGGGCAAGCCTTGAAGATTATGTTACTGAAAATAATGCCTTGGTAAATAGGCAAGTCTTGAAGATTATTTCCTGCTTGCTAGAATTTATGCTTGGTCGAATGGCCATGTTAAGAAAAATTAATTTATGAATTAATGAGATAATCACTCGATGTAAAATATATTAATTGTAAAACTATGAAATTATATATGCTGGTTTGTGGGAGACACTCTTGATATTATTTTAGTAGATTGATCTTTATGTCTAGAAGAGAATTTATAAAATTAGAAATTTCAAAAAGAAAATAAGACAATTTATTTGATGATATGAAAGCCACTTTAATATATATTAATAGTTAGTTCTTAATCAATTACTTATTAAAATGTGTAATTTTTTTAATCATGTTTAATGCGATTATGTTTTTAGGTACATCGCCCCCTTGATCGCACCCTTGATCTGGAAAGTAGATGCTTGGATAAATAATTTTGTTATGTGATTAATGTAATTGGAAGAACTAATATTTTGTTGTAATATACTTCCATATCTAAAAATTATAATGTTTAACTTATTATCTTGTGTATGAGGTAATTTATAATATTATTATTATTAAGTTGAATTATGGTTGTTTGTATATATATTTTGAGCACAAATACTTGAAAAAAGAAGAAGGAAGAGACGATGCATGTTATGAATTTATTAGCTTTTATCATAGTGTTTTATAGAAAATAGAATTGAGATATTGAAATATGCTTGAGTTTTGAAAGTCTAAATGATGGAATGAATATTGTGATTGATGTTACAGGTTGAGAAATAATTGAGTTAATAACTTAGTATCTAAAAAATACAAAGAAAACTCTACTGAAATTTCAGGAAAACATAACATATATATCTATATATATTGGTAACTACGGATATATATCATATATTTTGAGTTTACAAGTTGAGACTGTTACATATAGCCCAATGATTCCAGATTTATTGCGAGTTGTGTGCTACAATCATAAGAATATTTGTTTGCTGCTGTGTGCGCTAACAAATCATGGTCAAGGAGTAGGGCTTAGTCAAGAAAGGGATTAAGAGCCCCTTATTTTGAGACAAAAACGTTTAGGAGCTCATCATCGAAGACATGCAAAGGCAAATCTCAGAATTAACCCATAGACTAGAAGAGAGGGACCTACAAAACTAGGGGTAGCGTGACTAGGATCAAGAGAGTGATCACAGGTTCCTAGCCAATACTAAAAATTTGAGGTGGATTTATAGGAGACCACCCTTTAAGCGAGAAAAGAATAAATTTAGAAATTTTGAATATTGTATCAAAATTCTTGAGTTTCCAGGCTCTTTACAAATAGAAGAATTTATAAATTGGTTGAATGAGATTGAATGGATTTTTTAATACAAAGATGTGCTTGAAAAGACACAAGTAAGTTGATTGTCATCAAATTAAAGGGCAGGGCATCTACTTGATGGGAGTAGTTGAGGAAGAGACAAGGGAAAGCTAGAATCAATGACTAGGACAAAATGAAAAAAAGAAGATGAAACAACACTTTTTTCCTTTTGGCTATTCATAAACTATATACTAAAGGCTTTAAATGTTAAAATAAAGGTAAATTTATCAATGACTATACTGATGATTTTACCAGCTAGTTTCAAGAAATGATATAGCTAAACAGAGGAGCAACTGGTGGCACGGTACCTTAGTACATGTGATAATCAATTCAGGATGTATTGTGTTTTCAAACTTTATGAACAATGTTAGAGGCGTATCAGAGGGCTAACGGTGGAGATGTAGCAGGCTACTAGGACTGTTAATATAAATTTTAATCAGGATAAAATAATCGAGGATGCAATAGTGACCTGAGGTGGACCCCCAACTAGGTTAGGACAAACCAACAAAGTCAGTGGGCAACAAGTTAAGGTTTTGGTTTTAGACTTTATTGTTTTAGATGTGGTGAGTTGGCATACCAAAATTAATAAGTGTAGCAAACCAGATAATTATCCGGGAAAGAATTTGCTAGTAGAGGAAGAGTTCATGAATTTTACTAATAACAAGGGTGATTCAGATAGAGAAGGTGGTGTTTTGCATAGAGATGACAATATAACGCTTATGATCATAAAGAGTTTGTTGATACCTAAAGGTGATTCAGATAAGGATTGGAGGTGTAACAATATCTTCCACTCTACATGCATCATCAACGATATAGTCTGCAGTTTGATCATAGATAATTGGAGCTATAAGAATGTGGTCTCTACAAAGGTAGTAAGGAAACTTCAACTGTCAACTAAAAATCAACCCTACAAGCTGACATGGTTGAATAGTGATACTGAGGTAATCATGGATAGACGCTACCTTCTTTCTTTCTTTATGGGTCAAAAATACTTTGATAGTGCTTGGTGCGAAGTGGTCTCGATGGATACTTGTCATATTCTTTTAGGGAGGTCATGATAGTTTGATAGGACCGTGGTTTATGATGGTAGAAAAAACACTTGTACCCTTAGCATTAAATGTAAACGTGTAATTCTGACACCTATAAGAGAGAAGATGAAGATGAAGATGAAGGTTGATAATGGAAAGACTTTACTATCCTTATCACAATTTATAAAGGAAATAAGGAGTGAGTGAGTGGTATTTTCTCTACTCCCTAAAAGAATATCCTTAGAGAAGGAGAGGATGATAGTCTCGAGAAGACACATAGTGTGTTCGTAGAATTTTCAAATTTAATGTTACATAAGTTGCCCCAAGTTTTACCTTCCATAAGAGAGATACAACACCAAATTAACTTGATGTCGGGTTTTATCCTGCCAAACAAAGCAGCTTATAGACTTAATCTTAAAGAAGCTCAAGAGTTATATAGACAGGTGTTGGAAATGCTAGAGAAATGGTATATCCAAGAAAGTATGAGTCTTTGTGTCATGCTAGCCCTTTTGATCCCCAAAAAAGATGGGTCATAGCGTATGTGTGTAGGCAATTGGACTATAAACCAAATCATAGTAAAATACAAGTACCTTATACCGTGTCTAAATGATGTGTTAGATCAGTTGGCAAGGTCTAAAGTATTTTTCAAGATTGATATCAAAAGTAGGTATAATCAGATCAGAATCAGACTAGAGGATGAATGAAAGATAGCCTTGAAAACTCACCATAGGTTATATGAGTGGAATTTCATATTATTCAATCTGTCAAATACTCTTAGTATATTCATGAGGTTCATGTAGGTATTAAGGTCATTCATGGGCAAATTTGTCGTCGTCTATTTCAATGACATTCTAATTTATAGTCCAACTCTAGAGTTTTATTTGGAGCACCTACAAGATGTTTTCAATACTTTAAGAAATAAACAATTGTATGTCAATAGAAAAGAAGTATAAGTTCTTCATTGATTTTGTTGCTTTTTGGGCTTCATTGTATCTATTGATGTTGTTCAGGCGATCAAAGTAAGATTTTTGTAATTGTTGAGTGGTCGACACCAAAAACATCCATGGTGTTCAGAGTTTTCATGGACTTGTAATTTTTTTTTCTATAGAAAAATCATCATAAACTTCAGTTTCCTTATAGCCCCAATTATAGAGTGCCTAAAGGGACATACCTTTAAATGGATAAATAAGGCTGGCACTAGTTTTCATTAAGTGAAGCAGAAGATGATTGAAGCTCTAGTTTTGATATTACCATACTTTGAGAAATTATTTGAAGTAGATTGTGATGCTTCTGGGGTAGGTAATAGAAGAGTTATTAGCCAAGATGAACGTTTCATTGCCTTTTTTAGTGAGACAGTATCTAGTTTTTTAAAAAATTATTCCACTTATAATATGGAGTTTTATGCTATTGTTCAGATTCTAAAGTATAGGAGACACTACTTCGTGTAGAAGAAGTTTATTCTAATTACTGACCATGAAGCTCTAAAATACATAAATGGACAGTATAAACTAAGTCGTCAGCATACGAAGTGAGTGTTGTTTTTGCAAGGATTCACTTTTTCATTGAGGCACTTATCAAGCAGCCTAATAAAACGGTTGATGCTCTTAATCAGTGTGTGACCTTACTTAGTACTATACGTACCCATATGTCAGGATTTGATACTTTAAGTGGGCTGTATTTGGCTGGTGCTTTGTTCAATCAAATTTATGCTAAGTTATTGGAAGGAGGTAAACAAGATAACTATATGCTTTTAAATTGTTATTTTTTTTTGTGGTTCATAGCTTTGTATTCCAGCTTGTTCTTTACGAGAACATATCATTCATGAATTATATTATGAATGGCATTTTAGACGGGATAAGGTGTTGGCTCTAGTGTCCACATATTATTATCGACTTAAGTTACCAAGTCAAGTTTCCAACTTTGTCAAGAAGTGTGCAATTCGTTAAAGGTCAAAGAGGGTTTTATTGAATGCTATGTTGTACACCCCACTACCAATTCTTGATGCTTTGTGGACAGAAGTGGGAATGGATTTTGTATTAGGCTTAACCCATACACAATAGGCCATGAATTCTATTTTTATTGTTAATGACAGGTTCTCGAAGATAGACCATTCCATAGCTTGTTAAAAGACCATGAATGTATCTCAGGTAACCCAAATTTACTTTAATGAGGTGGTTCATTTACATGACATTCCTAGGATCATCACTTTGGATATGGATGTCAAGTTTATGAGTACTTTTTGAAAGAGTTTTTAGGAAAGGATGAGAACTCAGCTGAACTTTAACAATGCTTATCACCCTTAGAAAGATGAGTAGACAAAGGTGGTTAATTGCAGCCTCAATAACTTAATATGAAGCCTGGTTAGAGAAGCCGAAACAGTGGGATATAGCATTACCATATACGGAGTTTGCTTATAATAGGATTGAACCACCTATATAAATCCCTTTGAGATCATCTATGAACAGAATCCTTCTAGTGTACTGGAGCTAATTCCTTTTCCTCGCATTAGACAATTGAGCATCCAAGTTACTAATATGACACATTAATTGCATGACATTCATGAGAAGGTTAATGAGACAATCATCTACAACAATGCCAAGTATAAGGCCTTAGTTGATAATCATCATAGGAGAATGGTGTTTGAGGTTGACGATTTGATATGGGCAATCCTTACATGTGGCAAGGTTCTAGTGGGTGAGTATAACAAATTGAAGGAAAGGAAGATAAGTCCTCATGAGGTATTGCAGCTCATAATGCTTACAAAATTCATCTTCCCCATCATCTAAAGACTTATGAGGTCTTCAATGTCCAACACTTGACTTCTTATTTGGAGGAGAAACAGAACTTGAGGATGAGTTCTCTCCAACCTAGGGATAATTGTGTAATCGGGTTTGTGATAACAGGTGATTTTGAATAATCATGTGTGGGTCTGTCTCAACTAGATAAAGATTTGCTCTAGACAAATTACATGCATGGCCTAACAATTATATTTATAGACTAGTGTGATAGGTCTAGGTTCAAAAAGAGGTTTGGTTGCGCTAAACTAAAATAATAGGTCAAAATGATCATAACTTTTGATCTGACTATTGGATTGCACTTAAATTTTTACAATAGATTTTGAAGGCTGTTTTTTTTATATTGGCAACTATGTCACTATACTAATTCTTGAATCTTTAGATATCGTAAATCTTGCCATAGGACACTGATTTGAATAATTTTTGTGATTTTCCTTGTTATTTTTAAATCTCATGCTATTTTTAGATTTTATGCTTCTTTTCATTTTAACTTTAGATTTATGTTTTGTTTCCTCAACGATTTCTGATCTATTTATGATTTTGTAAAACTCCCAGTGATGCATACTTGATTATAATTATTTTAAGAAAAATAAAACTTATGAATTTAGTGCTAACATTGTAGCTTTTTGTACCCATACAATTATTCTATATTCTTTGTTTAATTGTTGTTTTAAGCTTCCACATGCATCGGTAGTTTTCTCCATTATGAGTTTTGCTTAGTGATTTAACATATCAGAAAAATGAAAATTCTGTGTAGCTGCTTATTGTCTACCCTTTTCTAGTTGTTAGCATATATTCCATGATGATTATATATTTGAGGAATCGAGATGGTTCCGTGAAACTGTTGCGCCTGTGGTTGATATTTAGCAGCCAACGTAGACCTCAACCTCTGCGCTGCAATCTGTGATTTATTGCTTAATAATTTCTTTCATTTTTGAGATTAAGGGGGACAAATTATGCCGATCCGAGAAAATCTTAGGAAAGTGCTATGCACATAGATATTCCAAGTTCGAAAATGTAGTTGCCGTATTAAATTCAAAGGTAACTTTTGACTAATAGCAACTACATTTTCTCAACCTTGAATATTTGTGCGATATAATTAACAAGCGTTGAATACGGTTCCATTCTATTTGCAGATGTTTACCCTCCTTAAGTACTCTGCAAACGTTGTTGGTTTAGATAACTTGTGGCTGTTTAATGGCAACCTACATGTATCAACTCTATGGATGCTTGAGAAAGTAAAGAATATACAGCCAATATGGAATTTTGATGCTTGTTTAACCATATATCAAATATAGTTCGTGCAGACTTGGACTTTTTCTATGCTTTCCTCTTCTTTAAAGGCTGTTCTTTATATATATATATATATATATATATATATATATATATATATATATTATTACAACTTAAATATATTTTAATTAATTTTATGGGCTCTAAAATTAATAATAATATAAGTTTTTAGTAATCTCAAAAAAACTCAAACTTATAATTATTAAAAATTAAACCGAAAACCTAACCAGTTAAACTATCGTTCAGATTAAACTAGGCCTCAGAATTCTCTTTAGGCTGGTTCCTAGTTAGCTTGCCGTTGGAAGAAAGGGAGGCTGCCTTCGTTCTTTTGAACTTCTTTCTCTGTGTTATATTATGACAGCTTCCCGCGAGGAAAATGACTATGTACTGGCGGCTCACAGAAAAAGGTGTCGTTTTTTAAGTCTGATAGAGGATGATCAGAGGCACAGATGTACATGCATGCATATGATCGATCCTTGATTAGTCAAAAGGTATGGTCAGGAAAGTCCTCTCGTGAAGTTCAAGCTACGCAAGTATACCTTAGAAGTGTCCAACTACAAGTTGAACATCTTCAAAGTATTTCAAGCATTAATTATCGTCAAAATATATAGAGCTTTTTTTCTGGTATCCATGAGTTCCTGTCTGCAAAATGTCTAGGCTTCGAACCTCGCTTCTGTAAAAAGAAAAGATTACTATTCCCGTAATTATAAAAACATAAAAAGTTGACTTTTCAAGTCATATATGGTATGTTAATCCATGTTCAAAACACCAATCAATGAACTTTTTGGGTTACATGAAGCCATGTACGAATTCTCTTGCAATCAGTAATGATTATACTAGCATTATAACTTTTATGAATTTTTTATTTTAAAGAATTCATTGGGTTATATTTTTTTAAGCATTTCAGAGTTTTGATAATCAAAATAAAGGATGAATAAGGTTTTATATGGGCTAGGATGATTTAGAAATATTATTTTATATTATTTAAGGCTCCATGTGATGTATAAATAGGCATCTAACAAAAAAAATGGGATTAATATATTTTTAGAAAGTATATTAATGTTAAGTTTTTTATTTAATTAATTCAAGATAGAGTTGATCAGTTTATATTTTATTATTATATATATTTTGTATAGTCTTTATTGTATATATATCTATGAAGCAGGAGCATTTTTTTTCTTTTTTTCCATAGAAAGTTTTTAAATGTGTCAATATATTTAGTATTTATTAATAAAGTATTTTAAATACACACGATGGCTCTTAAAATTTAAAAATGTTTTTATGGAATTAAGTATTTTGACATAGATTTTATGTTCTTATATATAATATAATTATTGATATGCATAATAGTAATTTTGGTAGGAGAAGATATTTTAATTTTATAATATTTAAATAAAAATATTAGTAGATCAATTTTTTTTTTGAGATTTTTCAAGAATTTTTAATTACAGATATCAATAAATATAAGTCATCGAAAAAAATACAAACACTTTTTAGTGTTTTTATTTTAATTTATGATATATTTGCATTTATACTTGATCACATTTATTTTCATCATATAATGAAAATAAAATTACTTTTAAATAAAAAGATAAGATATTTCTTTTAATTGAAACAATTATTTACATGCATTCCAAGGAGAGTTGATGCTTCTTTTATGAGATTTTTTTTTATAAGAATATGTTCTAAATAATAATGTTTTTATTTTAACTATCCTTACAAGAATGTTTTACAAAATTTTTTAAGATTAGTTTTAAATAGTTATTATAATAAATACAGATGGGCTTTGAATTCCTATCTATTGACTATGAAATCAACTCACAGAAACTTATAAAAAACATTATATTCATTGTCAATTTCTAATCATAAAATTGAAGTTATTTTATGTTTAAATCTTTAATTATTTAATTATAACCACTTTTTTTATTATTCTAAAAAAAGAAGTAATTTTTTTTAACAATCTTCTTACTTTAAGAGAAATGTGGTTTATGGTTTGAATATCGAGAATGTTTAATTCACCTTGCACCTATGATTTTTTTCTGAAAAAAAAAACAATTAATATCGAGAATGTGTTATTAAAATTTCTATAAAAAAACCATATATATATATATATATATATATTAATTGTTAGTGTTAAAAGATAGAGGGTTAGAAAACAATATAAATCATATCTTTGGACCTCACGTATTAGTTTAAAGCTATTGGGTTTGGATGCTTTTTTAAAATAGTATTAGAGCTTTGATGACTAAGCGATCACAAGTTCGAATCTTACCATCCTTATTTATTTGATAAAAACGTTAAACACAAGATACTATGAGCATATGCAAGTTTCAAGCCCAAAGAGTTTTCACTCGAGAGGGTGTATTAGAAAATAATATAAATCATATCTTGGGACCTCGCCTAACAGCTTAAACTATTAGATTGAGATAGTTCTTTGAAATAAAGAATTAATTTTAATATGGGCACCAAAATAAAAAACAAGGAATACTTTTGATTAGCTGTGTATACAAATTTAACTTTTAAAAATTATGGTTTAAATAGTTAGGTAATCTATTGTTTCAATTGTTGTAGCTATATATTCAATTGTATGTGGATTTGCATACTGTATTTTTTTCCATGTAACTATTTTTTTATTTAGTTTTTCTACATTTATTTTATTCATGGTTGATCTTGACAGTTTAATCAACAAGCTTGTTGTGGGTTTCTGAGTGTAAAAACACATCCTACTATTAGGGTGGGACTTGATTTTGCAAAAGATTTTTGGATTTTTTTATTTTCGATTAAAACTAGAGAGGTTGTAATTGAAAATTAGGAAAAAACACATCCCTTTAAAAAATAAAATAAAAATTCAATTGTAAAATTGATTAGTACTTAAAAGTGTATTTTTATCAAGGTTTTATATTATCATTTTGCACTTGAAGTATCAATAACTCCTTAACTAAAGTATGTTTTATAATAACATACCTAATAATACAAGATACCTTTAATTTATGGTAAATATTCATCTTAATTGCAGACCTATTACATAAATGAAAGAATTAATTGATGAGTTTAAGTATTAAAATTGAAAGGACAAAGAAAGGGCCAAACTTAGAAAAGAGATGTTGGTGCAGTCCAAACCAGAACATTATTCAGTAATTAGGTCATATCTCAAGTTCTAGATGTTCAAATGACTTCAAATTTTAGGATAGATTTGGTAAGACATAGGCCTCCAACTTTCATGTGGAGTCCAAGATCTAAAAAGGCCGTTTTCAAGTCCAAATTATAGCAACAACGGAGAAGTCCGAATCTGTCCTGCAGCCCAGATACTGTTCAGTGTTCAACCCATATCTCGAGTTCTAGAAATCCAAATGACCTTAATTTTTTTTCCTGGAAATCTAATACAATTTCCTATAACTTTCATAAATATAGGTGGATCCAGTTCTGATACTAGCAATGACGTTTTATTTAGATAAGAAGATAAGGATTTTTACCAAGTCAAGAGTTAGCCACCCATTCAACAATTAGTCATCAAATCAATAGTTTTAAATTTTGGCCTATAAAAGGAGGCATTTACCATGCATTTGGGGGCTTGGTTGTTCAGATCAAGAACTTGTTCTTCCTCTCTCTCTTTATATATATATATATATATATATATATATTGTAATTCTTAAGTTTTGCTTTCATTAATATCTTATTATGCTTTCATTTCATTTCCTTTACTTAGTTAACTTGTATCTTTTTTATGTTCTTATTTTATTTATTTATGTTTCTCTTCTTTATTATGTTTGGCTAAGTTTATTATGTTAAGGTGAAAATGTTACAATAATGGTGTAATAATAAGTATAGTGTAAACTCAATATGGACTTTAATGTTTAATATTAACATGTCTTATCTTTTTATCTTACTAATTCTTAATACCTTGCTTGTTAAATGGTTAATTTAGATTTATGTTGTATAACACTTGGTACAACAAATGCTTGATACTCTCATAGCCCAATCGTATGGTATTACCTGCACTTGTGCTATGAAAAGAACTTGATTTATTGTTAACATAAGTTAGCATCATGAATTTCTCACAATATTTAAAAGTTTGGTGTTACTTAAATAAGATAATTAATATGATCATGTTAATAATTTATAATGAGCTATTAATGATAAATCATCCGATTAAAACCTCTTTTATATGTGGTTTCCAGTTGAGTAATAAGAGTTTATATTGTACTTGTTTGAAATACCATTAGTGGATCCTCTAACCTTGACATTTGTTTTTATCATTGTTTAATCCTTACATTAATTTTCCGTCTCAAAGTTCTCATCAACTTCTTTTTCTTTATCTTTACTACTACTACTACTACTACTACTACTACTACTATTGGTGTTGTTGTTTTGTTATTGTTGTTGTTGTATTATTGTTGTCTATAATTTATACAATTAACGTCCTTGTAGTTCGACCCCGGTCTTGTCGGGTTATTTATTACTTTGACTTTCATGCACTTGGGAGAAGACATCAATCTTTTGGTCGTGTCAAAAATCCAAGGGTATAAGAGGAAAAAAAAAAAGAAAAAAAAGTTAATTGTTGAAGTTATGCCTGGGTGAAATACCAGCAAAGTGTTATTTTGAATGAAAACTCTCATCGAGACATTCCTTAGATGCTAAGGAAGTTCGCTTTTGAAGGATAGAGGAAGTTACATGCATCACCTAATTGTAGCGATTCCTTCCACACGTTGGCACATGTTTTCCAGCCGCCAAGTGTTTTTTTGTCCTCTTCATTCAATTTAATTCCTGATTTTATAACAACTCTTTAATTTAGTCTCAAATTTCATCCTACCTGATATTAAGGCCTTTTCTTTCAATTTTAATCCCTGGTTCTCTAAAGACTCTTCAATTTAGGCCTGAATTTTACCCGAACTTAGCCCAATGAAGGCCTCACCGGGAAGAGAATAAGAGAAGGAAAAAAAATAGATGGAAAAAAAAAAAAGATGGTTAGCCACCCAATAGCACAATGTGATCATGTTCATAACCTAGGTCGTTTAACCAATATATTGTTGTCTTAACATTTATATATATATCATCCTGATTTTTTAAAAATCATTACATATTTTTATTGGATATCCAAGTTGTCCTTTGGTTCTATAAAATTAAATGGGTCATTTTATAGTAACTTTCACATGATTTAATTTGAAGTTTGGCCTACGCAAGCAATCAAGACAAGATATTTATAAATTTCTTTTTGGATCGAGTTTGATGATACTATTAAAGAGTTTTCTATATCCTTTTTTTTTTCTATATCCTTTTTTTTTCATGTTCAACAAAAAGTTGCTCATATTTAAAAAAAAAAATAAAAATTTGGACAACATTGTTTAATGGTTTTTTTTAATCATATCAGGTTAACTTTATATGCTATGAGTTTATGCATGTTGTTAAAAAATACAATGCTTGCAAGAATGTTATTGAAATCTCAAATTTATATATGTTGTGGAGCTTGGGTAACAAAACTAGTATAAATTATAAACATATTAATTGGCATGTTTTAAGACATGTATTTAGGTCTTGTTTAGCATGATGGTCCAACTATAATATTATTTTGGTATTTTTATATTGTTTTAATATGTTGATATTAAAAAATAAATTTTAAAAAATAAAAAAATTATTATTTTAATATATATATTTTTAAAATAATCTTTTATCTTACTGGCAAGCTATTATTCAGTAGACTTAAAAGCCTATTAGTTGATTCATTATAGCTTGCTATTACTCCTTCCATTTCTCTTCCAGAATTATGTCATTGATGACATATGAGGAACGAGTCTAGAAATTATGAGAGGAGCTTCTCAGTCAAAAATCAATATCAACAAACCTATTTGAGAACTCTCACCTATTTTTTATTTTTTTTTATTGTTGTTGTTGTTATTATTATTATTATTATTTACCTTACACATTGATTTGGCAAAATTAAGATGTAAACGATATATGATCCTTAACCTGTCTTCAAGAAGACACGGTAACATGATTTCTTTATTTGTTTACTATACTTTCTCACTCCATAATTTATCCTTTCATACGAGAATATCTTTTATTATAGAATTAAAAAATAACTTATCCTCTCAGCCAGTCCAGCGCAGCTTCTGACAAGATAAATAAATAAAAGTTTTTATGGAGAAAAAACAAGTGATATGGAGAGATAGTTGGCAGCTCTATCTGCCTACCACCAAAGGTATTCGAGTTGTTTATGCTCTGTGCTCCAGTCTGTTTCTGATCCCCATTGCACCAACATAATATTTGTGGGGTTCATCAGATTTTAACTACTTCCATATATAATTACATATTTGTAATAAAATATTTATTTATTTTTTTCTGTAAATACATAGGACAAACTCTTTGTGGATCAAAAAGAGCACTGAATTGGATTAATAAAGCTGGACAAACATAACCTGCATAAAGAGAGAAGAGATCGTGGAGAACCCTTTTCACTGTAGGCTGTGCTCTGTTGTCTGGCCTTGTTTCAGCCAAATTTACATCGTTACATGGCATGATAGTTCACCAATAAGTTGTTATTGTTGCAGAAAAGGGGAAAAAAGAAGAAGAAAAAAGCTATAGATGCACATATGATTACCTAAAGAAGTGTGCAGACTGAACTGTCTCAACACTTGGTGGTTCTGTAGGTGCCACAACTTTTGACCTTTTAAACTCCATCGGAAAAGACATTCCTAGAAAATCCTTCCCATTTGCTTCAAAGACAATTTGATTTTGAACTTAAATAATGCCCGTAGCTGGCAAACTCCATTAGTCCAATCTCTTACATGAGAAGCAAACAAAATGGTGGAGAGGTCAATGCATTCATCTTTCAACTTTGGCTTTCTGCTTTTCTTGGAAAAACATTAAAAATACACAAACCATCTTGTCTTAAACCAACCCCAAGAGGTATCATTATCCTGATATCATTTATTTTTGGACTGCTTCCCTACGAGGATTCTCTATTACTGGATGTGACCTCGATTGTTTACTCTTTAAATCTTCTCCAAGTTGAATTTGTTTATCATTTATTCATTTTCTAGTCAGGCTTTTCCCACTTCATCCTCGCACAAGTCCTAATCGAAGGGTTATCAATAATTGAGGCACGGTTCCCATGTGTCACTCATCTGAACCATCTTCTGCATCGTGTGTGTTTTTTATATATAAAAAATGTAATGAAAACTTTGTTCTCAAATCATGTCTGTGGACCTTTGATATAATTGGTCACAACCCGTGAAAAAAAATCAAGATGAAATTAACAAGCCATGCATCTCTGAAGTCTATTCTGGCGTTATGCCTGCATTGCATGATATAATAAGGTTGAGTTCATATATTAACATACTTGTTGAGGAAGACTGGGACTATATAGGATTGGCATCAAAATCTTTTTAAAAACCTCCTGCTTGACTAGATTCAAAAATCTTCAATGAAGATTAAATCCTTAAACGACTGCATATTTAATCTGCATGAAAAAAATAGATGAATATACAAAAATAAGCGATTTCAGTTTCTGATCTTCAACTTTTATTCTTGAAAGATGATATTCATGGCTTCTATAGTTTCCATAACATTTAACTGTACTAACATAGATAACATCATTTCCAAAAAAGAAATGCACAAAGGAAACTTTTTAGCACGTACTGTCAAAAAGGTTCTCCATAAAAAAAAAAAAAAAGAAGCCCCCCACAAACTGATGAGCCTGAAATCTGAATCTTTGATTCCATTCCTTCCTTACCTTCAAATCTTGTGGTTTTCACTCACGGTCAGCATCAGTAGTACATGGCCTTTTCCGCTGTCTTGTTTTCATCAAACAAAAAGTTATTACAACTGCTATTGCTAATAAGTTGTTTTATCTCCTCTAGACTATAGTCTAATGGATTCTCTCCCCATAACCCAATTGGCTTCCCAGTCCACCCATTAAGTACACCATGACCAGCAACCCCACTTGAAACCATCAACTTTTGGCCGTCTTCAACCCCATTGTGTAGATAATTTTGCAAGCCCACCTGTCCAGTGTTGTTATTTGCACCATCACCATGTTTATACTCCTCTTTGACATGGCTCATCTGATTGCTCCAACTTCCGTCAGAAGAACTGCAGCTGGCTTCACCTCCAAACATTATGAGATTATCTTTCACTTGATAATTTTGCATAGATCCCACGAAGGTTTCTTGGGGTTGTAGCATAGAAGCAGTAGTGAAAGAGTTATTGCTCAAAGGACTTGATGAAAACGAAATTGGTTCAGTGAAAGACCTAGCCAGGGTGTAATTATAACTGTTGTTGCTGCATGTGAATGAAGGTGATGATGACAGGGGAGTGGATGGTGAAGACGGCAATGATGTAGCGTGAAGGAGAGATGAGAAATGAGCAGCTTGCTGAGGTTTTCTCAGAGCATCAGGATTAATCGAACCCATAATTAGTTTCTTCTTGAGCTTGGTGTTCCAGTAGTTTTTTATATCGTTATCCGTCCTGCCTGGCAACTGAGCTGCTATTATTGACCACCTGCATTTTGATTTGAGCTAGTTATGTAAGAAGAAATGAAAGTGAATTCTGATCTTTAAAGAGTAGCTCAGCACTCTTAAAAAGAAATGTAAGCTTAGCATGGATGCATAGACTTCATATAATTATATAAGTATACAAAATTGGCATATTCTGGGAGCATGCAGTTGTTTCTTGAGGTTTCACTTTTTTGCCAGAATTGTAGATACACTCGTACAATTCGTTGATGTTATTCCCTCCATGTCTTAGATAGGAAAAGGAGTCATACACGACTAAAAACTATCAATTTCAGTAAGGATGACAAAATATGTGAGAGAAACATATAATTTTGGAGTGAGATTTCTGGAAAAGAAAGCTGAGAGAATACCTGCTTCCAATGTTGGCATATAGGCTGCAGATAATCGTATCTTCATCATCAGAGAACTCCCCATGTTTAATGTTGGGTCTGAGATAGTTTAGCCATCTTAATCTGCAGCTTTTCCCACATCTTTTAAGACCTGAAAAACAAATCCCACAGAGAATCGAGATTGTAAACGAAACATAACTGGAAATGACAGAAAAGGAAGAGCACTGAAACCTTAAGATCACTTTTCATGGAGTGGGAGTCGTTTCCATTAAAATAATCTTACAGGTCAACTACTCAGAACCCACTAACTAAAAGGAAGAGGAAAAGGTGTTTATGCTTACCAGCCTTTTGTGGAAGAGCAATCCAATTCCCTCCTGTCCCGTGTTTCGCCATGTACTCCTTCAGCTTTGCGTCTTCTTCAGGCGACCAAGGCCCTCTCTTCACATTGGCCTTGTCACAGCAAGGAGCCCTTCCCATCTTTCTCTCTCCCTTTTCTTCTGAGAAACCAACGAGTTGAGTCAAAACAGAGAGGCGTGATGAATGCGGTTCCTAACTCTCTGACAGGCTTGGTTTTCTGAACACTCAGGGAGAAGATTGGTTGCATTTATGTAGAGAGAGCACAAGTCAAGAAAGACTAGTCTAATTTCAATAATCATTTTTCTATCACTCCTGTTTGTTGATTAGCCAGGAGAACTTTCCATCATAAACAAATCAGCAACAGGGTCCTTCCATGTCTACCCTTGCTTGGTCTCCCTTCCAACTTCAGTCACACTTTAAGAATCCAAAGTCTGCTCAACTAATAGAGAGAAATATTAGTAATATAATTACTGAAGATGACGTCCTAGTTTTCCAAATTTGAGGCCAAGTCATAGGGTGAGGTATCAATTGATAAGCATCTACGTATATCTTCTTCTTCTTCGCTACACGTATGGTAGGTATATCACGTATAAAATAACAAACACGTATGTAAATACGGGGGCGTTTTAGGACTAATAATTGCTTGAAGGATGTAAATTAAACAATAAAAAACATGAAATGCGTGGCGACCGCCAATCTGCACATACAGTTTTGCCGCAAGCCAACAGAAAACAGGTATAAAAAGATGGTAATATTCAACTCTGTCAGATCAAGGCCAGTGTTGTGATTCTCTAGTCAAAAGAAGACAAGTGATATTGTGATATATTAGTTACCTCCAGTTAGATTTGCGAAGCCACTAGCACTATGCGTTCAGACAGCGTGGTATGGAATCCTCTCTCCTTGCATGCGGTAGCATTCAGTAGTACCTTTGTAAATATTGATTGATTATTTTACATTTGAACCACCCATGATACAGTCAAAATCAAACCATCTTTAAGTATTTATTAGCGAATTTACCCGCGCTCCTTAGATTAAAAGTTAATTTTTACGCTATGATACGAAGTTAAAAAAAATAAAAAAATTAGGTCTGTCAATAGTTATCTTGAATTGTCAAAATAATACCTTCTTTTCTTTTCTTTTCTTGTTAATAATTATCTTTCACCGATTTATCTTTTCAGAAGGTATTTAATGAGAGTTTGTTTATCTGGATAGATTAATGGAAGTTGAATGATGAATGCCTTACTTTATGGAATTTGCAAATTGTTTTTTCTATTTTAACACTTTAACTACTAGGGACTAGTAATAAGCTGCTTGGGGGGTGTGATTAGTACTTAAAAGTGCATGTTTATCAAAGGTTTATATCATTATTTTGCACTTGAAGTATCAATAACTCCTTAACTAAAGCATGTTTTATAATAACAAGTCTAATACTATAAGATACCTTAATATATGGTAAATGTTCATCTTAAATGTAGGCATATCACATAAATCAAAGGATTGATTGATGAATTCAACTACTAAAATTTATGAAGATAAAGAGAGGGTGAAGCTTAGAAAAGAGATGTTGGTGCAGTCCAAACTGGAACACTGTTCGGTAATTGGGTCATATCTTGAGTTTTAGATGTCCAAATGACCTCAAATTTTTACACAGATTTTTGGACATAAGCCTACAACTTTCATGTTTCATCAAGATCTAAGAAGGCTGTTTGCAAGTCTAAATTATAGCAACAACAGAGAAGTCTCAAATTTTTTTTTTTGTAATTTTTAAGTTTTACTTTCATTAATATCTTGTTTATACTTTTCATTTCCTTTCCTTTCCTTAGTTAACTTGTATCTTATTTATGTTCTTGTTTTGTTTATTTATGTTTCTCTTTCATTATGTTTAGCTAAGTTTATTATGTCAAGGTGAAAAGGTTACACTAATGGTGTAAGAATAAGTATCGTGTAAACTCAATATGGACCTTAATGTTTAATATTAACATGTCTTATCTTTTTATCTTACTAATTCTTAATACCTTGTTTGTTAAATGGTTAATCTAGATTTGTGTTGTATAACACTTGGTACAACAAATACTTGGCACTCTCAGAGCTCAACCGTATGGTATTACCTATATTTGTGCTATGAAAGGAACTTGATTTGTTGTCAACATAAGTTAGCATCATGAATTCCTGATAATATTTAAAAGTTTGGTGTTATGTAAATAAGATAATTAATATGATCATGTTAACAATTTATAATGAGCTATTAATGACAAATCATCCAATTGGAACCTCCTTTGTGTGTAGTTTCCAGTTGAGTAATAAGAGTTTATATTATACTTGTTTGAAATACCATTAGTGGATCCTCTAACCTTGACATTTGTTTTTATCATTGTTTTCTTACAATAATCTTCCATCTCAAAGTTCTCATTAATTTCTTCCTCTTCTTTTTTACTACTACTACTACTATTATTTATATTCTTATTATATTTTATGTACATTAAGTATGCTCTGTGTTTGATCAAGAATCCTGACATTGTTGGTCTTGCCTTGTTCATTCGCATTAGAAATCTGTTTATATTATATAATCTATCTCTTTGATCTTTTCATAAACTTAGTATATAGGCTGGAAACCTGTGACCCGATCTTTTAGATCATTCTCAGGTATAACAACGCCACATACTGAGTATTATTATTATTACTACTATTACTATTAATATTATTATTACTATTACTATTACTGTTATTGTTATTATTGTTGTTATTCTTATTGTTGTTGTATTGTTATTTATAATTTATACAATTAACCTTTTTGTGGTTCAATCTGTTAGGTTTGTTGCCATTACATGCGCAACAAATGGTGGTTACAACCATTGACTTTGGTAGCCATTATTGTTGAAGAAAAGATGAAGTTGACAGCCACCTTTATTGAAGAAGAGATGAGTTTGGTAGCCACCATTGATGACAAAGGAGCAAGAAGAGCTGCCATTGATGCCTATAAAAGAGGCATGATCTTAGAGAGCAAAGGGTGAGAAGTAAGAGTAATTGTGAGTGCAATAGAGAGGATGAGAGAAAGAGGAGCTGCTGCCATGGGCAGTAACCCAGCTGCAAGGGCAGCAATGAGTGAGTTGAGTAGAGTGGATGTGATCCTCCTCCTCCATGTATTTATTGTATCCTTTCTCTATCCCTAATGAAATGAACCTCTCCCGTGGATGTAGGCAATTTGCCGAACCACATTAAACATTATGTGTCAGTGTGCTTCCCCTCCTATGAGCAATATCAATACATCACCGGTTCTGAAATCCCCAACAATTGGTATCAGAGTATATGGTTTGAAGTGGTGTTTGATTTTTTGCTCAAAAATAAAAGTTATCAAAATGGTGTTTTGACCATCCCACTGTGTAGAGGAGGAAGAGACGAAGCCACTAGTGAAAACGACGTCAAAATCAGACGTCGGACATGGCCGCACTCTCCATCACTCTCCGGAAATGCGTCTGCCTACGCGCTCAGACGCGCTCCACGCGTGCCACGTGTCTTCTTCACCCAGATGAGTTGACCCCATTCGAATACTAGCTGACCCTACCAATGTGAGCAGTAGACATGAACAGTGCCGTCATTATGAATAGTAGCATGCAAAGGATGACATCAGCCTGATGTAACGATGACGTCAACATGTAATTGAGGGACCCACCTGCCACGTTGTTAGCCACGAGCCGAGAGGAGCCGAGGGACAAGATTCTGTGTAGCAGAGTGTAGTGCAACCGGATCTAAGATTGAATTTGAGCTATTGATGAGGCCAGAATGTTTTTGATCAAATCTTAGCCATTTGAAGTGCGATTTGGACGATTCAAGACTTGTTTCCAGCTAATTTGATAGTTCCGGATGCAATGATATGGTCCGATCATTGAGATTTGAGACCAAAAATGGCGGTGGTGAATTATTAAAAAGAGATTGTTCGATCAGGAGCCATCTGAAGGTCTTGATGGTGGTCGATGAAGATGATGAAGAAGAAGATGCATATGTTTACCCAATTATATGTGCTGAACTGTTAAATGGAAAATTTAATGCCTTGATGGAAGGCAAAATTGGGACACTCTGGACACCCGGTTATGTGGACAATTTAAGGTGGAGAGTGAAAACTGATGAAGACCAATCTTGACGAATCTAAGCACTAGTAGTCTCGCTAGATGTTGAGAAATCATGTATTAAACCTGTATATTCCAGATCACTTGTAAAGGAAAGCCGCAACAAAGCTAGCAAATGGTTGTATATACAGAGAGACAACACGATGGATAGATATGGGCTAAGAAGTTCTGTCTAGGAGATTGGGTTTTAAGCGGGACCGTTGTGACCCCTCTAATCTTTCCTGGGAACTTGCTTAGTGGAAGGATTATCCATACGGTACTATTTTCCTATATGTAACAGTTTGTAATGAAACTGGTGAAGACTAGCAGGAAGACGACACAAGGGGAACAATTGGGTTCCGTATGATCAAGGATCTGATGGAGTGGTGATTTCTTCAAAAAAGATAGATTCGGTGACTGTGATTTCTCGAGGGGAGAATTGATGAAGACCCTGATAATGGAAGAGAAATACAGCAAGGGGATAAAGATTGGCACCCTATTTTGACTTGGATAGGTGTTGTGATAGGATGAGCTGCTGTCAAACATAAGCAAGGAATAGGGAAAAATCTGGAGAACAGAAATTGCACAAGGGCACACGGAGATTGTGCAAGAGTACCTGAAGGATCCAACGAGGTACTGTAATGAGACAACAGGTGCAAGGAGAAGAAGAGTTCCCAGATAAAGCTCATAGCAGAGACTGTGTACAATATGAAGTCTCTTGTGCTCTTGATGAAGACAACACACGAGGACCTTTCCAATGCATGCAAGGATGGAAAGATGAGTTGTTGCAGAGGCATCTAATTAAAGGGGTGCGACCGCCTATGATAAAAGGCGACCTCCTATGATAAAAGGCGAAGACACCAAAGAGAGGTGGTGTAGGTGGAGCTGTCGAGCAGAAAGGCATAGAAGCTCCAAACATAGAAATCAAGGTGGAGGATTGTGAGGAGTATACCGTAACTTTCTCTTTCTATGTAGTCAGTGGCAGTAATCTCTCCCAAGTCCACATGGTGGTAGAGAATCTTGGAGCCACTGAAGCATCCTAGCTGAAGTAGGATGCGATTGCCTATGAAAGGAAAAGACACCTCAGGAGAAGGTGTGAGGGCCATGATAGAAGCCCCAGATTTAGACCGCCGCATGACAACGAGCGGAGACACCTCATGAGAAGGTGTGAGGGCCAGGATAGGAGCCCTAGTTCAGAACGCCCCAGAGCCGATATGATGACTAGATATAAGTGGACAGATGGATAGCCAATGAAGTGGCTATGATGAGTATGAAGCCAAATGCAGGATTGACTTTCATGGATATTGCTCCCATGCTAAAGATCAATGAGCTAGAAGACATTTGCCTTGGACAATAAGTGTGTGACTTGTGGAGCATTAAGACGCGACTGTTATGAATGAGCAGAGGGTATGCGCAGGTTCCGGGAACAAGTTGACTCTTGTCAAGGTGGTGAGCTCGGTGATGGCATTGTAATACTCAGAGTATGAAGACAGATATGGATCAACCTTAATGGGCTGTCCCCATGGTTAAAGATGGATAGCTACCTGGACTCTTGAGACTAAGAGCGAGAGACTCACGGAGAAGTAAGGCGTGGTTCCTATGGTGGAACAGAGGGCAGGCGCAACTCCTGGATGAGTAGACTCTTGGAAGAGTGGTGAGCTAGTGATCATATTGAGATACTCAGATAATGATTGTCGCACTTGGAATATCCGTTTGAGGGGGTGTTGTAAGCCTTGGTGTGAGGCTTGATGAATCATTCCGGACCGAGCATGGTTGATACGCTCGAAGGGGAATGTTGTGTCCTAGAGACAAGCGTTAACACTCTTCAGATGTGAAGTGGCAGACCATCTGGTTGTAGTGATCCTTTTGTGTGAGAAAAAGGTGTGCTTTGGTGACTCTGGTGATTGAAAGGTTTGGCAAGTACCTGTAAACTTGGCCACAGACGCTCTCAGAATGGTAAGCTTGGAAGAGCTGCAAGATGCAAGCTTATGCTGAAGAAGCAAGCGGATAATTGCCCCATATGAATGACAAAGGGGGTGATTGTTAGGTTTGTTATCATTACATATGCAACAAATGATGGCTACAACCATTGACTTTGGTAGCCACCATTGTTGAAGAAAAGATGAAGTTGGCAGCCACCTTTGTTGAAGAAGAGATAAGTTTGGCAGCCACCATTGATGACAAAGGAGCAAGAGGAGCTGCCATTGATGCCTATAAAAGAGGCATGATCTTAGAGAACAAAGGGTGACAAGTGAGTAATTGTGAGTGCAATAGAGAGGAAGAGAGAAAAAGGAGCTGCTGCCATGGGCAGCAGCCCAGCTGCAAGGGCAGCAATGAGTGAGTTGAGTAGAGTGGATGTGATCCTCCTCCTCCATATATTTATTGTATCCTTTCTCTATCCCTAATGAAATGAACCTCTCCCATGGATGTAGGCAATTTGCTGAACCACGTTAAACATTTTGTGTCAGTGTGCTTCCCCTCTTATGAACAATATCAGTACATCACCGGTTCTGAAATCCCAACACGATCCCGGTCTTGCCGGGTTATTTATTACTTCAACACTCCTGCACTTGAGAGAAGACATTAATTTTTTGGTCGTGTCACTATAGAAACTTTAGCTAAGTTATACTTGGAGGAAAAGGTCAAATATGATTCAAGTCAGGATGAGAGGGTCAGCTTTGGGGCAGTAGAAATGCCTTTGTTGAGCGGGGTTTGAGTCACAATATTATCCCAGTGTAAGAAATGTTCCAGGTCTTGTTGATGACAATTATGGTTGCATGTCGACCAATTCATCGTTGGAGGAAAAGGTGGCAGAGTTCATTCGAAATGGAAAATCGGATGCCATCGAAGGTAAGTTGATTGAATTATCTTACCCTATTTTCACTTCAGTTATTACTATTGGCCTATGGAGGAAGGACAGAAAAAGTGATGGTTCTGGCATTAAGAAAGGTGTTCAGTGTAGTACTAAAATATATTTGTAAGGAATTGACGAAATGGGTTTGAAAGAATTGTTAGTATGTTTCTGTTTTCTGGTGTCTAGAACCTCTAAGCGGAAAACCACCCTGAAATTTGGTGTTCTTCAGCATGCATGTTGCTGGTTGTAAAAGCAGTACTGTGGGATTTCGACTTGTTAAATTATGAGCTTTCATGTGGGAGATGCTCCCTTTATTATCTGTTGTCTAAAGAAACATGTTTGCCCAGTTGAATTATTGATTAAGAAACTTTCAAATTGCTAAATGGCTATCCTACAGTGAGGCTAGAGGTGCAGTTGAGTCACTCAAGCTGTTTGAAGCTTGTCTCAATATGAGCTTGTTTAAGCTCATTTATCAAGGTTATAGAGTCAAGCTCATTTCCAAGAAGAAGCTGAGCTTGAGAAAGTTGAGTTCAACTTATTTATTTATTATGAAGGAAGAAAGCTCGTCTTATTCAGGGTCATGTATGGGTCTTGGTTCATTTAGTTTCATAAGCTCTAGTGATTTGGCGCATTTGAACTTTTTTGGTTAATCTTGTATAAGAACTCTTGTGCTAATTTATTACAAGATTTTTAAAAAATAAAAGCTTTTGAGCCAGTAAATTTTGTAAAGAATATTGATTTTTTTGGAGTAAATTTTCAAGCACTCTTTTGTGATTATTTTTAGTGGAGCTCAGACCAAGCTTGTGGCTAACAAAAATTAAAAGAGAAGCTTCAGTTCCCTGCCTTAGGCTGCTCACAAACATGATCCGGGTTTGAACCTTCCTAAAGGTTAGTGGAGCCAACCATATCCTCATGAAAGCTTGGATGGACTTGGCTCGTCAACTCATTTGCAGCCCCCAGTGAGGCTTTTGTTACTTGTGGGATTTTATAGTTTCTTCTGTAACCAAATTCAATGTGCTACCATTATAGAGCTGGAACAAATAATTTATAAAGCATGAAGCTAATCATTTGAAATTGGGTTGCTGCTTATTTCTGGGTAATGTTATACTGAGGTGATATAATGATATAAATCTAGAACTCTCGAAGAACATACTTTCTGCAGGAAAACTTCCTAAATGATTAAATACTTCTTTGATTCCCAATATATTTGGATCCACCCTGATTCTACCAACAATGCAAGAGATAAGGTAGAAAAATATTAGGCTCCAGTAGACCACAAAATCATGAACAATTTTATAATCCTTGTAAAACATATCATACACGAACTATTACATGTTATGTCCACGAGTAAGGATGTGACTTTACAAGTTGAGATCCAGAATTGTGGGAATGCTGAACTGGTGGAGGTGGCAGGTAGCTTCAATAGTTGGCATCACTGGATTAGATTGGATCATCAGCCATCATCTAGCATCGGAGATAATTTTGGTTCAAGTTTTTTAAATATACTCTTCTTTTTTGTATTGCATACATGTTCAGTCATAATTTTCAGGCAACTAAATTATGCTCTTCTGTGGCGATTCAACATTTTATATTGAGTTACATCGGTGTTTTTCTCTGGTGTTTCTGTTAATCTGTGGCTTACTTGGAACGTGACATGAAGTTTGAAGATCATTCCATTTCAAATTGAGTCCCAAAATATTCATTTTGGCTCTTGTGGCCATTGTTGAATAATGCTGGCATCCTACAAGGTTGCAGGCACTATAAAATTGATAGAACATGAGCTTTTACAGTTACAGGGTGTAGCTTGGAAAGGTGAATAAGGGAGCTTGAACAGTCTGGAAACATCAATTAGGGGGTTCCTGTCTTTTCAAATTAGGAATCAAGGGGATTTCCCCCTTCCATACTAATTCCTTGCTTTATGACAGGCTAAAACAGCTTTGTGAAGCTATTATTCGAATTGCATGCTTCCCAACGGAAGCATTTATCAAATGAATGTTCCAAGATTCTCTGTTAGTGCTAACAATATCATTTTTGGGAAAGGTATTCTGCTACATGGAAGTTTAAAAGTTAATAGAAATTCAATTTAACCTTTAGATAACATGAGCCTGCTCAGTTAATCAAATTCTATTAGAGATATATGATTATTTTAACGAGTAATAACTATCTCAAGAATTTACATAATGCTCTCGCAGATAAAATTCATTGTTGATGGCCATGGGAGGCTTGATCCTCAGATGGAATCACTTACCAAGGGTGGAATTTGCAACAACATTCTCCGATTCGGTTGAACCACTCTCATCTGATGCCAGTGGAGAGCTTGCGAAGAAAGGGTCTTGGCTTCTGTGCAGCATATAGAAACAGAATTCCATGTTCATTGAGATAAAAGATAAAATCCATAGCAGGCAAGAACCTGGCTAGAAGCAAGAAGAAATCTGAGACTTATTATACCATCCATAAGGATGGAGTCGAAAAGTTGATGATGCACTGCCGGGGTGCCTGTAGGTTTATTCTAGACAGAGGAATATAGATACGAGGTTCTGGGTAATAATGGTTTCTTAGGAACAGCAAAATTTGGAGAAGGAATGAGCTGCTAAATATGCTTTGTAAATCTTATCCAGCGAAGTATTAGTCCGAGAGCACATTTGGAATGGAGGTTCTCTCCTGTGCTTTGTATTTTCAGCTCGCAGGTAACGTTTTTTTTTTTTTTTTTTTTACGGGGATATATGATGATGATAGAAAAAAATTAGCAAAAACAAAAAGGGTTAACCAATTTTTTATTTTTTTTTCTATTAAGGGGATATATGGTAATAATAAAAAGAAAACGAAAAAAAAATTAATAACAATAAATAAATAAATATTTTTTAAAAAAGTTTATAGGCAACAACTAGTAATAGTTCTACCAACATATAAGACATAAATTATTAAAGAAGTCAATATAAGAAGATTACTTTCTCCATACAATGTTAAAAAAAAAAAAACTTCATGGTCACAATCGACAAATTTATTTATATATATATATATATATATAATCAAACAATTATGAAAATAAATTACAATATTTAATTATTTAAAATTCTTGATTTTATTTTTGACGTGTTACATTTTCTTAGATCACAATCTAAAATATTCTGCATTGATTCGTCACAATGCTTGATAATCCATTCTCTTATTTATTTATTTTTCACTAATTTTCTTTTGCTAAATAATTACGATTTGCAAGACACCCGGGGGGGGGGGGGATCATAAAAAAGGACTGAAATCAATAGGAAGGGCATTTTTCTTTTTTCGTATTTATATGAATGGAGTAGTTGCATGTACCAATGAGTAAAAAAATTAAAAAATTAATTAAATCAAGAAAATTTAAAAATAAAATAATTAAAAAAATTAAACCGTAAAAAAAATTAATTAAAATTTTTAAAAAACTAATTGGTTCGGTTTCAGTTTTATAAGTTTGAAATAAAAAAACTGAATCGAACCAGTTTCAAAATGAAAAAACAGGAAAAAACTGAGTCAAATCAAAAAATCAAGTCAAAATAGAGCTAAACTGAGCCAAAATTGAGTTAAACTGAAAAAATTAAGTCAAACCAGTTTGAGTTGATTTTGTTTTTTTTTTTTTATTATTATTATTTAATTATTTTATTTTTAATAAAAATCAAACTAAATTAAAAATAATAATTTATAATTTAATATTGGTGCGACACAAAAATCCAAAGGAGAGCTTATGGCGACCACGAGCAAAGGGTCCTTCAGTGCAAAGTCGTGTCTAAAGCCTCACCTTTCTTGCCAATCGCCACTTTCACTCTTTTATCTTTTCCCACCTCTCTCCAGCCTCTTCACCTCAGTTCTCCTCCTACTCTCTTACTTCCACCAAGAACATCCTCCAGTAGCGTCAAAAGACACTCTCGTGCTGCTCTTAACTCTCACTCTCTTCACAAAAATGGCTTTGATACTTAATGCTTCCTTCTCCTCTCTTCTTCTCAGGAATTCTTCTCCTCTTGTCTCTTCCTCTTCATTTCCCAATACCTCTGCATCTTTCTTTAGGGTCCCAACTCATGACCCTTCACAATATACGTTGTCTGGTTCTACAAGAAAAATAAGATACTTTTATTCGTGTTTTGAAAAGAAGAGGGAGTTCATTGAAGCTGTTGATGAGAGTGAAGAAGTAGAACTTATGGACAAGCCAAAAATGACCCTTTTGTACTCTTTCATTCCTCTGCCTCTGCTATTTACAGCTGCTCTCCCTGGAGGTAAAATTAACACTCTACTACTACTATATATAGATTGCGATAATTTGTTTGGTTCTATTGATAACTATATATAGATTGCGATAATTTGATCGTAACAGGGTTACATGTGATTCATTCTGCGTACACATTTAGATGATGCTTAGCATAATGAGGTAGTTCACATATAGTATTTATAGGATTCAATCTTCTTTATACTAAGCCAAAAACTAGATCATGGGATTGAGGTAGTGCACTTGACTTCAGGTAGTGGGCGTTCTCGAGTTAATTTTATTTGATTTCGGAACAATGCCAGTAAGAGCAGTGACAGTTTCTGTTCAAAGGAAAAAAAGAGCAGTGATGGTTTCAGAATCTATTCCATATATCAGTTATTGTGAGGAATTAAGGGTAGAGTTCCTTCTTGAGCTGAATTCTGGACTGGATTTTTCTACAACTTGAGTGGGTATGAGATCATAAATCATGGCAATGAAAAGTTGATCTTCTTTTGGTTAAATTCTTAAGATTGAAAATGATGCTACTGTTTGTTTAATCATACCAGTTAAACTGATGCCTGGTGAGTAATTTTCGATACATTAAATTGCCAAGACTGAGAGCACTAGAGTTTGCATTCTCTCATGACTCACAGATGCTTCAATCACTTTACTGAGGGAAAGACAAAACAACTGAGGTTAGGAAATTAAGTGTAAATATAGGCTAGAACTTCAACTGGTAATCCAGGTAAGAGTATATGATTAAACTCAATAGAAATTTCACTTCTGCCCAGTGTGGTCTTGGAGCTTAGACCCCTAGCAGGCAGGGGCGGAGCTAGGATTATTTGTTAGGGGAGGCCATAATTAATATAATAAAATATAATATTTATTTTAATTTATTATACATGAGTTGTAAAAAAAAACATGTATAATTTAGTTTTATTCAAATAACTTACTATAAATATATAATGATCTTTGTATAAGGTAAAAGGTTCGTAGCAATATCAAATTGAGTCAAAAGCAACGAAGTTAATTTCATCTTCATAATATATTCATCACTTTAATGTTGTTAGTCTTTATATCTAACAAATATAAACATACAAAGTATATAAGAAACATTACCTAAAGCGAAGTATTATTTATGTTCAATAAACTTTGAAATAAAGCAAAAAAATAATAAAGAATGATTCTCACTAATTAACACGGGTTCTTTGTAAACTGAAGTGCATTGGAGTTGCTCAACTATAACTTTAACATTACATATTGGAGTTGGTTCACTAGGTTGCAAGTTATCAATATTTTTTTTCAAAAAAAAAATCAAATTCTTTTTATTTTGTTCATGGTTCAACCTAAAATCAAAACATATATCGTGAGAAAAAATTGATAATTTGGATGGCTCTGCTAAAAACAAAACATAAAAAAATCTAAGTATAATCAAAACAAACCAATAAAATATATATAATTAATTAGAAAAAAAAGCACTATATAACAAGAATTCAAAAAACAATTGGTAAAACTAACAAATCTAAAAAAAAAAATAAAGAGAAAATGGTAGAATTATATAAAACAAAACACTTATCAAATTATTAACAAACATCTCAAAACAAAACAAAAATAGATTTTAAAATTAAGTTACCTTGTTTTATTTGATGAAAAATAAATTAATTGATGGCTCTGCTTCAATATTTTCATTGAAAATTTTTACTTGTGATTTATATTTATATTTTTGTTTTTGACCGGCTGTAAAATTTATTGCGCAAAGTAATGATTTTATATTTATAATATTTATATTAGAGTTGCGTAAATTAATTCAAAAAAAAAAATCAAATTGAAAAATCACATTTAATTACGGTAATAAAACTCACATTTGTAGAATAAAAAACCTCTTCCACACTTTTTTATATATATATATATATATATATATATATTAACCTAGTATGGTTTTGGAAGGACAACGTCTTGGTTTTGTTTTATCTCACGCCTTACATTTCGTGCATGATGCTCACTGCTCATATGGCACTAAGTCAGGAGATGCATTAGCATTATCAGCAGGGGCGAAGATGCATTATATATGCATGCATGGATGGAAGTAGAGGGGGGGCCCGGGCCCCTGCTTGCCCCCCCTTCACTCCGCCCCTGCTAGCAGGTGTCTTTTTTCATCTTCTTTGCCTCAGTTTTCATTAATTTTTTCATGGTGATCAGTTAGGGAGCGGAGTGCGAGTGCTTTGCTTCCATTTCCACAATCAATCTCATATGTTCAAGCACTGCATCTCCTTAAAATGGAATTTATATGTACCCCAAGGCTCTCATGGATCCAAGAACTTCTCATCTAACTGACAATGTTTGATTCTAGGTCCTTCTTGCTTTACTACACCATTCCTAGGCTTCTTCTATACATAGCACTGACTGACACTAGCTCATGCTGCATCATTAGGCCTCTAGTTAATTATTCCCGAATCGTAATAAATTCATTTCTATATTTGTGTCATTTTTAACTTTGAGTATTGACTAGAGGTTGATTATCTGAGTAACAGCTGCGACTGTAAGATCTCTTTTTGGGCCTTTCGTTGAGCTTGTCAAGTCATTGAATCTTCCTGACTGGCTCGTGCATTGGGGTCATCCTGGAAACATGGTATATAATTCGTCCCTTTTCCATTGTTCCTCAAGCTCATACAAAGGATTTATCTTTTCTTCATTGTAACATATTACTTAGGCTGTTGTGCTCTTTGCCATGGGTGGTTATGGAACATATCTTGGATTTCGAATCCGGTTTTCTGATGATGTGGTAAGATGTTATAGCGCAGCATTTACTTGAGTGACTAAGACTTTTGATTGTTTTCCTCTTATAATTGATAGCTGAATTGTTTACGATCCCTACAGGAGGAGAAGGCCAAGGCCAAAGACTTGCATCCAAAGCTTCTTGGTGGGATGTTTTTCTTTTTCGCTCTTGGAGCAACTGGTGGAATAACATCTTTACTGACTTCAGACAAAGCTATTTTTGAGAGGTGATCTTAAATTATATGACAATCTGTTTTCCCCCTATCCAAATACAATACACTGTTTCTTTCCTTGGAGAATTGATACCTTAAATTTTGTTTTATCATCTGAATTGCATTATTTTGTTTGCAGTCCTCATGCTGTTACAGGTTTGATTGGCCTTGCTCTCTTGACCATGCAAACCATTTTACCAGCACTATTTGAGGTAAAAATACCCAAGTTCTTAGGTCCTAACAGATACTGAAAAATGTTGTGACAATAATTCTGAAAATAGGAAAAGGGAGTGACAGTTTATAGCGGCATATCATGAACTTGTTATCTGTCCTTGGTGTTCATGCCAATTGTTGGATTCTCACTTTAATCATATAAATACATGATGCAGGGGAATCCTGGATTGCGAAATATTCATGGAATCTTGGGCAGTGGGATAATGACACTCTTTCTCTTCCACGCTGTCCTTGGACTTCAACTTGGCCTCAGTTACTAATCCACGCATGGATCCGTAGGACCTTTTGGCTATTCATTTTCCCTTGTTGTGTGTTCTTTCCGGTTCTGGGAACCATGCCTCTCCACTATAAACAAGCAAGTGAAAAATCATAGTGTGACATTTGGTAATAGAAAATTTCGTTGATAATTTACAATTTTCATGGAGTTTCCAAGTACAGATACAATTTTTTCATAACCAAACCAAACATTGCCGCTTCTTTTTAATAACAAAATGAGTCGAGGAAAAATTGTGATGTTCGACACATGCTATCAAATCTATGTTAAGTGTTTGAAACTTGCAATGCTTATATGGTCAATAATCAATTAGTTTGTTATATATGATATTATTTTATTCATGTAAGTATGTATTTATTATTAATAAAAATTTAATTTATCTCTAATATTTATATAATATTAAATTTATGAATCTAGAGTAAAGATAAAGGTCATGGGACAAATAGACTTTGTAAATGAAATTTTAAAATTGTTATAATTATGAAATTTTTATTACATCAAAGCATTGTTTCCAAAACGTTTCTAGTCAATACTCTCTTATATACTGGATATTAATTAAAGTTGTAAAGATTGATATATATTATGTTCTTTTCTCTTATGAAAGGAAACATTTGTTCTCATAAGCTGAGGTATAAAAAATACCTAGAACTAATATGTAGATGTTTGTCATAACACATGTACACTGAACTGACCTGCATGATCATCTATGTCTATAAAAAGGCTCAAGTGACGATTGCGTAAGTGATTCTTAGACTTGAGATCACTAAGTCATCTTATATAGAGAATGTTATGTTTTGAACTTGTTACATGTTATCTTAATAGAGGTAACGAAATGACAGATATTGGGTATAACATGAGCTATATAAAGGTACTTAAGTGATCATAAAAGGAGCCATCATCTTAGGTGAATTAGAAAAAATATTCAATCTATTCTCAAATAGTATTGACAAAGAAATCCCTTGGCTATGATAAAATGAGATTTGAAAAGAGTTTCAATTTTTTTTTCAAATAATCAATAAGTAGAGAATAAACATGATTTACCATAATAGACATACTCCATATTTTAATGTTAAATCAAAACATTATTGATCAAATGATATTAATTACACTAAAAATTAATCGCTAGAAGGTTAAGTCAAATCACTAATGACTTTTCTAATAGTTGAGGAATCATGACATGTTACTAGACGATATTGTAGGTGCAATTTTGAGCACTTGAAATTAGACAAGTATACGTGTACAAATATATGATTTTATTAAATATATGACTGGGTATAATCTCTCTCTAAAGCATTCTTTCAAAAGAATAAGACAATCTTCTGATTCTTTCATTAGATTTGATATATGGTGACTTGATTTATTTGATAAATCTAAGATTTATACTTTGCAAGAACATGAATTTTGGTGTATATTGCGAAACAAGATTTGATAATTTAATAATTTGAAAAGTATATTTGATTTGTATTCAAAGTGTTGTTAAAGAAATTTTATGGGGCGTTTAGGCTTGATTTAACAAATCTTTATTTTTTTTTTGTAGGCTTCAAGCGTAGATGAAGGAGGGTTGAGAACTTTTGAGAGAATTTCCTTACGTGAAGAGAGAGCTTCTTTACTTGAAGAGCTTGTCTTGAAAAAAATTTGTATCTAAAAGAACTTTTTTTTTTTTTCTAAGTTGAGGCCCTCTATCTGTAGAGGTTTCTAGGGGCTTACATGTCATTTTTCAATATCACATGACATGATTTTATTTATTGATCTTTATTGATAGGATCTTGTATTTATGACAAGATATCTTGAATATCTCATTCTAGATGTCAACCTTTCATTAGCCAAGAAATATATGAAAACTCATTTATTTTTCATATAATTTATTTCAATTTTATTTTATCTTTTCATGTAAAAATAAAATAAAAATACCACATGGAAAAATTTAATTGGTAGAAATGTTTTTTATTTCTACCAGTACCTTCTCGGGACATGTCTTGAAAATAAATGGGCATATCTTGAAAATATGATTGTGTGGGAATTTTATAATTTGAACATATTTTTTAAATTAAATTTTGATTTGATCATACTAAATGTTAACTATATATATACCACTTATTTCGGTGTGATAAATATTACCCCAGCTCCGACTTCATTTTATCGTGTTGCACCATCAAAGAACATTTTCCACACTTCTGACATTTTAATCAAGAGGAGCTCGGATCTATTTTGTCATGAATTTGTAAGGTATAAAAACATATAATATAAACTCCCCTCATTAAATAGAATAATTTAACACAAAAATCCCTCATTTTGATGGTCTAAATCGGTGCCAACAACAAGTTTCCCTCTCTACCACAAGAACTCGATGACCCTTTCTCAACTAAGAACCAAAGAATAAAAAAAAATAAACCTTTGGACCAAAATGAAATTTGAACAATTTTGAGGGACTTTTTAATTTTGTGATTGTTTAAATTGGAGGACCAAAGTGTATTTTTTACAAAACTTATGGTACGTAACCCATGTTTGCCGTTTTTTTTTCATTTCGGTTCCTTATTTTCCAATCTCACAATTTCATAAGAATTTGAAATCAATTGCTCCTTAAATAGAACTAAATTGCCCAAAAATAAAGTTTGATGACCAAATTAAAAAAGAAAAATTGCACTATGACAAAAACACAGTGAAAATCCCTCGCGTTTTAGAGTATAGTATAATATTTTGTTGCTTATTATATTAAAACCTGTTGATTATCATTTATATTTAGTTTTTGAGTTGTGTACATAAAAAAAGTTTCTTCCTGCAATAAATTTAATTAGGGATAGGAAACTAAATTATGTTTCAATATATATATAGGGCTTTTAAAAGAAAAGAAGAGTTTTTTTTTTTTTATGTGGGACAAAAACCACACACACAAGAAAACAAGAATTTTTATTTTTTTAATATGGGCAAAACTACACACATGCCATGGAAAGAAGAAGAGTTTCTATTTTTCTAATATGGAACAAAGTTTTATGATTAAAATTTTATATTATGCCAACTTCAAGATTAATTTTTAATTCATCTAAAATTGGGTTTAGATATCATGATATTTCATGTTATAGCATCATATTGAGAATATTTTCTATCAAATTTTTAACCAAAATGGATGGATTTATTCTTAATTGGACTTTAAATGTATATAAAAATCATGTCTAAAAGCCAACTTTTCCAACATGATGTTGTGGTGATTAATTCCGCTGCCATTGCCAGAGGAAAAAAGATGTTGCCAGAATCGGTAATTCGATCCCTAGCCGTTATCCCACTTTTTTCTGCGGTGTTACTTCCTAAACATGGGTGCATGGTGTACTTGAATCAGGCTGGGAGGGAGAATTAAAGCCTGTGCGCAACAATGGCAAGCAGGAAAACAGGAATGTTACAAGAACAGTTCATATATGCTTCTAAAAAAGGGAAGGCACAGAGCGAATGCCATGCCTCTGCTGGCGGCCTCATCGTTCCTTTGGATACTCTCTAATATTTCCTAACCTACGTAGTTAGGCAAAACAGACCTGTAAAATCTAGCACTATATATACCTGTTGCCCCTCCAAAGATATAGCATAACATCTTTAACATATCTCGAGAGAGAAATTAAATAACAAAGGCTGTGCAAACTTGTTTTTTTATCAGATCGTTAACGCCAGCATATATAATGGCATCGCCTTTGAAACCTATGTTAGCAACATTGTTGCTTTTAGCCATTGCCTTTCCTAATTGCCAGGCAAAATCAAAACCTTCCCTCTCAGGGAAACAAGCCATTCACCATGCAATTGGACGACAAGCCCACGACATTGAACTTCCCAAAAGGCATAAACCAAAGTTCCAGCCAGGACCATGGAAGGAAGCTCATGCAACTTTCTATGAAGGCGGCTCAGGAACATTCGGTATCGATGCCTTCTTTTCGTTTTTTCCATACTGTTTTTTTACATCCTTCACAAGTGATCGATGATGAGAACATTTTAATTTCTATATTTTCATTAAAACGACCAAACCCAACTTCCAATATGGTCTTTTCGTTAGCTAAAATTTCATTCAATATTGCGAGGCTTCCTGCCAAGAGCAGTATGACAAGAACATTTTAATTTCTATATGTTCATTAAAAATACATTGTAAAAAAGAAACAAAGAACATCGAGTCCTCGAGCATCTGACGATATTAATTGTAACTAGTAGTAGATTATTTTCACTGTTCCTGGACTAACTTCTTTTGTACAGGGGGAGCATGCAATTACAAAGATGTTGCGGGCCAAGGATATGGCATGAATACAGCTGCACTGAGCAGTGTTCTGTTCAAAAATGGACAAGCCTGTGGTGCTTGTTTCGAAATCAAGTGCGCTGACAACCCTCAATGGTGCAAGCTAGGGCAGCCATCTCTCATTGTCACTGCAACTGACCATTGCCCACCAAATCCATCTCTCCCAAATGACAATGGAGGCTGGTGCAATGTGCCACGTGAGCATTTCGATGTAGCCAAGCCTGTATTTAGCCAGCTTGCTGAGTACAAGGCCGGCATTATTCCAATCCAATATCGCAGGTCACATGACTTTTCAATCCTTTCCCATTTGGCGATATTTTACAATTTAAAAATGGTTGGGTTTCTTAATTAAAAGGGTTCGTTTTCCCCGCAGGGTTCCATGCCAGAAGCAAGGAGGTATTCGATTCACTATACTGGGAAATCCCTGGTTCTATCAAGTCATTGTGTGGAATGTAGGGGGAGCTGGAGATGTTGTTCGTGTTCAAGTGAAGGGTGATGACAAGCTCAAGTGGACGCAAATGGAGCAAGATTGGGGGGCAACTTGGAAAACCAGTGCTATTTTGCTTGGAGAGTCACTGTCCTTCAGTGTTAGTGCAAGCGATGACAGGGACTCGACTTCATGGCATGTTACCCCTAAAAACTGGCAATTTGGGCAGACATACGAGGGCAAGAACTTCAACTAGAAAGCAAGAAATAATTCGGAAGAGAAGATATTTGTGTTCTAATTGCTATAATACGTAAGTCTGGCTCTCTGATGTAAAGGGAAACAATGGACAATAAATATTGGCAACATAGAATTCTGCTGAATGGATCACCACATAAAAAAAATTAATTTGATATTTGGTACCGAAAAACATGCAAGTTAAATAACCTTATTTATATTAATTTTATATTTATCTCAAAGAGAAAACAAACCTGATAAATAGTTACGGAGTTATTATAGAGATTCTTAAACTAAATAGAGAACAAAATTATAACATCATAAAAAAAAATATTTTTCTAAATTATTTATGAATAAAAATAATTGATTAAATAAATAATTTCCCCTTAAAATCATTTTGCATCAGTCTGTCCAAGTTGGAAAGATCTCATCCCCAAGTTCAAATTAATTTTGTCTCAATTTCATGAATGTCCAATCAAGACTCTTCAACTCCTTTTCCTTCTTCATTTTTGATGTATAATAATATTAGATTTCAACTAAAATTGTCAATTATTTCTCATCCACTATCTTATAGAGTAATGTATTGCAAACACCAAACTTGCTTCATCAGCATGTATTATATCCATATGATCCTCGAACGAATCTACCTTTATGATAATAGTAAGTTTGTAATAAAATGGATCAACATAGCCTAAATCAATAATTTTCTTTTGTTAATTACTTTTCATATTTTTTTTGCACTCAATCTCTAACTTAAGAACATTATTGATGACATCATCTCTACCATTATTGTCATTGTTTATGCTATCATTATCATTATAATCATCATTAAAATAAATAATACAACAACTAACTACTAGGAATTGTTGGGCTCTAATACCTAAAAATACAAATAAAAACAATACAAGAAAGACAACAAGTACAAAAAACACAAAATTACATTGAATAAGGTCATCATAAACAAATCTTAATTCAAAATTTTATTACTGAATATTTTCTCTTTCAAGTAGTATGTTGAAATATAAGCTAAACAACCTCTTTATAGTAGTCCTAAGTTTACCTTGAAGTAGCAAAAAATACTAATAAATAATTATAGAATTATTATAATGATTCTTAAACCAAATAGAGAAAATAAAATTGTCAAGCCACTATAGGATTTCACAGTTTTACCGATGGATATAATCCGTCAGTGTAAGATTCAGAATCTATCGGTAATACTGCATTCCATCGCTAATGATGTCAGTAAAAAAAAAATATAATGCTCGCCAAAAAAAAATTCTCACTGGAAATATACCGACGGCTTTATTCCGTCAGTGATAGTGGCATATATAGTAAATATTTTTCAGCTCTCGGTGAAATGCCGACGGACGATATTCTTCTAAAATTCATCGGTACATGTGGCATTTTCATCACTCTCTATAAAATGCCGACAGACGTTATCTGTCTGTAAAGTCATCACTAATGGTGGCATTTTCCGTTCTATGTAAAATACCAATGGATACATTCCATTTGTAAATCCCTCTGTGGGTATTTTTAATTTTTTTAATTATTTAGAATAAATAATATAAAATTATATAAATTAATAGTAAAAAAACCATTTATGCAAATAAAAGTTTTTTTTAAGCATCAAAAATAAAAAAAATAAAGTTAAATGATATTCATTACAAATTGAATGTGTTTCCAAAAAAATATTAAATTAGCACAATTGTCACACCCGGACATCGCAGCGACCAATTAAAAATTTACATCTTGATATTAAAAAAAGAATAGATATCTGGCATGTTGTTCTTTTAGGGGAAAAATATCTTTTTTAAGGAGTCACCACCTAATATTATGGTTACTAAAAACCTTAACTAGTTAACAAATATTCTATGGTACAAGAGTGGTTACACAAAAGGGAAGATACTATCACCCCTTAAGTGTCCTACCTAAGGCAAGCTGCATTGCTTGTTTTGCCTTAAACTGCTAAAGGTTTGTTCATGTATGCTATGATGGTTTGCATTGTTGTTGCTTATGACTCTGGCATCAATGAATATTCAACTACGGATTACTTCTAACACTAGCGTTGGTAAATATTACGTAGCTGATAAATAAAATAAATTTAATTCAGTATTTTTATTCTTAACTCTGATGTTAGTGAATAAATTAATAAAATAAATTTATTTTTATTGCATGCATATATATATTTTTTTTAACTAGGTTCGGCTCAGCGCAATCGGGTCATTGCCTAGTCTAGTGATCCAGTTTGGCTATTGTTGCATGCATGCAATAGTAACAAGGAAATTAACTTAACAAAACAGGGAAAAATGAGCTTACCTGGCGAGACTGCAGCTAGAGACGAGGCTTAGGGAGACGGTGCTTACGGTTGACGATTCAACTTGCTATTCACGGTGGAGAAGAAACTTCTCATGACTGAGGAGTCGGTGGACGCTGGCCTTGGGAGTGCATTGAGGAGAAAGGGTTACTTATTAGAGTTTGTAGTTTGCTGGAGTTGTTGGAGCTCTTCTACTACTGCTGGCTTTAGCGAAAGAGAGCTTCTAAACGTTGCTTCAATGGAGGCTAGACAGTCCATGGCTGCCATACTGGAGCCTTACGGTTCTTGTGCATGAAGAAGTTGCACCACTAGAGGAAGGGAAACAAAACTACACCACACGACTTTTGCCGCTGCAGCTGAGTTTTGAGGAAAACCCTTCTCTGTTTTGCAACTACCTGTGGCTGGAACCATTGGGTCTTCAGGTGCTGCTTCTTCGTTGCTCATGGTAGTCAGCTGGGGAAGAAAAAGAAATATTACGGATGGGGGAAGAAGACCATGTGTGGTCAGTTTGAGGGATCGATCGGTCGTAGAAAAAGAAAGTGAAAGGGCGGTCTGTGTATGGGTTTCCTTTAGTATCCCTATGGATGAGGATTGTATCAGGATTAAGATCATCATTTCATATTTCAAATTCAAATATCCTTGTATTTAGTAATAGACTCCTAAAGTCTGGGTGTAAATTAGTTTCTTTGTAACCTATATGTACACTTCCTTTTCATTAATGGAAGACAGGGCAATATTATAAGAAATCTAATGCATTACATGGTATCAGAGCAATCAAAGGTTCTCCTTCATTAGTCTCTCTTCTCTTCTGCTAATTCACGGTCTCAGCAATACTAAATTTTTCTTACTTCCCAACACGAAACCATGACCACCCCAACCAACTCCTCAGATACTCATCGTGAGGTTCCTCTCATTATCATCAATACCATTACTCAAACACCTCTTAAACTAACATCTACAAATTACATCTCTTGGAAACTTTAATTTGAAATGTTGTTCATTGGGTATGATCTCATTGGATATATTGATGGTTCAACACCCTGCCCTTCAAACACCACCACTACAGACAACAACACAATCACAAATCCCTCTCACAAGCTCTGGATTTGACAGGATCAACTATTGCTTAATGCCATAATCAGCTATCTCTCGCCCACCATCATTCCTTTCATTGCCTGAGCAGGTACTGCTAAGGAAGCATGGAACATCCTTGCCAACACATATGCAAAACCTTCTCGTGGTCACATCAAACAAGTCAAGAACAGACTTAAAAACCCAACCAAAGGAACTCTGACCATCACTGAGTTTCTTCACTCCATTAAAGCATGTGCTGATGAACTGGTTATTCTAGGTGCACCAGCCGATTCGAAAGATCTCACTGACAAAATTTTCGATGGCCTAGGAAATGAGTACAAGGAACTAGTTCGAGAAATCCAAGCTCGTGACACACCCATCTCATTTGATGAGCTTCATGAAAAACTTCTCTCTTTTGAAGCCCATGCAACAACAGATACCTTGGCTATGTCCTTTCCCATTACAGCCAACCCCATGCAAAAGATTGCTCATGCATGGCGTGCCCCTCATTTCAACAATCCTAGTCCCTCTTATTCCTCCCCTACCACTACTCACCAAGGGCGTTCTCCCAATGTCAAACCTTCCTATTCATCAATTAACAACTCTCCCTATTGCCAAAATCAGCCTCCATCGAAACCATATCAAGGTTTTTGCCAAATTTATGGCTTTCAAGGTCACACAGCCAAACGTTGTCCCTCTTTCCAATTGATCCCAATTTAGTCTTCAGCTACTAAGCATTCCCAAGCACAACATTCCACATCTTCTTGGCAGCCACGAGCTAATTTTGTCACCAACACTACCTCTACTGACCCAACATGGCTCCTTGATAGTGGTGCATCTTACCATGTGACAGTAGATCTCGATAATTTATCACTCCACTCCCCTTACAATGGCCATGATGATGTTATGATTGGCGATGGTACCAATCTCTCCATCACACACACTGGTTCTACAAATATTTCCTCTCCCCACTCCACTTTTCCATTGTCTAATGTCCTTTGTGTGCCAACTATGAAACGCAACTTAATTTATGTCTATCAATTTTGCTATTCTAACAATGTTTCAGTGGAATTCTTATCATCTTTGTTCTTTGTGAAGGATCTTCAATCAGGGGCACTTCTATTTCAAGACAACACTAAGGATAGAGTGTATGAATGACCGGCTTTCAACCTCGCGTCTGCACTAATCCTAGCCTTCTCCACCATCACAACTACGTGCACCAACTGGCATCATCGCTTAGGACACCCAGCATTACCTATTTTACAGCATATTTTGTCTAATTATCAGTTAGAATCCTCCTCTACTATCACCGATGATTTCTCCTGTAATGCTTGTCTCTGCAATAAAAGTCATAAATTGTCATTCTCTACTTCTACTCTTGTGTCCACAAAGCCTCTGCAAATTATTTTCTTTGATGTCTGGACCTCTCCAGTTACATCATCTAATGGCTTTAAGTACTATGTCATATTTGTGGATCATTTCACCAAATATCTTTGATTTTATCCTCTGAAGCGTAAATATGAAGTTTTTGATGTTTTCCAACATTATAAATCCATTGTAGAGAATTATTTTAGCCACAATATTGTCACTCTCTACTCTTATAATAGAGGTGAGTATACTGCACTCAAAGCCTTCCTTTCAAAAACTAGAATCACTCACCTCACAACACCCCCACATATACCTGAGTTGAATGGCTACTCCGAACGACGACATCGTCACATTGTAGAAACTGGACTTACACTTCTCACCCATGCCTCCCTTCCATTATCCTTTTAGCCTTAAGCATTAAATACTGTTGTCTATTTAATAAACATAATGCCTACCAAAACACTCAAATTCTCTAGCCCCTTTGAATTAATTTTCCATACTGCACCAAACTACTCTAACTTAAAGAGCTTTGGCTGCTTATGTTATCCATGGCTTCGTCCTTATTCCTCACATACGCTAGAACTGAAATCCAAGCTCTGTGTCTTCATTGGTTACTCATTATCACAAAGTGCATATCTCTATTTTGAGCCAAAGACTTCCAAAACCTATGCTTCCCGTCATGTAAAATTTATTGAGTCAATTTTTCCCTACACCACTCTCATATCCATGTCACCTTGTCTTTCCCACTCACCAGCTGCCTCCTGGTTTCCACTTGTTCTTACAGTTTCTATGCCTCTTCCAGCACAGCCGCCTTCTCATACTCTTGAAGTACATGCACCAGAATTGCCTCTTGTTACTAATCCTTCTCCATCTTCTTCATCGTTCTCCCAACCTGCAGTAAGTCCAACTCCCCACTTCTAAGTCTCACAAACCAATACTGCCCATCCCCCTAACCATCCCATGATTACCAGAGCCAGAAATCATATCACAAAACCAATATAAAAGCTTAATCTTCATGTAAAATTAACCTCTTTGATACCTCAAGAATTGACTTCCATTACACAAGCTATCAAAGATCCAAACTGGAGAAATGCAATATCAGCTGAATACAATGCTCTTATTAGTAATGGCACATGGGAACTTGTTTATCCCACAACGACCACCAACATTATAAGTTGTAAATGTATATTTCATATTAAAAAGAATTCTAATGGTTCTGTTGACAGGTATAAGGCACGCCTTGTGGCTAAAGGTTTTCATCAACGGCCAGGTGTAGATTATCTTGAAACTTTTAGTCCAGTCATTAAGCTAACAACAATTCGCCTAGTGCTTAGTCTTGCTATCACCAACCATTGGTCCCTTCGCCAGATGGATATCAATAATGCATTCCTTCAAGGCAGCCTTTCAGAGACAGTATTCATGGCTCAACCACCTGGCTTCATTGACTCTGATCATCCCAGTCATGTGTGCAAACTTCATAAACCTATCTATGACCTCAAACAAGCTCCAAGGACATGGTATCATGAATTACACTCATTTCTACTAGCTGCTAGTTTCACAAACTCTCATTTTGATACTTCTCTATTTACTTTAGCAACTAGCACTAAACTGCTTTACCTTTTGGTATACGTTGATAATATTATACTAATCGAAAACAATGCTGATCTTGTGTCTTAATTTGTTACTCGTCTAGCTCAGAGGTTTTCTCTCAAAGATCTGGGCAATCTCTCATACTTCTTTGGTGTTGAAGTTGTTCCCCATCCTAGTAGTATCCTTCTTTCCCAACGGCAATACATTCAGGAACTGCTTGCCAGAACACACATGGAACAAGCTAAACATGTCCTTACTCCATTACCAACCAACTCCTCATCCCTTACATTGTCTTCTGGTTCGCCTCTCTCAAATCCTACTGAATACAGAACAGTCGTTGGCAGCCTTTAGTACTTATCTCTCACATATCCAAATGTTTCCTTTGCTATTAATAGAATGTCTCAGTTCATACATCCACCAATAAATGAACATTGGCAAATTGTTAAACGCATCCTACGTTACCTCTGTGGCACCCTCAATAATGGTCTTCTTCTTTATAGCAACTCGCTAATATCACTTCATGCCTTCTCCGATGTTGACTGGGCAGGGAACAAAGATGATTACTCTTCCACCAGTGCCAACCTTGTTTATCTTAGCAATAATCTCATTTCCTGGAGTTCTAAGAAATAAAAGACTGTCGCTTGTTCTTCAACTGAAGCCAAATATCGAGATGTTGCTACAGCTGCTGAACCATACTGGATTCGTTCCTTGTTGTCTGAACTTTACATTAATCTAATCCACACACTAGTCATCTACTGTGATAATGTTTGCGCCATATAGTTAAGTGATTAGTACTTAAAAGTGCATGTTTATCAAGGGTTTATATCATCATTTTGCACATAAAGTGTCAATAACTCCTTAACTAAAGCATGTTTTATAATAACAAGTCTAATATTATAAAATGCCTTAATATATGGTAAATGTTCATCTTAAATGCAGGCTTATCACATAAATCAAAGGATTGATTAATGAGTTCAAGTATGGAAATTGAAAGGAGAAAGAGAGGGCCAAACTTAGAAAAGAAATGTTGGTGCAGTCCAAACTGGAACACTGTTCGGTAATTGGGTCTATCTCGAGTTCTAGATGACCAAATGACCTCAAATGTTTACACAGATTCAGTAAGACATAGGCCTACAACTTTCATGTTGTCATCAAGATCTAAGAAGGCCGTTTTCAAGTCCAAATTATAGCAACAACGGACAAGTCCGAATATGTCTTGCAGCCCGAACACTGTTCAGTGTTTGGCCCATATCTAGAGTTTTAGAAGTCCAAATGACCTCCATTGTTTTTTCCTGGAAAATTGATTCAATTTCCTACAACTTTCATGTTTTCTAGTGGACCCAGTTCTGATGGTAGCATTTTTGTTTTATTCAGACAAGAAGATAAGGATTTTCACCAAGTCAAAAGTTGGCCACCCACTCAACAATTAGTCATCAAATCAATAATTCTGAATTTTAGCCTATAAAAGGAGGCATTTGCCATGTATTTGAGAGCTTGGTTGTTCAGATCAAGTTCATGCTCTTTATTTCTCTCTTTATATTTTTTTTTGTAATTCTTAAGTTTTGCTTTCATTAATATCTTGTTTATGTTTTTCATTTCCTTTCCTTTTCTTAGTTAACTTGTATCTTATTTATGTTCTTGTTTTGTTTATTTTTGTTTATCTTCTTTATTATGTTTAGCTAAGTTTATTATATCAAGGTGAAAAGGTAACACTAATGATGTAAGAATAAGTATGGTGTAAACTCAATATGGACCTTAATGTTTAATATTAACATGTCTTATCTTTTTATCTTACTAATTCTTAATACCTTGCTTGTTAAATGATTAATCTATATTTGTGTTGTATAACACCTGGTACAACAAATGTTTGGCACTCTCATAGCCCAACCGTATGGTATTACCTACACCTAGGCTATGAAAGGAACTTGATTTGTTGTTAACATTAGTTAACATCATGAATTCTTGACAATATTTAAAAGTTTGGTGTTATGTAAATAAGATAATTAATATGATCATGTTAATAATTTATAATGAGCTATTAATGATAAATGATCCGATTGGAACCTCCTTCGTGTGTGGTTTCCAAATTGAGTAATAAGAGTTTATACTATACTTGTTTGAAATACCATTGGTGGATCCTCTAACCTTGATATTTGTTTTTATCATTGTTTAATCCTTACATTAATCTTCCATCTGAAAGTTCTCATTAATTTCTTCCTCTTCTTTTATTACTACTACTACTACTAATATTATTATTATTATTATTATTACTACTACTACTACTACTACTACTGTTATTAATATTAATATTATTATTATTGTTGTTGTTATTATTATTATTATTATTATTATTATTATTATTATTAGTACTACTACTACTACTACTATTATTATTATTACTACTATTATTATTATTATTATTATTATTATTATTATTATTATTATTATTATTATTATTGTTATTGTTATTTGCATTCTATTTATATTATATAATATATCTCTTTGATCTTTTCATAAACTCAGTATATAGGCTGGAAACCTGTGACCTGATCTTTTAGATCATTCTCAGGTATAACAACGCCACGTACTGAGTATTATTATTATTACTACTACTACTACTACTACTGTTGTTGTTGTTGTTGTTGTTGTCTTGTTATTTATAATTTATACAATTAACCTCTTTGTGGTTCGACCCCGGTCTTGCCAGGTTATTTATTACTTCGACACTCCTGCACTTGGGAGAAGACATCAATCTTTTGGTCATGTCATTAAGCTCGAATCCAGTTTTTCATTCCAAGATGAAACATGTGGCTATTGACTATCATTTTTTACGTGAAAAAGTTCAAACTGGTAAACTATGTGTGGCTCATGTTTCTTCAGCAAACCAACTTGTAGACCTTCTTACAAAGCCTCTACCTCGTTCCCAATTCCAGCACTTGCACGACAAGATTGGCCTCTCTACTCGTGGCCTATCTTAAGGGGGCATATCTGGATTAAGATCACCATTTCATATTTCAAATTCAATTGTCCTTGTATTTAGTAACAAACTCCTTAAGTCTAGGTGTAAATTAGTTTCTCTTTAACCTATATGTACACTTCCTTTTCATTAATGGAAGAAATCTACTACATTACAGATTGATGGGTGGAGGCTTGTGTTCTCGGTGAGGAGAGAGGCTGAAGGTCGATGACTAGAAAGGAGAAAGACTTTTTTTTTTTTATGAGTTGCAGCTCCTTAGGGTTGAGATTGGAGAAGGAAAAATCAGTTTGATGGGGAAGAGACTGAGACCGGGGAAGAAGAGAGAAAAAAAAAAGTAAAGAGGGGGGAAGCAACGACGGGTTCGGCCGTTCCCCCTTGTTTTATGTTTTTACTGTGAATTCTTTTTTTCTCCTGGTTTTTTTTTTTTTTTTATAATGTCTCCTACTCTAGGGTTTCCTTCTAATCATCCCTCTTTTTGCATACACTGAGATTTGTATTTATAGTACAAGAGTCTTCTCGCTTGCGAAAAATAAAGTCCTAATCAAACTCATTCTCTTTTTTTGAAGTTCAAATTAGCATCGAATTCGTAAGCAGACACCTATCATTTTCTTGAAGGTAAGGATTATCTTGAAGATAAAGAGAACATGACAAAAACACATTGTAGTCTCTAGTTTCCATGCAAGCTGACAAATCATATTTTTCATCAAAATAAATCTCTGATATTTAATTTTATATTTTAAACCCTGTAAAATTAAATTAAAAACCAACGGGCCAAAATTGGGTTACAATAACAATGGCGAAGCTGGAGGAGGAAAAGGAGGTTGATTGTTCCTGGAACTATATAGCCAAAAAGAGGGCGCATATGTATCACCACTTTGTGATGTCAAGTTCATGACCATTTGGCGCAGTTGTTCATAATTCACCGAGAGTTGCTCGTATTTCTCGGTGAGATGAGTCATGTGTTGCTATAAGGCCATGAACCCTTTTGATTGGGTGCTCGATACTGATTGGGAGCTCCCAGCGGTTTAGACACTACAAGCCGCTTGAAGTTCTCAATCGTTGTATTGGAGCACCCGTACACCTGATTTTTATCGAGTCCATCGGACGATCCTACCTCCATCCATAAATTCAAATTAAAATCCGAATGGATCGAAGGATCGTTCCCATATCTCTCCCTTAATTGGCTATTATAGGTCTCCTAAAAATGAAAAAAGAAATCATCTTATTCAATTCAATAAAAATAATACTTACAAAATAAAATGGTTGAGTGAACATACCACAAAGTGTTGAGCGCAGTTGTCAATGAACTGTTGCACCCACTTTTAGCGGTTTTGACTCCGTATAAACGTCTTTACAAACAACTTAATTAATTTTTTTTCCTTATACGCTACGCCTCTTGGACGTGAGCCGAGCCCAATGAAGCTGTTTGTTGAGACGCACATGCGGAGTGAAGACCACCAAAAAGGGTATAACAGTTTGTTGATAACCGCGCTCAACACTTTATACTCTGCTTGTTCAATCATTTTATTTTGTAAGTTATTATTTTTCTTGAATTGAATATGATGATTTCTTTTTTTATTTTTAGGAGACCTATAATAGCTAGTTAAGAGAGAGATATGGGAACAATTCTTCGATCCATCCAGATTTATAGATAGAGGTAGGATCGCCTGGTGGACCCGATAAAAATCGGGTGTAGGAGCTCTCCAACACTACAACCGAGAACTTGTGGGCAGCTTGTAGCATCTCAATCGGTGGGAGCTCCCAATCAATATTGAGCACCCAACATAAGGAGTTTGTGGCCTTGCATCAACACTCGACTCATCTCACTGAACAATAAGAGCAACTATCGATGAATTATGAACAACACACGACTCACACGGCTCATCTAACCCAAAAAATATGAGTACCTCTTAGCGAATTATGAACAACTTCGCTAAATGATCATGAACATGACATCATAGAGTGGTGATACATGTGCGGTCCTTTTTTAGTCGTACAGTCTCGGGAACAACCAACCTTCTCCTCATCATCCTCCTCTTCCTCCAGCTCCTCCTTTGTTCTAATTTAATATTAAAAAAAACACATTGAATTTGTAATGAATATTATTTATCTTTATTTTTTTATTTTTGATGTTTAATAAAATTTTATTTGCATAATTCATTTTTTTTTACTATTAATTTATCTAGTTTTATATTATTTATTCTAAATATTTTTTTTAAACCCCACCGATGGATTTATAGACAGAATGTATCCGTCTGTATTTTACAGAGAGTTGAAAAATATTTATTGGAAATTCCACAATCACTAATGCTTTCACAAATGGATATAGTCTGTCAGTATTTTACAAAGAGTTTAAAAATATTTACTAGAAATGCCACTATCACTGACAAAATAAATCCGTCGGTATATTTTTAGCGTGAATTTCTTTTTGCGCGTATTTTTTGTCTGTAAAACCATCGGTAATTTTTTTCCCGATAGACTTAGCAACAGAATGTGGTATTACCGACGAAAGACATGCAGGTGAACTATTTCCGTCGGTGATTTATTTGATAAAAAAGTTGTCGATGAAGTCTGGATCTCATACCGACGGATTGTGTACGTCGGTAAAACTGTGAAATCTTGTATTGTATATTGTGGTCGCAGAAGAGAATAGCAATCCAACTGGTATCAATTGTTTTTACAGGAGATAAGGATGCTTTTTTATTAGCTTTGTTACCCACTAAGTTCCCTTCTTTTTATATTCTTCAAGTTTCAGTACTAGAATTCTTATATTTATTGACGGAATTTTTCGTCGATATTTGTACTATCATTTCATTGGTAATTAATTTACCGATGAGTAGGGGCAGAGCTAGGATTTTTTGTTAGGGGTGGCCAAAAATAATATAACAAGATATAATATTTGTTTTAATTTATTGTACATGAATTGTAAAAAAAAAAACCTACATGATTTAGTTTTATTCAAATAACTTACTACAAACATATAATGACCTTTGTATAGGGTAAAAGGTTTGGAGCAATACAAATTTGAGTCAAAGCAATGAAGTTAATTTCATCTTTATAATGTATCCATCACTTTAATGTTGTTGGTCTTTATACTTATCAAATATATACATACAAAGTATATAAGAAAAACTAGTTAAAGCGAAACATTATATATGTTCGATAAACTTTGAAATAAAGTAAAAAATAAAAAAGAATGATGCTTATATATTTATTTTAATTGTGCTCGTCGTTCTTTCATATAATAGAAATCATCGATTATTATATTAATTGTGAATCTTTCAGCAATTTCTTTTTCTAGATAGACAATCTTACCTTAATATAGTTGCAAGTGAAGTTGAGAAGAAAAAAACAAATTCTTAAAGTATGTTAATTAAAAAAAAACCGAGAAAAGAAAAGAAGAAAAGAGGAGAAGGTATACTTGAGCGTGAAGGAGAAGAGATAGAGTTGAGGTGTAAGATCCCACATCGGCGGGTGAGGGGTGTGTTGCTAGCCTTATAAGTGGTGTTGGTTGCCAACTTGTTATACGTGTTTTAGGGCGTCAGGCTAAGAAATGGGCTCGCGTCACCAAGAACAAAACCATGAGGACGGTAAGGCCCAAAGCGGACAATATATGGCAAGTTTGGCCGGGCCGTTACATTTGGTATCAAGGCTGAATTAAATTTAAAGGAAATAAACTAAACTAGAAAGAAGTGGGGGCAAAACAAATATGCTTAAAGAAGATGGGGCCTAAATGCAAATAAGAATAATTATAGAGCATTACTCCTTTTGTCACAAAAAAAACAGATCTGGAGATAACGTAAAGAAAGAAAAAAGAGAGTTTTATGTTTATTTTTACAAACCATCCAAGATGAAGGGTTGTAGGTAAAATAAACACTGGTGGGAAAGGGATTAACAAGAAGAGAAGAGGGAAGGGTCGGCTGCCATTAAAAAGAAGAAAAAAAAGGATCGAAACTTTGATGCGTATCGGGTAAGATATTCTAACCCTGCTTTTATGAGTCTTTTCAAGTTGATTATGAATTGATGCCTGGATGTTAAATATATAGATTTTAGTTCTTAGACTTAAATTGAGGAAAAAGTATGAGTTGCTAAATTAAAGAACTTTTTGTGTTGTGTGTAAATGGAAAGGCTGACGAATCTGGACAGTTTCGTCTCTTGATTTTCAAAGAGATTTCGGGTAGGAGGATGAAAGAATTAGGATTAGATTCCTTATAGAAATTGTAGTTTTGAATGTTGGCTAATTAATGAAATTGGTCTTGCTCAATTTGGAGTTATAGAACTCCAGTTATGGGTCATAAAAAATGAGACAGTAACAGTTCAAAAATGTCTAGACAGTGACAGTTCAAAAATATCTAGACAGTGACAGTTCAAAAATGTCTAGACAGTGACTGTTTAGAAAATAAGACAGTGACAGTTCGGATTTTAAGTATAAATAGTTCAAATATATGTATAAAGAAATGATGACTGAAAGAAAGACTTATTGGTTGTTGATATGTTTATAATAAAACATATCCTTGAGTGAGAAGAACTTATGGGATAAACCTATGAATTTCAGGAGGGACCACAGGCGTGGGCCAACAACAACAACAACAGCAGGGGAGTACGAGTAGAGCTTTTATTTCAGGTAGGTGAATCGCACCTATACTTCCTAGTTAATTTCCATGATTTATTTATATTACCAATGAGAAATGTGAATTTCTCAATGTATGGGTATTCAAGGTGAAAAGTTGTGTAAATTGCTAAATGATGAAATTATCACTCACAAAGGAAATATGAGAAGTATGATTTGAGGCGTAAACTAGCATATATTTAGTGTATGTTAGGATCCCGGGTAATGGGATCATCATATATGGACTAACATACATTTAGTGTATGTTAGGATCCTAGGGAAGGGGATCACCATGTATCGGCTAGCATACATTTAGTGTATGTTAGGATCCCGGGTAAGGGAATCACCATGTATCGGCTAGCATACATTTACTGTATGTTAGGATCCCGAGTAAAGGGATCGCCATAATTGGACTAGCATACATTTAGTGTATGTTAGGATCCCAAGGAAGGGGATCACCATGTATGGACTAACATACATTTAGTGTATGTTAGGATCTCGGATAAGGGGATCACCTTGGAATGACTCATATGGAGTGATGATGATGGTATCAGTGATATTGGTATCGGTAATGTGATAAGCAAAAATGATCATGTTCAATCTCATAGAGTCTAGAATGAAAGTTGAAAGTGGCAGAGGGAACAATTAATAATAGTTGGACAAGGAAGGGATTATAATAATAAAAAAAAAAAAAAAACTAGAAGGGAGAAGCAAATGAACTATGAATACATGTTACCTTGTTAAAATTGTTAGATGTTCATCTTGTTATTTTTATTGTAATATTCACCTTTCAATAATATGTATTTTGTTTCAGGATCATCACATGCACGACAAGAGTAGATCCTAGCTCATGTTCCTTTCTTGTAATCTAGTTTCTAGGGAGTATACCCTTGTATTTTGTAAATATGAAAATCTTTGTATAACTTAATTTGTATAATTAATGTTTAAACTTGACTGAATGAATGTAACCATGTAGTTCATGTAATCATGCTTCATGCCTATGTAATTATACTTATTTATTTTTATCTATCCATAATGATATCTTGTTATATAATGCATATCATAAATATTGTGGTTGATAAAAGTGGGTATAAGTATGGAAATTGAAAACCCAGGATGATTTGATCAGGAATTAAGTTATGAGATACAAGCTATTAGAAGTGTAAATAAATTCATGTCAATAACCTCGGACCTTCTGGTATATGGGGGAACTCCGTCAAATTCTGGTAGATTTTAATACAAAGACCATGAACATATATGTACAAAAAAAAATTATTGTGTTTTTTTTTCGATTGATATGAGATTGTCGTTTTATCCCAAAATGGGGGATGTTACATTTGGTATCAGAGCCCAGGTTGCTATTCTGGGGACAAGAATACTTAGATGATTTTGAAATCTATTTCAGGATGGTGAGAACAAGGCAAGGGGTCAGGACTGATCCATCCCCTGTTCGGGGAAGTGATCCGAGTTTTCATAATAAAAGTGATCTAGATTGGGATCCTTTGGCAGACACCTCCTCTCATATACCTACAGCACTAGTATACTCAGAAGGGGATGAGTCAGTGAGACTCTAAGATGATTCGTTGTCCCGTCAGGCCGATGTATCCATGCCCGAGGTACCACACAGACAAGGGGGAGATAATATACCCTCACCAGTGGCACCAGTAGCTGGATCAAACCCATTTTTAGATCCTGCTTTTATGGAACACATAATGAGAGCTGTAGCAGCTGGAATGGCAGCGGGAGCCTCCAATACGACTCCTAGATTAGGGGGAGTAGTCACCATAGTGCAATGGGTGAAAGGTATGAGAGAGATGGGTTGTATGACTTACCATGGCGAAGAAGATGCTGAGGTTGCTGGGCATTGGCTGAGGAAAGTGGAAAGAGTTATAAACCAGATGCAGGTGCCAGAGGAACTACGAGTGGATTATGTGACTCAGCTGTTGGTTGAAAGTGCCCACTCTTGGTGGGAGACCATTAGAAAGAGGAGATCAGGGGAGGTATTAAGATGGAGGGATTTTCATGAAGAGTTTGAGGAGAGGTACTATTCTTGGGAGCATAGGAGGGAGAAATAACAGGAGTTTTTGGATTTGAGACAGGGAGATTTGACGGTTCTGGAGTATGAGAGGAGATTTGAGGATTTAGCATTTTTTGCCTCCACCTACCTTCCCACAGAGCGCCACAGGGTGGAGAGGTTTCGTGATGGACTGAGGCGGGAATTGAGGATGATATTGATAGCCATGCAGTTTCAGTCTGTGCGGGAATTGGTACAGGCTACTCAGGGTATGGAAAGGGTAATAAAGGATACCCCAAAGTCAGTGGGCGAGCAAAGTCAGGCAATGGAAGCTAAAAAGAGAGATTTTAAGCTTTTGACTGGGAGACCTCCTCTTTCAAAGAAGGGGAAGAATGGGCAATCATCATGACAGTTCCAGAGAAGGGGTGAGAGTTTCACCCCAGGAGGGAGCTTAGGAGGATCTAGACCGATCAGTGGAAGAGAAGCTTGGGGAGGACAGTCTAGACAGGGAGTTAGAACTGCTGGAGGATCTACAAAGCAGAAAGGACCCAGATATCCATTTTGTCAGAGGTGTGAGCAAGGACACCCCGGAAATTGCTCTGTAATGCCGGGGAGATGTTATATTTGTAAAGGTGAGGGGCATCGATGGAGAGAGTGCCCGCATGTAGGCAGGGGTTGTTACTATTGTGGGGACATGAGTCACAGGAAGAAGGATTGTCCTCGTAAAACCATAGAGGGAGTCCATAGTCAAAGGACTGAGGTTCAGAGCCAACAGCAATCAGTGACAGTTGATCGTCCTATCAAGTCTACTCAGTCAGGGACAAGTGCCACTCGTGGGAGGCCTAGAAATTAGGAGGGGAGGACTCAGGGTCGGGTATATCACCTGACCCATGAAGATGTGGGAGTTGTACTGAATATGGTGGCAGGTACTTTACAGTTAGATACAATACAAGTTTATGCTTTATTTGATCCTGGAGCTAGTCATTCCTTTATATCTTATAGAATTGTGAATAACTTGCGTATGTTATCTAGTAACTTGGGTATAGGGGTGACGGTTAGTACGACTCTGGAAGAGAATATACATATTGATGATATTTATAGAGGGGTGAAACTATATATTGGAGGATTAGAATTGAGGGTAGATCTTATGTCGTTAGAGTTATATGATTTTGATGTGATTTTAGGCATGGATTGGCTAAGTAAACATAAGGCATAAGTGGATTGTTTCACCAAGACGGTGACAATCCAAGGAATAGGTGATAAAAGAGTAGTGTTTAAAGAGGAAAGAAAGGTAATTCCAAGTTGTGTAATCTCAGTCTTGGTTGCTAGAAAATTACTGAGAAAAGGTTGTTCTGCTTGGTTAGCCCATGTAAGAGAATTGGGGAAAGGTAGCATAAATTTGGCTAGTATTCCTGTTGTGAGGGAGTTTCGAGATGTATTTCCAGAAGAGCTGCCTGGATTACCTCCAATTAGAGAAATTGAAGTTTCCATAGAAACTATTCCAGGAGTTTCTCCTATAGCCCAGTCTCCTTATAGGATGGCACCTATGGAATTGGCAGAACTAAAGGTCCAACTTCAGGAATTGTTAGATAAAGGTTTCATTCGGCCTAGTAACTCGCCATGGGGAGCTCCGGTATTGTTTGTAAAGAAGAAGGATGGCACCCTTCGTTTGTGCATTGATTATCGTCAATTGAATAAAGTGACGGTGAAGAACAGATACCCACTCCCACGAATAGATGACTTGTTTGATCAGTTAAAGGGTGCTAGAGTGTTCTCTAAGATAGATCTGAGATCTGGATACCACCAGTTGAGAATCAAGGAATAAGACATACAAAAGACTGCCTTCCGAACCCGTTATGGGCATTATGAGTTTTCAATGATGCCTTTCGGGTTAACCAATGCTCCAGCCATGTTTATGGACTTGATGAATCGGATGTTTCGGCCTTACTTGGACCAATATATGGTTGTATTTATTGATGATATTCTGGTATATTCCAACTCTTATTTGGAGCATGAACAACATCTAAGGGTTGTGCTACAGACTTTAAGGGAAAATCAATTATATGCAAAGCTGGATAAGTGTGAGTTCTGGCTCAAGGAAGTAGTATTTTTAGGCCATGTAATATCCGCAGAAGGAATAATTGTGGATCTAAGAAAGGTCGAGGTCGTGTTAAAATGGGAAAAGCCTACTAATGTGACAGAAATCCGAAGTTTCTTGGGTCTTGCTGGATATTACCGGAGGTTTATTGAAGGGTTCTCCACCATAACATCACTTTTAACCAAGCTGACTCGCAAGGAAGTCAGGTTTGTTTGGTCGGAAGAGTGTGAAGCGAGCTTTCGAGAACTGAAGGAGAGGCTCACTTCTGCTCCTGTGCTGGCCCTTCCATCGGGGACAGAAGGGTTTGTGGTATATAGTGATGCCTCAAGAAAGGGTCTGGGATGTGTATTGATGCAACACGGTCGTGTGATTGCTTATGCATCAAGACAGTTAAAGTTGCATGAGGTGAATTACCCGGTTCATGACCTAGAACTTGCAGCGGTGGTGTTTGCTTTAAGAGTATGGAGACATTATTTGTATGGGACACAAGTCCAAATCTTTACAGACCATAAAAGTTTGAAGTATTTGATGTCACAGAAGGAGTTGAACATGCGGCAAAGAAGATAGGTAGAGTTAATAAAAGATTACGATTGTGTTATTGACTACCATCCTGGTAAGGCTAATGTAGTAGTCGATGCCTTAAGTAGGAAGGGAAAAACAGTGATGAATGATATGGAGCTTAAGGAACAGGAAAGTATAATGGAGTTAAAGAAGATGGGCTTGCGACTAAGTGTTGGGCCCAAGGGATCACTGTTAGCTTAGTTAAAGATCCGATCTGTGTTTCGAGACAAGGTCTTAGTGGCTCAACAGGCAGATGAAAAGGTAAAAGAGATTAAGGAGAGGGTAAACAAGGGTATTAAGATATCATTTCAAATGTTATCCGATGGGCTAATAGCTATGGGTAGACGAATCTATTTGCCTAAGGATAAGATTTTGAAGGATGAAATATTAAGAGAAGCTCATGAATCTCGATTTGCTACTCATCCGGGGAGCACAAAGATGTATAGGGATTTAAAGGAATACTACTGGTGGCCAAGTATGAAAAGGAAAATAGCAGAATTTGTGTCGAATTATGGGATCTGTTAACAAGTAAAGATAGAACACCAGAAACCTGCAGGGGAATTACAGTCATTATCAATTCCGGAATGGAAATGGGAGGATATTTCTATGGATTTTGTGACGGGATTACCTAAGGGAAAGAAGGGGAATGATGCCATATGGGTGGTCGTGCATCGACTAATAAAATCTGCTTTGTTTTTGCCTATGAAGATGACTGATTCAGTGGATAAACTGGCAAAATTATATGTAAATGAAGTAATCAGACTTCACGGCGTGCCAGTTTCTATTATATCGGATCGGGATCCAAGGTTCACATCGGGATTATGGCCTAGCTTACAACGGGCAATGGGGACAAAGTTGAATCTAAGCACGACATTTCATCCTCAGACAGATGGTCAATCCGAAAGGACCATTCAAACTCTCGAGGATCTCCTGAGATCCTGTTTGTTGGAGTTTGGAGGGAATTGGGAGGATCTCCTGCCATTGGTAGAGTTTACTTATAATAATAGTCATCAAACCACCATTGGTATGGCTCCTTATGAAGCATTGTATGGGAGGAAATGTCGTACCCCAATTTGTTGGGAGGAAGTAAGAGAAAGGAAGCTTTTAGGACCTGAAATGGTGCAACTGACAACCGACAAGGTGAGGGTGATCAAAAAGAGGATGAAGGAAGCCTAGGATAGACAAAAAAGTTACGCAGATAGCCGAAGAAGGCCCTTAGAATTCCAAGTGGGGGATAAAGTATTTCTAAAGATGGCTCCTTGAAAAGGCATCATTCGATTTGGAGTAAAAGGGAAATTAGCCCCGAGATATATTGACCCTTTTGAGATTAAAGAAAGAATCGGTCCAGTTGCATATCGATTAGAATTGTCTATATATTTGGATAAGATTCATAACGTGTTCCATGTGTCATTGCTGCGAAAGGCCAAAATAGACCCCTCACGGGTATTGCCACAAGTTCCTATCAAGATTGAGGGGGATCTAACCATGAAAACTAAGCCAGTCCAGATTTTAGATCGAGATGAGAAGTTGTTGAGGAATAAGAGAGTTCCCTTAGTGAGAGTATTGTGGAGAAGCTCTCGAATAGAAGAACAAACATGGGAAAGAGAATCCGAGATGAAGGAGAAGTTTCCGCACTTATTCTCCGACATAGGTACGTAACTTGAATTTCGAGGATGAAATTTTATTAGGAGGGGAGAATGTAAATCCCGAGAAAAAAAAATATAATAATAAAAATAAAAATCAAGGCTGGATTAAATTTAAAGGAAATAAACTAAACTAGAAAGAAGTGGGGGCAAAACAAATACACTTAAAGAAGATGGGGCCTAAATGCAAATAAGAATAATTATAGAGCATAAGTACTTCTTTTGTCACAAAAAAAAAAAAAGATCTGGAGATAACATAAAGAAAGAAAAGAGGGAGTTTTATGTTCATTTTTACAAACCATCCAAGATGAAGGGTTGTAGGTAAAATAAACACTGGTGGGAAAGGGATTAACAAGAAGAGAAGAGGGAAGGGCCGGCTGCCATTAAAAAAAAAAAAAGGATCGAAACTTTGATGCGTATCGGGTAAGGTATTCTAACCCTGCTTTTATGAGTCTTTTCAAGTTGATTATGAATTGATGCCTGGATGTTAAATATATAGATTTTAGTTCTTAGACTTAAATTGAGGAAAAAGTATGAGTTGCTAAATTAAAGAACTTTTTGTGTTGTGTGTAAATGGAAAGGCTGACGAATCTGGACAGTTTCGTCTCTTGATTTTCAAAGAGATTTCAGGTAGGAGGATGAAAGAATTAGGATCAGATTCCTTATAGAAATTGTAGTTTTGAATGTTGGCTAATTAATGAAATTGATCTTGCTCAATTTAGAGTTATAGAACTCCAGTTATGGGTCATCAAAAATGAGACAGTGACAGTTCAAAAATGTCTAGACAGTGACAGTTCAAAAATGAGACAGTGACAGTTCAAAAATGTCTAGACAGTGACAGTTCAAAAAATAAGACAGTGACTGTTCAAAAATAAGACAATGACAGTTCAAAAATGAGACAGTAATAGTTCGGATTTTAAGTAGAAATAGTTCAAATATATGTATAAAGAAATGATGACCGAAAGAAAAACTTATTGGTTGTTGATATGTTTATAATAAAACATATCCTTGAGTGAGAAGAACTTATGGGATAAATCTCTGAATTTCAGGAGGGACCACAGGCGTGGGGCAACAACAACAACAACAGCAGGGGAGTACGAGTAGAGCTTCTATTTCAGGTAGGTGAATCGCACCTATACTTCCTAGTTAATTTCCATGATCTATTTATATTACCAATGAGAAATGTGAATTTCTGAATGTATGGGTATTCAAGGTGAAAAGTTGTGTAAATTGTCAAATGATGAAATTATCACTGACAAAGGAAATATGAGAAGTACGATTTGAGGCGTAAACTAGCATATATTTAGTGTACGTTAGGATCCCGGGTAATGGGATCATCATGTATAGACTAACATACATTTAGTGTATGTTAGGATCCTGGGTAAGGGGATCACCATGTATCGGCTAGCATACATTTAGTGTATGTTAGGATCCCGATTAAGGGGATCGCCATAATTGGACTAGCATACATTTAGTGTATGTTAGGATCCCGGGGAAGGGGATCACCATGTATGGACTAACATACGTTTAGTGTATGTTAGGATCCCAGATAAGGGGATCACCTTGGAATGACTCATATGGAGTGATGATGATGGTACCAGTGATATTGGTATCGGTAATGTGATAAGCAAAAATGATCATGTTCAATCTCATAGAGTCTAGAATGAAGGTTGAAAGTGGCAGAGGGAACAATTAATAATAGTTGGACAAGGAATGGATTATAATAATTAAAAAAAAACTAGAAAGGAGAAGCAAATGAACTATGAATACATGTTACCTTGTTAAAATTGTTAGATGTTCATCTTGTCATATTTATTGTAATATTCACCTTTCAATAATATGTATTTTGTTTCAGGATCATCACATGCACGATAAGAGTAGATCCTAGCTCATGTTCCTTTCTTGTAGTCTAGTTTCTAGGGAGTATACCCTTGTATTTTGTAAATATGAAAATCTTTGTATAACTTAATTTGTATAATTAATGTTTAAACTTGACTGAATGAATGTAACCATGTAGTTCATATAATCATGCTTCATGCCTATGTAATTATACTTATTTATTTTTATCTATCCATAATGATATCTTGTTATATAATGCATATTATAAATATTGTGGTTGATAAAAGTGGGTATAAGTGTGGAAATTGAAAACCCAGGATGATTGGATCAGGAATTGAGTTATGAGATGCGAGCTATTAGAAGTGTAAATAAATTCATGTCAATAACCTCGGACCTTCCGGTATATGGGGGAACTCCATCAAATTCTGGTAGATTTTAATATGAAGACCATGAACATATATGTACAAAAAAAAAATTATTATGTGTTTTTTTTTTGATTGATATGAGATTGTCGTTTTATCCCGAAATGGGGGATGTTACATGAGGAGAGAAGAGAAGAGAAAGAAAGGGATGTTAATGTTCTTTACATAGGTGAAGAAAGAAGAAGAAGAAGAAAAGGCCCGTCTATTGTGAAATGAGGGATTCAATATTAATATTTTTAACCATTTTGTTAGTGATTTTGTTCTTAATATTTAATATAAATTTTTAATTTAATAAAAAAATTTCAAAAACCGCTAAATTTCATCGATGACTTTTCAATCCGACAATGATTTCGTCTATAATATTTAATTTAAATATTCAATTTAATAAAAAAATTCAAAAACCCGCCAAATAACACCGATAACTTTTCAATTCGTTAGTGATTTCGTTTGTAAAAAACAATAATTAACATTGTAGTTGAGAAATGAACAATTCCAAAGTTCTCTAGAAAATACTAACAGAAAATTACGTCAATAATTCCATTGGTAATTGACATAATGAGCAATGTTAAGGAGATGTGAATAATTTACCAACGAGTTTACCAACGAATTTTACTGACAATATTAAAACCGTCAGTAATTTTGTTGATATAAATGACATGTCATCATACTTTTTGACTTTGTTTTAATTTGTTTTCTCATTGTAACTCCCTCAGTATATACCAAGGGAATATTTTCATCAGTAAAATTCATTGTAATTTACTAATGAAAACAATCTCTCGATATCTTTATTTGTATTTATTAATTTTATGATAATGTTCACTATTTATTCCTATGTTTTATCTTTACTTTTCCAATATTATTGTTACATCATCATTACCAATGAAAACATCATTATATATATATATATATATAGTTCTAATAAACAGTAACATGTGAGGAGTGGTGTCGTGATTCCCCTTCCTCATTTAGCTTTTTGCTAATTTCGTGCATATATGTACGTGAAGCTGAAGTCGTAGCTAAAAGGAGAAGAGCGAAAACAAAACTCGGAGAGGAAACAAGTTGAAGTTGAAAGCACAAACATTAGACCCAAAAAGAGACAAAGATGATCTACCACATTAAAAAACAAAAAAAACAAAATTCATCGTACGCATACGTCTTACGTCCTAAGCTAAGCTGCATGATTTGTCGGTCGAGTAGGTCCATTTTGGTTTTCACTCGCCTTCACTGTTGGATTTTCTTTTAATATTTTTAATATTATCATAATATATTAAAATATATATTTTTATTTTTTAAAAAAATTATTTTTAATATTAATACATCAAGTCAAAACAATCTAAAAAATAATAAAAAAATATTTTATTTATTTTAAAAATACTTTTAAACCATAAAAAATAAACCTCTCGTTGATATATATATTCCGTAGCCGACACAACAGTGTCACCATACGACCTCCGTTTAAGTAAAATTGGTGTCCCCTTTCATAGTTTGGTCTACAATAAAGGCTCTTGTCTGCAACTTGCTGTTGAGGTACAATGGTACAATACAAATGCCAGTGTTGCTTTTTTAGTTCACACGTGGCTTCTAACATAATATTTAGTTCACACGTGGCGTCTAACCGACAGCTTTTAACTTTTTTAATAGTCGCCAGTGTTGCTTTTTAACATAATAGATTGAATTATGTCGACAAAACTTTTTAATTTAGAATTTAAACATTTTTTAGTTTTAAATAAATTAGTTTATTGAATTTAGTTAACTTTTATATAATTTAGTTTTAAATTTAAATTAAACAAGAAAATTAATCAAAAAATTAAATTTAAATATTTTTTATTAACAGACCAAGAAATTTTTTATTTTTTTATTATTATCTCATGTTAGAATAATTCTTATATAATTTAATTTTAAAAAATTTAGAATCAGTATGAAAAAAATTTAGAATCAGTATAAAATTAAATAAAAAGATTTCAAGGCTAGTTTTTTGTCTTAAATTTAATAAAAATATCAAATAATTTTTTAAAATCTAAATATTTTTTTTATTAAATTAAAAATTTTTATTTAACCCACCAGATGACACGTACGGTAAACTAGTTCCATCTATGTAATAATTCCATAGCTGCGGTCTAGTAAAAGAATTTATAAAAAGAAAATCGAAAATTGAGAGACTGTGGAACCATGTGATATGTTTTGTATACATGCTGAGAAATCAATCCAATGCTTGCGTGCTTGACCTCAACTTTCAACAATTTTCATAGTTCTCGATCGATCCATGCGTATACGTATACAAGTAACTCTACGTATTCATTTGGACAACTTGGTAAATACTTAAGCATGGAATGGAATGGTTATGTATAAATATGGAAAGGCCAATTAATACTTATTTTAAAATCGCTAGCTAGCGTCTTCCTTTAGTATACTTGAAGTGACACCATCCATGTCTTGTTGGATTTTTTTTTCATAATACATAAAAAGTAGCAAATACTTTTTCATGTTTTGTTCGATCGATCCATGTTTTGTTGGAATTAACAATAATTTTTTTACATTTATTGTATTTTATGTGCTTAATTATTTGAAGTTAATTTGCGTTCAAAATCAAATTCCATATAAATCTTTCATATGTGTCATGGAATTATTTTTTTGGAGTTGATTGATAAACTAACTACACTTTTAGAGGTATTTAATATATGTGTATATATATATATATATATATATATGTGTGTATATATGTATGTATGTGTATATATATATGTATGTGTATATATATATGTATGTATGTATGTATGTGTAATAGTCGTTTTTCATTATAAATTTTGTTAAGGACACTGGAGTACTTGATAGAAAATAATTAAATTTAGAAAAAGAATTTGATTGGAATCTTTAGAGGTCAAAAAGAAAACCCTTATATATAAAAATATTTATATGAAGTCCTTTAAATTTAACAAACACAACATTGGCGGAGACACTCTTCTTTTTTTTTTGTTTCTTTTTTTTTTTGAAATTCCTATTTTAAAAGAAAAAAGGGTAGCTTTCTGACATTCGATCACAACGATGGGATGTTTGATAATGAATTCCATTCTATTGGATAGAAAAGGTTGTGTTAGTGCGAATTAACTCAACAAAGTCGTTTGATATATCTTTCAAAGATGGAAGATAAAAGGTTCCATTATTCATATTGCATAATAATTGAGAATAATTGAGACGATCAATGCCCTCCCAATTTAATTTCTTCCCTTAGGTAAATGTTCATACATATTACTCAAAGGATGATGACATTACCTTATCAATGATAAAACTGATATGATGGAGTTCATGGCGAAGGAGAAGATTCACAACTGCAATATTACATAACACTGATAAAATATTTTATTAGTATTTAAATATTGATTTTGTTGGAAAAAAATTAGAATCATGCCCAATGCCTGGTTGTCAAAAAATATATCGTCAATGATTTCTATTATATTGGTTATTTTATTAGTAATATAATCTCTAATGAATTTACAAACAAAAAAAGCACTTCAAACAAAAAAATATTTATCGGCATCATTCCATCGGTATATTACCAAAAAAATTAAACCGATAAAGATTTACATATTACTAGGGACAAGTTTTGTAATTTTTTTGAACTCTATAGAACTTTCTGAAGGACTTAGTCCGTTTGTCATTCCATTTATGATTCAAATTATATCGGTAATTCTGTCAGTACTGCATTAAATATTTTTTTTAAATAAAGAAAACAAGAAAAAATGCTAAAATAAAAAACAAAATATTTTATATTAATTTAAAAAATATTATTGAATACAATTTATCTAATAGAAAGAAGCTGAAATAGCAGGAGGCAAATATTTATCAGGACCAAGTAGATGATGATGTAGATTACATGTACTAGTGAGGGTACACAAGAACTACTTGAGAATATTCACTTTATCCCTTAATTCGGTCGTCTCATATCTAAGTTGGTTCGTCTCAATATTAAGTCGGGTCGTTTAAGCTTCAACTTGTTCTCATACAATCACCTGGACAGTCAAAGATTGGAAGCTCAAACCCGATTGCAAGGAACCAACAGTTGATACATTATAGTCTGACCGCATATCCTTGGCTGTGGTGTTTGAGATACCATAAACATCATTTCTATCGAGTTTAATGGATAAGCCACCCTCAAACCACCAATTTGGATTGAGTTTTAGATGGGTTGAAGGATCGTCCTCATATCTCTCTTGCAATCAGGTATATGTTTTCTACAAAAAAAAATAGACAACAAGTCTTAAAAAATAATAAATAAAAAAAAAATTATTTAAATGCAACTTACCACAAACTTCTGAGCTCGGTTATCCACAAGTTGTTGCACCCTTTTTTGAAGGTCTTTATTTTGTATGTGAGCTTCAACAAAAAGCTCCATTGATCTTGGATCGCTTCCAAGAACCGTAGCCTGCAAAAGAAATCTAATGTTGATTAAAAAGCTTCATATAATGCAACCATTGTTTTTCTAAAAAAAAATACATGTAATAAAACAGAGTTTCGTCATCCATTTTTCATGCAAAACAAATGGAATGAATCCACTGGTGTATGTGGTAATTGAACCATAAATCTCCTTGTTTTGGTTCTCTGTACCGGACTACGATTGCTGTACGAAATGCTTAGATGTCACGTGCTGAATATAAGTGTCCTAAATAGCCTCTAATACATATAGAGGTTTGAAATTCCTTTACACAGCCATGTCTTCCCATCCTGGAAGACCTCTTTATTTTGCATATTTCATTAATTTGTTTTACGTCTCGTACTAGAAATCACGCAAACTATATGGTAGATATAAATTATCAATTAAGATAATGAAAAATAAAATTTAAATATTTTAAAAAATATAACATTTTGAATTCAATCTTACCTAATGGCGTTGCGATTCTCTCACACCTTTCTAGCAACAGCGCTAGCAATCTCCTCCTAGCAAGATTTTTCCTTGCACGTTAATTTTATAAAATAATTAGTTCATTAAAATTAAAAAAAATTAACCGAATTAAAATAATAATAACAATATTTATGTATATATTCACCTTAAACTTTCTAAATCAAGCATTAATCATACGTTTTCATTCGGAATTTTTGAAAACTTGGCTCCACTAAAACTAAAGCACTTTCATTGACGATTTCATTACTGATGTTATCATGCACGGAACCTTCATATTTGTGAACCTGAAATTTCATTCGTTTATTGAAGATATTTATTCTAAAGTTATTTAGTGTTATTTATTTTTTTGAGTTGTGCAAGAAAGGAAAACAAACTTACATGTTATAGTCAAGCCTTTACTAAGCAATATGCTTCCCAGTGTATACATCCTTCTTATAAGGGACATCCCCTCTGTGAGGAGGCCTCGTGCTCGATGAGCCTACATCAAGAGAGGGTGCATGTGCATTAGGTGCTTAATCATAGTTGGCACCTAGCGATTCATAGTTATCAAAAGCGCTGCCAGAAGAACTAATAGTGCTCATGTCTGTATTACTCATTAATGACCTTCCCTTCATCATCAATAATAACATTATCAATATATTATATTTAAAAATAAATTGACAACACCTTCTTTGAACAAGAGACTATCTAAAATTTTATTTCTTGCAAAAACAATCATAAAAACAACCCAACAAACATTTATATTCCTCATAAAACATTAATTAAGCCTTATACAAATTGATCATAATAAAAACACAATAAAAAGAATTAAGTTTGAAAATTGTGTGTGTATGTGTGCGCATTTGGCAAGAGTGATCTGTTAAGTGTTGGAAATTTGTTTCTATAACAGATGGGAAATTATGCTTGATAGTGCTTGAATTCATGGAATGCATGGCAAGTCCAATGGTGAATACCATGCAATTTCTTCCATTTTACTTCTTTTCTCTAAACCCCATCTTGATTACATGAATATGTTTGTGTTAAAAAATGATAAAAAAATCTAAAGTTCCGTCTTTAAAATTTGATGAATTTTCCATATAAACTCTAACCATCTTATAATTAAAAAAACATAGCAACATTATAGAACATGAAAAAGATAATATAAGTGTTGGATTCTTCAAGTTCAATAGAAGATCCTACAAGTCTTGACCAAATTAAACCTTTTTTATGGCTTCTTATACTATGATCCCATCTTCTCTCATAGTCAAAATTAAAATGCATGCCACATGGATTTTTTTGTTAAATATTATTTTTTTAATTTCTTATACTTAGATCATGTAGAAATATGAAATATATTTTATCATTGGAAAAAAAATCTAAATTTAAAACAAGAGAAAATATATTGTGATCCTTAAATCATGGATTTCATATATGATTAATTCTTCTCTTTTCTTTTTTCAACGCTTAATTTTCATATATATCAAACATCAAATAATTATTTTTAAGTATTTTTCATTAATATACTTAAACCAATATGTTTTAACTAGATTTTATCCCATGTCGAGTTGATCAAGTTAGGATGTGTCGCTTCATTGTAAAATATCAAGCCCAGATGACGTGAGTCTTAAGTGCATGTGGATCTTGTATGATGTCAATCCCAACATCTTTGGGTAGGCCCAACATCATTCTATTTAGCTATGCATTAAGCTTAAGTGCATGTCGATCTTGTATGATGTCAATCCCAATATCTTTGGGTTCAACTATGCATTGAACTAAAGTGCACGTGAGTCTTGCAAAATATCAAACCCAATATTCTTGGGTTCAGTTATGCACTGTGCCCAAATACATGTAGGTCTAAAAATGTGTTAAACTCAATACCCTTTAGTATAAAATCATTCCAAATCCAAATACATATAGATTTTATAACATTTTTAGGCTCCATATTGGGTCATGAGGATTTTTTTTTTTTGTTTATTCTTATGTCTTTTAACATAAAATATTAAAATTCAAGAATGATCATTTCCCTATATCTCTAGGTGCACAAATCTTCTAATGACCTACTATATTTTCATCAATATTAACATTGTGGAAAGGATATATATTTGTCATTAATACTGTGCAAGAGATATTTATCCCTCATTAATACCATCAGGAGAATATTATGATTCAACTCCTCCGTTTAAGCAACATGACAAAGTTCAGAATCTATATATACCCTCTAAACCACTTAGGTAAATGCCTCACACTTTTCATATTATCTAAAATATTCATACTTATATTATTAGAGCATTTATCGTATACAACTAAGAACGGACACTTTTGTTCTTACAATTAAAAGATCATTCTCTCATTCACAAACTTTATCACCAGAGAGTCCTTAAATGCCACAAAAAAAAAATATTTTGCAGGTGTCAAGTCTTCTATAACTAGCCATCAATTTTGTAAACTTTGAAGAAAGGAACATTGAAGTGAACATATGATTACCTATTATTCAAACATTTTAAAAACCTTATTCCTAGGTATATTGGATATTTGAAACATTATCAATTGGTGTTGTCTATAAAAACTTGATAAAAGCCATTAATTGTTCTCCCTAAACAAGTTTTTGACATCCCTAATCGCTGTTAATAGTAGACAATCAAAATACATTAGGATGAGATTTATTATAGACATCTCTACAATTGCTGACATATATTTCTATCGATACTTTTATCTGTACTGTTTTCATTATTAAAGGCTACACCTTCTCAGAATAATCATCAACAAATCTCACTCCTTACCTTGAGAGGTGGAGTCATAGGTACAAGGTTTTAGTATAATGGAAAGGAAGGAAGCATGTCTTTGTCCTCTCTCTTTTTCTTTTTCTTTTTAATCTTGTCTCAGTCATAAATCTTAAACTTGCCTTGTCACTTGCCGATTCTCTTCAACGGCTCTCACCATGTAGAGGCGCGATCTTTAAGCATACTAGTGATCAACTTCAACTTTATCCTCTTCGAGAACTCATTGTAGTAAAATATATGTTCCATCTCATAAGGTTAGTAAATAAATCCCTTAGCAAACTTTGGGAGTTCCATTAAAAAACCTAGATCTTCATGGTGATCATCCCAAACACAAAGGTTGTCATCTCTTATCACACTTGTGATATGGGTTTTTAAAATTGGACGTGGAATCACAATTATTATATCATGATCATCTAAATCCCAATATGCTAAATGAAAAGTTAGTTGTGGAACCTAACTTTATAAATACTTTATTTATTAGTTTCTTAATGTTGGGTTTCTACGAGGAACCTCCTCGTTTAGAAACTGAAATTCTTTACTAAACCTCATCTTATTTTATGATCTTTAGCCATGATAATCAAATAGTATAACAAAAAAACATTGAATCATGAATTAGCCCACTAGAATTCACTGTATTTTTTTAGTATTTTAATAATAAATTGATATTGAAATGAAAATCAAAAGACATTGAGATGAAAAAGGCTTGAAAAAAACCTTAGACATTGTAAATAATCTCATAACAATAAAGAAAAATCTGAATAATATTTTGAAAATGAAAAGAATTGAAAAATGAAATAAACAACTTTATTTATACAGCTATAAGTTTAGGTTTTAATCTTTAAAGGGAAAAAAACCCTAATTTAAAAGGTATATAGCTAATGAAACATCTTTATAAATAAAATAAACAAAATAACTTAGAAAAATAAATAATAATCGCAAATTGAGCCTTAAGCTACAACAATTGTGGGCTAGTTTGCAGACTCGAACAACACATCAGCATCATCACTTTTAATTTTCCCAATTACCCAGGCAGACACACGCTCATAATCAAATCTAACATGGGACCCCGTTTCAGATACGTTATGGTCCACTCAATTAATGAAGAACAGAGAGAGGTTCAAAGACCCGATAACTCACATTTGTTTCACAAAATTGACTAAATCAGAATCTAACCCACATTTCACCCCGCTTGGTCTAGGAGCTGACATCCCTAGGCCTAAAGAGGAAACTGGGTCGGTAAAAGTTTTTTTTATTTAAAAACAATGATTTAGGTTATTCCAGCTTTGTCGTGTTAAAAGCTGAGAGACAAGAATACGTGTAGCTTTTGAATTAGAAGGAGAACTTTAGTCCAAAAGTCCAATTTTCTGTACTCACAGAAACCTAATTTAATAGACACCTGCTTACCATTCTCCCCCTACCTTAATTTCCCACCACGAAACCCTAATCTTACACAGGGTTTTCCATAAATATTAGGAAAGAAAGTTGTTGTTCACTTACTGCAACCTGGGTTTATGTTAAGATACGAACTGCCATATTTTTATCTAAATTTACAAGTATAATTCTGATTCTCTGACCCTTGATGAACAACAAATCACTACCCATCTATGGAGGAAGGGGACCCACCAATCTTTTCCCTTCTTTATCAACTGTACCACTGCCAGTCATACGTAATTCCTCCACGTAACGTTGCCTTCTGATCTCTCACTGTCTGCATTTATACACACACACACACTCTATTTTCTCCATACAGGTTCTCCACATCCTAGCGACTCCCTCATTCATGGCTCTCTTTCCCTTACTTCTTCTCATTCTTATGGTTCCTGCCTCTAGTAATGCTCAATGGCCACCTTCACCTGGCTACTGGCCGGGTTCTAGGTTCAGGTCAATGAGCTTTTACCAAGGATACAGAAATCTCTGGGGCTATTCACATCAACGAGTAGACCAGAATGCGTTGACTATCTGGCTAGATAGCACATCAGGTTTAACTCGAGTCCATTAGCTACCTGACATTATAATGCGCATCTGCTGTCTGTCTGAATTTAATTTCTGTTAGGTATCTAATCATAAAGCTTTCTGCACATTTAATTCATCATAATCTGTTGTTTTTGATCTTTGTGACAGGGAGTGGATTCAAATCAGTTAAACCATTTCGATCAGGGTATTTTGGTGCTTCCATTAAGCTCCAACCTGGCTACACTGCGGGAGTTATAACAGCTTTCTATGTGAGGATTGGACTAATTAAACTATATATGCTCATAATAATTTACTGTAAAACGTACCTTTCTCTGCTAGTATTACTCCTTTAATTAACACGGTAGTCGGTTTAGTATATATAAAGATGTTCTTGTATTAATGTCTAATTAATTAATATTTGTAATCAATTAATGGCAGCTTTCAAATAGCGAAGCTCACCCTGGGTACCATGATGAAGTGGACATAGAATTTCTTGGCACAACATTTGGGAAGCCTTACACTTTGCAGACAAATGTTTACATCAGAGGAAGTGGGGATGGGAGAATAATTGGGAGAGAAATGAAGTTTCATTTATGGTTCGATCCAACCAAAACTTTCCATTATTATGCCATTCTTTGGAGTCCCAAGGAGATCATGTAAGTTAACCACTACAGTGATCACCTATAATATTTTACAACCAAGCAAATTAAAAAAGTTTCTTTTATCTTTAAATAATAGCTTAACTAGTTAGATACTCTAATAATAATAAGTTCGAGTCCTCTTAAAATTACTAGAAACTTATATAATCGTTAATTTTAGGATTTGTGAGATTAATCGAGGTAAGCGCAAGTAAATTCAGATACCCATATTAAATTTTTTTAAAAAAGTGTTTCTTCTAATTTATTTATTTTTGATATTATGTATATATTTTTTTTGACATAATTATTGGGTGAGTAATTATTTTATTAACTCAAGATTTCTAATTCATCACATGCATGTTTACTAGATTAAAAGATATAAATGATAGTATTCAAACAAGAGATTTATAACGTACTACTTGCCTGTTATTGTTGAGCTACTAGCTCACGTAGCTTCTTCTAATTAATTAGTGAAGAGCCAGGTTATAGTCTGTTTATGATCGGTGAGGATAGGAAGAAGTTTCCTGTGAGATGGTCTGAATGATATATAAGAAAATAACATTATTTATGTGGTGATTTTCTCTCTGTCATTTAGCATCATTACTGTCTCTTCACTTAAATAACGAGCACATTTGTTTTTATATTGTTTGAATATGATGATTTTAAACAAATAAAAATATTATTATAATATATTTTTAAATAAAAATACTTTTAAAATCCACATTATAAAAAAAATATATCAATGCTATTATTATATGTAGGTAGTGTCTTCCACAACATCAATCATGAATTCGTTTTCCCAGCTGGCCTCAGAACCAATCGTACATTGCAGCATTAGTATTTAGTAAAGAGCAATAAGCAACACCTATGAGACATGTAGAGAATGATCATGTCACATCGCATTCATATATATTAAATTTGTAATGAATAAATGTTTCAGATTCCTGGTGGATGATGTGCCCATTAGGAGGTACCCGAGGAAAAGCGCGACAACTTTTCCACTGAGGCCGATGTGGGTTTACGGTTCAATCTGGGATGCCTCGTCTTGGGCTACTGAAGACGGAAAATACAAAGCTGATTACAGATATCAACCATTTGTTGCTAGTTACACCAATTTCAAAGCAAGCGGCTGCTCAGCCTACTCACCAGCCTGGTGCCACCCCGTCTCCGCCTCTCCGTTCCGGTCGGGTGGGCTCACCAGGCAACAATATAGAAGCATGAGATGGGTCCAAAGACACCACATGGTCTATGACTATTGCAAGGACTACAAGAGAGACCATTCCCTAACACCTGAGTGCTGGGGTTAATATGAGTGATTGCTTTGAACATTGATATGTCCGCTCCTGTATAGGGAAATGGAAATCACTTGAAAAAAAAGAAAAGAAAAAAACAATTTAACTTGCCTTGTGATTTCAGATTTTTTGTCTTTTATTTATGAAGGTGTCTTGAGATGGTTCCTCGCTAGCTAAAGGCATTATACATGCCGGAGCTGCTGAGCGTCCAAGGCTCCCGAATGGAGAATTTGTGTGGAATTTCTTTTTGTAGCTCGGTGTAAATTCTTGGTAGCTAGAGAAACACAAGATACCAGGAAAATAAATGAGAAGGGAAACAGGGGGTAAAAGCAGGGCCGGAGCTAGAATTATTTGTTAAGGAGGGTCATAATTAATATAATAAAATATAATATTTATTTTATTTTATTGTACATGAATTGTAAAAAAACCTGTATAATTTAGTTTTATTCAAATAACTTATTATAAACATATAATGATCTTTGTATGAGGTAAAAGGTTTGAAGAAATACCAAATTGAGTCAAAGCAACGAATTTAATTTCATCTTCATAATATATTCATCACTTTAATGTTGGTCTTTATATCTATCAAATATAAATATATAAAGTATATAAGAAACATTAGCTAAAACGAAGCATTATTTATGTTTGATAAACTTTGAAATAAAACAAAAAAAAATAAAGAACTATTCTCACTAATCAATGCGGGTTCTTTGTAAACTGAGGAGCATTGGAGTTGCTCAATCATAACTTTAACATTACATATTGAAGCTGGTTCACTGGGCTGCGAGTTATCACTATTTTTTTTGAAAAAAAAATCAAATTCTTCTTATTTTGTTCATGGTTCAACCTAAAATCAAATCAGATATCGTGAGAAAAAATTGATAATTTTGGTGATTTTGCTAAAAACAAAACATAAAAAAAATCAAAGTATAATAAAAACAAACCAATGAAATATATCTAATTAATTCAAATAACACTATAACAAGAATTCAAAAAACAATTGGTAAAATTAGCAGATCTAAGAAAAAAATAAAGCAAAAATGGTAGAATTATATAAAAAAAACCTCATCAAATTATTAACAAACATCTCAAAACAAAATAAAAATAAATTTTAAATTTAAGTTACCTTGTTTTTTTTAATGAAAAATAAATTAATTGATAGCTCTACTTCAATTTTTTAACGAAAAAATTGAAGTAGAGCCATCAATTAATTTATTTTTCATTAAATAAAATTTTACTTATAATTTATATTTATATTTTTGTTTTGACCGACTGCAAAATTTATTGTGTAAAGTAATGAATTTATATTTACAGGATTTATATTAGGGTACGTAAATTAATTTTTAAAAAAATCAAATTAAAAAATCACACTTAATTACAGTGAAAAAAACTTACTTTTGTAGAATAAAAAACCTCATCCACACTTAATTACCTAATATATATATATATATATATATATATTATACAGGGGCGGAATATTTTAGGGGGGGCCCGGGCCCTTGCTTGCCCCTCTCCTTCCGCCCCTGGGCAAAAGGTTAAGGGTTATGGAGATTTAGTATGTGTGTGCTTTCTTTTATTTTTTTAATAAATTAAAAGTATTTTTGTACCCTCATATTTTAGATTTTGTTATTATAATGTTTGATTTCTGTGTGTGTGTGTATCTTTTTATTCATAGTGCTTGTTTTATGTTGTTTTAAGCATATCTTCCAACCTCATTTGTGTTTGAGTTTATACTTTATAGAACATTTGGCTTTTATGACAAATTAGCAAAAAAAACTTAAAATAGCATATGTTTTTATTATACCTTTTTTTCATAAAACATTATTAATTAGAATAATGTTTGTTTTTTGTTTTTTTTTCAATTAATATTTTTTTATTATTTAATAATAAATTTATTTTTCATTATATTATCATACTCTCATAACTCAGATCATGGATTTGATAGGTCAACTCAATTCACTCATATTTTTTTTTCTTAATTAACTTATTTTTTTAATTTCATCATTTAATATTGGTTTGAATCAATGATTTTTTAACAATTATTCTTTAATATTAGAATTGTTTTTTTTATTGGATTATCCAAATTTCATGACACAGATCACGAGCTTGGCGGGTTAACTTGTTTAATTCAGGTTTTTTTTTATTAATTAACTTTTTTTATTTTTCAATATCATCCTTTCATATTGGGTTGATTAAAAATTAAACTTCATAATTTGGTTTGTTTTGCTTTCTATTAGGTTATTTCGACTTCATGACCTAGAAATAATGTTTAATGGGTTAATCTGAGTTAACTCAGGTTATTTTTTATGTAATTTTTTTAAAATATTTTTTTTTTCAATTTCATCATCCAACATTAGGTTTGTTGGGGATTGAGCTTCATAATTTGTTTTAATTTTTTTTATATGGGGATATATTTTTTTTATGATCATGATTGCGAGTTTTAACATTTTAACCCCGATTAAATAAGGCTATTTTTTATTTTCTTTTTAAGTAGTTATCTCAGTATCATTACCTAGGTCACGAGTCATTCAACATTGGATTTGCTTCTTATCGGATTGTCCCTATCTCATGACCCAGATCACCAGTTTAGCGGGTTAACCCAACTGACTCAATTTTTTTAATTGACTTATTTTTCTTCTAATTTCATCATTTAATATTGTGTTCGATTGAGAATTAGGTTTCATGATTTGTTTCAGTTTGATTTTTATTAGGTTATCTTGATTTCATAAACCAGGAATAGTGCTTAATGAGTTAATCAAGTTGACTTGACTCATTTTTTATGTCATTTTTTTAATTAAAAGTTTTATAAATTTTATCGTTAAATATTGGGTCTAATAGAGTTGATTAGGAATTGAACTTCATAATTTATTTTGATTTGCTTTTTATGGAGTTATCTTAGTCTCATGATCAGAATCTCAAATTAACAGGTTAACCTGGTTTGAATCAGATTTGTTTTCTTTTAATGAAGTTATCATAATCTCATGAACTAGGTCATGAGTTGGTGGATTGACTCAGGTCTTTTTTTATATTTTTTAATTTATTTATTTTTAATATAATCCTTCAACATTTGATTAATTGAAAATTGAACCTCATAATTTGTTTCAATTTATTTTTCATGGGGTTATCTTGGTTTTATGACTTAAATAATGAGTTTAACAAGTTGACTCTAGTCGCTATTCAAGGTCCTTTTTTAATTGTTTTTTTTTTAATTTCATCATTTAACATGGGGTTGATAGAGAATTAAGTTTTATAATTTGTTTTTATTTATTTTCTATGAGATCATCGTAATCTCATAACCTGGATAGAGGATTTGACATGTTAACCTGACCTAACCTAAGTCAACACAATATGTTGTTTTCTGAATATTAAAAAAAATGTTATCTTGAAAAAAAATTTAGTTAAATTATATTTTTACAAGTTATTTGAGTTGTTTTTGAACTTGCAAAGTCAACCAAATCATATTAAATTAATCTCTACTTAGTTTAAATTTTATTTTATTAAAAAAATACATTAATACTATTTAAATATTTTTTTATATTAAAAAAAATCAACTTTACCTGTAACATGCCACGGTTAAGCAAGCTAGTTATTTCTGTGAGGTATAAATTTAAGTCCATTTCTTGTAAGATGAAAAAAATGTATAAGCTATCATGGTTATTATCCACCGACTTGTTGTGCCATTAATTGTTTTCAGCAAGTGTTCTGAAAAATGTGCAAGCTATCATGGTTTTTATTATCTCTGCTCTATCTATCAAAAAGGACAGAACATGGAAGGAAAAAAAGGGCTATTGGATTCTCGTGATTGAACAGTTTGTTTTGTTTCTATGTGAAGTCAATTATTATGTTTGGTTTTCTTTCCACACTGTTTTTGCATTCTTTTTCTTTACCCATATCATTCCTAAAGTATATGGAAAATATAATGATAAAAAGTAATAATATATTTGGTTGTTTTTTAAAATATTTTTATTAAAAATATATATATTAATAATATATATTTTTATTTTTTTAAAATTATTTTTAAAATAAATATATTAAAATAATTTAAAAACTTATGATCCACACCCTACGATTGGCAACGTAGGAGGCATCGTACGCAATGTTAGGCCCCACAGTCTTGACAAAATTCGACCTAGCATCGTACCCACGTTTCGCCCATGACGGTGGACTGTATTGTTTTCATAAAAAAATGATTTTCAAGATCAAGAAACAGCAGTTCACTGTGTGGACACAGATAAAAAGTATCCTTACATCTGACCATGAGCTGATCACATCAAGCTTTCTGCGTAAAATGATTTCCGAAGCTCTTCGAGACTTCAAGAACGGGACAGTTTCTTTTCTTCTGCCATGACGCGAATCGATCAACTCTGTCGAGCCTGCTCCTGCAATTTCGATGATAACATAGATCCTCCAATACTTTACATGTACCTGTAAGAAAAATACTTTCTATTTACTCTAAGTCAAGATGGCAAAAATTAAGTGAAAAAGATGGCTTTCCTCTGCATGCTTTCTGCGTAGAGGTAATTTTTTAGGACTGTGCCAATAATTGTAGTCAAGAACATGAAGTATTCCCCCACATGAAACCTGGAGGAGAGCCCTCAGATCCAACATCCGAGACTTGGTTGAGAAATTGTTGTTCAAGCTAAAAAGCCACGTCTCCAAAGCCTCTCAAATCTTTATATTTTATCAGAATAAGCATCAGACACCAGAGTAATTAGTTTAAACGATGTTCTGAAGTTTTTATTTATTTTTTATATAAAAAAATCAAACTAAAATTTAATAGTACACAACATCAAACTAGGTCAATTTCATCCCCGGCCAAGGCCAAGTTTAATATTACCAGATACAGTTTAAACAATAAATTTAAGAATTTTTTTGGGAGTTTCAAGGATTTTTTTAGAAAAATCTAAAGTTTTTTTTTTTTTTGTGTTTATATAAAGATTATCAAAAGATTATATGTTTTTTTTCTTTGAATAATTAATTCAAGGCTAAGTTGTCACAAATCATAAGTTGTTCAAATATATAATATCTAATAATAATTTACACAAACAACTAGTGAGAAATCTCTTATACCCTTTTACCGAGTTGACTCAAGTTTTTTTCCTTTAGTATTTTTTTTATGATATTGATTTTTTTTTAATTTTATCATTTGACATTAAATTATTGACCTTTTATTTTTGTCATTTTTAGCTTTTCTTTCTGGTAGGTTATTTTCAAAGTTGGTAACTAAAGTTAACCTAGATTAACTCAGTTTTTTTTTTTTTTTAATTATTGAACTTGGGTCTTTTTTAAATTATTATTGAACTTGGGTCTTTTCTTACAAGGCTTTTCATTTGAGATTGTTTTTATCTCAATCTTATATCTCGTGAGTTAGTCAAATAGCTTGAGTTGACTCGAGTTTTGTTTTTTAATATTATATTTTTTGAATATTTTTTTTGTTTTATCTTTCGATATTTAGTTATTAGATCTTGAGATTTGTAATTTTTTCTTGTTTTTTTTGTTTTGTAAATTATTTTGATTTCATATAAAGGAGGATATCGTGTGTGAATAAAATTAACTCAAATTTACTTTAACTTTCATAGTTTGGGCTTTCTTTTTCTTAGATTAGAAAACAATTGACTTGCCATACGCCACCTATCTAATTCATGCATCCCCATCAACTTTTTTTAATCTTTCAAACATATATATAGGGAACCAAAAGTAATCCAATCATCCTTAAAATCTCATACTTCCGGTGCACCTCTTTGGTTTCTCCGACTCCGTGAATCAAATATACTACCTTATATTCTTAAATATGTCAGATACAGCCTCAGACATGAAGTTTCGCCTGAATTTCAATTGAACTTGGAACTATTCCTTCAAATTCAAATACATTTTTTGTTTGGATGTTTATTGGGGTTTGAGTAACACCAACTGGGGAGCATATTCTTTCTCTTCCTCAAATTTCTATCTAGTTTTGCTTATAAATTCATAACTCAGGGATCTTTTTGTGGAACCAGTAGAATTTGGTTATCGAAAAAGAAATAATAATAGGGCCTGGGGCCAGCAAACCTAATAAATACAATACAACACTATCAACTAGGAACATGATTGGAAAGCGAATGGGGTTTTGAAGCTTCTGGGATGGGTTTAGATCAGATTCTCCGGCAACAATAATGCAAAAGCATAGGCCATGATGCTCAAATGAAACCAAATGCGGTGGCTGGTGGGGGGCTATTTTAACTATAAAATAGATTGAAAATGATAGAATGTTTCCACACAGAAATCTATGGTTAAGCAAGGGTCCAAATCATCCATCTCTCTCGCCCTTTTTCTTCTTTTGGCATTTTTTGGGATTTGATTCTGAAATGTTTGGTTACAGCAAAATTTAAGAGGCGATGCCGTCCAAGCAATGTACTGGATAGAACATGTACAGTGATCGTGAAAAAAAAAATCTTGTCATGTTGACATGGTTTGATTGACCTCACCCATGTAGATATACTACGCTACTGCACATATCTCAATGTATTTTTAAGTTTTAGAGAAGTCAAGGCTATGAAATTTCTATGCACACAAATTCTTTATTAAAAACAAAAATATAAATCTTTTCATCAATAGTTAAATAAACAAAATACCTAAAATTAATATAAATAGAATATATAAAATTAATATGTAATTATTTGTCATAAACGTGTATACTAAACTGACCCGTATGAGAATTTTATAGAAAAATATCACTCATGTCTATGGAAAGACTCACGTGTCGGTTTTGTAAATGATGCTTAGACGTGAGATCACTAAGTTATCTTATACAAAGAGTTTTATGTTTTGATCATTTTACACGTTATCTTGGTAAATATAACAAATAGGCAGACATTAGATATAACATAAAATATATGAAGGTATTTGAGTGATCAAAATAGGATTCATCACCTTAAGTAAATTAGAGAAAATGTTCTACGTGTTCTCAAATAATATTGACTGTTAAATCCTTGCGTAATGTAGAATGAGATTTAAAAAAAGTTTCAAATCTTACTCAAATGATCAATGACTATAATGTTGTGAACAAATATGATTTGATATGAAAGACACTTAATGTTAAAATATTTAAACCAGAACATTATTGATGACGAGATAATAATTATACTTAAAAAACGATCACTGAAATGTTAAGTCAAATATCTTATAACTTTCATAATATATAAGGAATCATGACACGTTACTAGACGATACACTTGATCTTTAAATATAAAATAATATATTATTGAATTGATAACAAATTAAATTGTTTGATTTATTTAAGTCTATTTATTTAGAATTATAATTTATATTTGGGCCAACATATTAGGAACCTAATAGTTGACACACATTAAGAGTGACTTGATTGAAAATAATTTTAAAAATCAAGTACTAGAATATTTAAATCAAGGATTATAATTATAGTCCAAGAATAATCAAGTAGGGACTTGATTGATTAAATTTCTAAAATTATCTTTAAATAATATATATAGATATTATTTAAGGGGCAAATAGATTATTATTTTTTTTGTTATTTATAGGGTTTTTAGGATTCCTTATAAATATAAAGTTATGCCTCTTATTTTTTTAATAGGTTATCTATTACACATAAAAACTATATAAATTACAAAATAAAGAGCTAGCACTTTAGGCATAGCAATTCCTCTTTTTTAAATAGGGATTTAGAATATTTCTCACTATTAGTTCGTGTGGATTATCATTAGAGGCTGAATAACTAGATAGTTTGTAGTTTGCGATAACTCAGCCTTTAAGGAATTATTCGAAGCCGGAGAAGATAAAATCTTCAAGTAATAAATTTGTAGACAACTCTAGATATATCTAACAAAATCCTGGAGACTCTCAACTATTAGTTTAAATTCATTAATTTTGCTATATATATAAATATAAAAAAACCAATAATTTGTTCTAAGAGGCAATTATTAGGTAACTAATTTGAATTTGGCAAGTCGGATTCTTTTTCACATTTTATTTATATCTTGAAAAATAAAAAATTTGAAACTAACTTCTTTCCATTTAAAGTGTTTTCATGATCAAACAAATAAAAATAAGTTGTTTTCAAATTATTGGTGAAAGGGAAAGTCTCTAGCCTTTGTTTCAATCTATTAGACCAAAACCTTGTAAAAAAATATTAATGTTTCTTACTTAGATAGAGTAGCCTTTATTTCAAACTTTTTTTTAATAAAGTATTACTCTTTATGCTTTATATCCTAATAGTTTTTTTTTTTTTTCAGTGGATTATCTCTCGAAGAAAGAATTCTATATTTTTAGTATTTTAGTTATAGGATTACAAAGTATCCATGTATTGGAATTCAAATTTATTCTCCTTCTATACTTCATAAGCAGCACTAAGTTAGGTCTTCGAAATTTGCTATCCTTGTGTTTTCAAGAATACCAAAAATTAATTAAGAGTGTTTGTTTAAAAAATGTTATTTTTCATTTATTCCTAACTATATTTACGCGATTAAATATTTTTTTGAGTACATTTGAAAGATAATAAAGAATTCAAAGGAAAAATAAAATGAAAATATAATAATTACTAAGGTATTGTTGTGTTTTCTGATCACTGATGTATCTAATGGTTAAAATCGGTTCATCTCAGTAGAGTAGACTGTAACTTTAGGGTGTCAAGCTTAGTCATTTTAAAGTTAAAGCATATATATAAAAAATATTTTTTTTATTTACTATTAAGAATACATCTTATAAGTTATAATCTCAGATATTAAAGAAATAAAATAAATTTTTGATGTTTTTGAAATCAAGCAACACAAAAAAATCCACACAAATCTTATTGATTTCATGAACTTCATTTAAATTTCATGTTAATTCAAATAAATCAACATAAATCCAAACATAATCCATGAATCAAGATTTAATTTTTAATTAGCAATCACATTCCTAGAAAAATAAACTCACAATGCAACAAAAATCATCAGATCAATCTCAAATCAAAACACCGATCAATTCAAAACAATAATGTTCAAATAGTTCAATGATTTATATCAGTCTAATGACCTAGATTACGAGTTTAATGATATAATCTTGAAATTAAGTCTTGTCATTGATTTTTCAGTAATAATAAAATAATATATTAGCTATATACGCCAAAAAAAAAACTAACTGAAGTTTAATTCAACTTTAAGATATATAAGAAGTGATCCGTAAGAAAGCAAGCAACATAGGCAAAATGGTTAATGGATTAAAACTAACCTAAATTTTAGGTCAACAGGAATGTAGTCCCTAATGTTTTTATTTTTAACATAATTGAAGTCCCTAAACTTTTATTTTTATTTTTGTTTTTGTACAATGTCATCTTTTTGTCTATGTCACCGTCTATTCAGTGAAGTTTAACTAAATATGTATCTTTATGATGTGACACATGAATTAAAACTCTAGAACAAAAGAATAAAAACTTAATTAAATTTAACAGGATGGAAGGATGTCATTGTAAATGAAAAAAAAGCTAGGAACTAAATCTCTATTGACCAAAAATTAGGGTAGTCTATGATCAATTAGCCAAAAATATTATATGCGTGTGATATTTTAATTAGCTGGGCTGGTGGACAGTGATCCAGAAACCCCACTTCTCAAATGTCCTTCAAGCCCATTTATGGTGGGCTACGATGAATTTTTTGTCCAAGTTTGTTGCTGCGATATTTTCTCTCTTGGAAGATTCGGAGGAGCTTGTAATCTTGACTGCACAATCTTATTGGGTTGCTGAATTAGAGTTATTAGAGGTCGAAATTACTTTATAAATTCACAAGTTATACTCCTTGAATTGAGAGAAAAGAGCGCAAAATCCCAACATATTGAAGATCAGCTCCGCCATACACAGAAGAATTATGCTAATGTTGCCTTGGAAGATGGAACCATCTCCAACTCATCTTCGTATGTGGGTTGTGCCAATTATATAGTCAGAAGTCAACAGCCCAAATCGAACTTGCTACAGAAAAAATAATATCTGAATCACATCTAGTAATTATGTAGAAAAATATCTCGTTCTAATGGCCAGAATCTTCCGTCAGAGTAGTTGGAAGCAAGCCATAGAAAGCAACAGAACAAAAACCAAGGATATGCTTCTCAGCAAATTCACGCCTCCGGTTCTTACCATGATTCAGTATCCTTCTCCGTCTAAAATCAAATCCATGGCTACAGACAGGACCACAGCAACTTCTCCGCAGAGAAGGCCCATGTCGGCCTTCGAAGCTCGAGTCTCTCTCGTCCTTGCCCTCGCGTCTCAGGCTTCTTATCAGTCTCAAAGACGTAAATGTTAATCATCTCTGCTATCATCATGATTCTGTTTTTCTTTTATTTAGTTGTTTGACTAACTCTTTTGTTTTTGTCGCAGTTTTATTCGATTTGGCTAATGAAACTACGAAATACTTGTTTCCAAAGAGAAGTGGGAGCCGGGATTTGGAGGAAGCTTTGATGGCAGGTACGCACATTTCTTTCTTTTCTTTTTTTTGTTTAAATTTTATTACTTTCGAAGTTGAACAATCGGGAAAATGGCTTGGCTCTTCTTGTTCGGATGTATTTAGTTCCAGACCTTGAAACGTTGAAGTACAAGGTATTGAGCAGGAAAGAAGGGTACGAGATTAGAGAAGTTGAGGTGCTCATAACTCATAAATACTATTCTTTCAACGTAAATCTTGGTTGTATATGCATAATTGGATTTATCATCGTTTAAAAACAAGCAGCCATATTTTGTTGCCGAGACGACGATGTCAGGGGAGACTGGATTTGATTTCTATGGTGCCTCTCAGTCTTTCAATGTTCTAGCGGAGTACTTGTTCGGGAAGGTAGGTAGGTAGGACGACGATCTATCCTGAGATGATCGGTTGGATTTTCTCTTCTTTTTTTCCTGAAATATAGTGTAATTTAACTACTCATCACTCTTCGTTGGATTTAGAACACGATGAAGGAGAAAATGGAAATGACTACGCCTGTAATTACTCGCAAGACCCAGCCTGTGATGACCAAAGAGGTGGATTTTATCTTCTTCAATTACCTCAATTCCACCATCGCATGAATCTTTGACTCTTAATTCTGAGTTTGATTTCTTCCTCCACATCTGTTCTGGTTTTCAAATCAGGGGAAGTGGCGAATGTCCTTTGTCATGCCATCCAAGTACGGCGCTAATTTGCCGTTGCCTAAGGATCCAGCTGTGAGGGTTGAAGAGGTTCCGGGGAGAGTTGTTGCCGTCGTTGCTTTCTCAGGTTTTCCTTTCCACCATATATAAACTGCATCGATTTTAATAATTTTTTTTGGAAAACACTGTCTTAAAATTTTTTAAAAAAGAAAAAAAAGGGTAAAATGACTAAATATTTTATCATTCTTTTAAATACCTTTTAATTTATTTAAGACAATTTATAAAATTAGAAATCACCTAATTTTATGTCTGGCTGCAATCTTCTGTCTATTAATTATTGTTTGAAGCAGGTTTTGTTACTGATGAAGAAGTTAAACAACGGGAATTGAAGTTACGTGATGCTTTGAAAAAGAACCCAGAATTTAGAGTAAAAGACAGTGCTTCGGTGGAAGTTGCTCAGGTAAGAAGTTATTCGGTATAATATTAGTCATAGTTTTGAAATTTTGAATTTCAGCCTGGTTTGGTGGTTAATCTGGGACTCGACCAATTTAAAACTAGAACCGGGTTAAATTAAAAAAAAAACAGGAGAAAAAAAAACTCGGTGTTATCTAGTTGACCCGACATGACCTGGTCAAAACCCTGGTTGCCACTCGTTGATTTTTAGTTTTTTTTTTTTATTAAAACAATAATATTTTGATTTAAAAAAAAATTATTTAGATAACCCGATCAAAATCCAAAATCAGAATTTAAACTAGACGGATCTAAAAACTATGATATTAGTGAACAGTAATGGTTGCTTGTTGATTTTCTTCTTTTTATTTTATTTATTTTGTGTTTATGTTTTATGAAGACAAGATATGAAAACTTAATTGTTTTTATCTGTTGTTTTTTTATAAATAAAATCTGGCAACAAATTTTAAAAACAAAAAAAAAAAACAGTTTTCTAACTCAAAGAAAAAAAAAGGAACAGAAAACGAAAATATACCCAAACCACCCTGAATTTGTTGATTTATCGCTTCTTATACATTTCTGGCACAAATGAACTCGTATTAATATAGTTTTCATTGGTTTGGTTGCAGTACAATCCACCTTTTACTCTTCCGTTCACACGCCGCAACGAGATTGCGCTGGAAGTGGAAAGGAAAGAAGAGTAGCTGCTTCACGATGATTCTTGATGCATACAAATTAATATATGAATGGTAGCGAAGAATTAAGGTCATGCATGTTGGTGTTCGATTGGCAACCATGAAAATGAAGGAGAAGATAGAAGCACGTATATCAGATATATGGAAAAGCGCTAGACATTGTTGTCAAAATCGTGAAATAACTAGCTAACTTGTATCTAATATGTAAACTCAAATTAAAAACTTATAAACAATAAAATCGAACCTTATTAGTGTAAAATTGATAAATTCAATCAAAATCATGCAAAATTATGTTTATAAGAAATATAAATACCATTATTGACTCTTGAAATCTTCAACTCCTTCTCCAAAAACTCTACTTTTGCACTCTTACTAGACTATAGAGCTCAAGAAATTACACTACATAAGAACCTCCGACAAGTCAAACCCAGAAGTTGCAACAGATGGTGGAACTTCAGAGGTATGGCATAAGATTTCGTTATTGTTTTAAGAATACCAGGCAAGTTAATGTACATAAATAAGGATCCATATTGTACATGGAATGGATAGTGAAGAGATTTGATAAATCTAATTAATAGTTGACAAACTCAATTAATCAAATCTATGAAGTATAGGAACTATGTGTATAATTAACTCAATTTCATTGCAAAATAGAAAAATACTTTTGTTTTATTTTGTTTTATGTTTTTTTATATATGTGAACATTTGGTCAAAATTTTCTTGGGTTAGAAATTTAATAAAGAAATTAGAATTATTAATGAAGTCAAAAATATTTTTTGTTAAAAAAATTAAAAGAAAGATAAATAAATAAAATAAAATTAATTAGAGAGGGGTGCAATTGAATAACATTAAGCAAATGGTAGTGGGATTGAATCAAATAAAGAGATGAAAGAGTGGGGTCTAAAATGATAATTAAAAGAACTTAGGGCCATTATGCAAATAAAGAAATTACATAATATAAATACATGAATGGCTTCATGGCCGGCCAAGAGAGGGATTTGTGTGAGATTTTCTTGCATCTTTCACCTGGATTAGACTGAATTAAACACTAAAAAGTAGAGAGTGAGGGATTAGAATAAGTTTTAAAGAGATTTGGACAAAGAATCAAGAAAAATCTTTGGGATTTTGGAAGGGGGGCTGGTGGGTTCTTGAAGAAATACGGAGGAAGAAAAGAAAGAAAAATTATCCTAGGACTTTTATCTTCATTTTCCTTGTGAGTAAGTGGAAAAGTGCTTAAATTTGTGAATTTCATGCATTCCTAATAATGTATTAATGAGTTTTGCATGAAAGAATGTTACATGGAATTGGGTAGAATGATTTAGTTCTTGAAGTAGTGTTTATAAGATATATTAATGGTGATATGCATGAGAGATTATTTGGGTAATGAGTAATTGAAAGAAATTATTTGGGTGAAGAGAATTGAAAAGAATATGTTGGTTAGATAATTTAAATGTGTAAAAGTAAAGAATTGTTAAGATAATTTAACTTTGGGTGGTTTTTGATGTTGTTGTTTGAAGACTATTATGCATTTATCTTTTTAGTTTATTTTTATTTGTTCAAGGAGAGTTTGGGATTTAATCATGCTTGGATTGTTTATCCCTCTACTTATAAAAATAAAGGTGATATAACCTAGTTACATTTGCTTCCTTCACTCGTAGAATTATTTATAACTTGTTTAATCCTTAAGAAGGTCCTATTTGGAATAGCATAAAACTCTATCTATAAGGCTAGATCACAAACCCTATTGATCAAAGCTTTTATAAAAATTAACTATAATAAAATTTTTACCTTTAACATCCCCTTATCAAATATGGTTACATATGCCTTTGTGGTTTTAGAAAGCATCAGAAGCTCTTTAAACTAGCAATTAGAGATTTTATAATATTAGTAGAGTTATGATTGTTAAAAAATCATTAACTCTTTAAACGATGTGAGTTTCTTGATTCTCAACCATGATAAAATACTAAAAGTGTCTAAAGTTAAGTGAAAGAAATTGGTTTTTTTTTTTTTTTACTAAAAAAGATTCCCATAAAAGGTTCGGTTAATGAGATTGCTAAAATCTTTACTATAAATGGTCTTTTAAGGTTATAAAACTTGAGATAGCTATAAAACTTGTAAAACAAATCTTTTTATGGGTTCTAAAAACTCTCCAATATTTAAGTTAATCTACATATGAAGTCAAAGCCCCGTAAAACATTGAATATATGTTTATTTGGAGAGCGAATATTAGGGTTAAAGAAATTATATAAATTTTTTTTCATAAATAAGATCCTCTCTTATCCTAATGTTCAAGATTGTTTATATAACTTTGAACCCATATAGGTGTGTCTATGTAGGGTTAGGATGGTTACTGTTTTTACCACATATAATTTTGAATTACTTAGGAACAAAGTCCAAGAGTAGCAATGGACCACTGCAAAAGTTATCTCCATTTTGAGTTTTATGGGTTATATACTATGGATTATAATAATTTGGTTAATCCCTAGTAATAATGATTGATCATATTTTCATTTCCACTCATATATAATTCTTCATAACTTGTTTGACCTTTAAAAGGTTCCAATCCAATACAACATATAACTCTTTTTATAAGGCTAACCATAGACCTTATTAATCAAAGCTTTATTGATAACCGGTTGTAATAAACCTTCTATCTTCAACATCTCTTTATGGACCTTATTGATCAATTTTCTTTTGGTGACTGGTTGTAATAAGCCTTCTACATTTAACATCTCTTCATCAAATCTTGTTAGATATGTTTTTTTTTGCTTTAAGTGACTATACATCTTTTGTATATATTTTTTAGGTTTAGTTAATCCATTATATGTATCTAAGTTATGGTACTTGGTTCGAGCTGATCCCTTGAAGCTTGAATATAGAATTTCACATATGATGTTGTGTAGATAAAATCTTATGAGAGACAATGAGTATTCAAAATAGAACTTGTTAGTGGAGAGGTCTTTAGTTGATGGGGTTTGTACAACTTTACTTCGAGGGTCTGGACTTTTATGGATTTGACCTACACATATTGCTCTTTTGGTCAGGATTGTTTAAGTAGGGCTTACAGAAAAAGGTGGTGATGATGGCTCCTTTTATGGTTAAAGTTGTATGCTAACTTTTCCTTCAGCTTTTCCTTGTCATGTCTTTAATATCCACTTGGGAAATCCCTTGTAGTGGCAAAGAAAACTTTTATAATAGCTAGGAGAGTAACAATGTTCCTTTATTTTTACTATGTCATTCTATACCACCCTTTTCTTAAAAGAGAGTTGTCTTTACATGTTGAAAGGTAGAGGACATGGAGTGATTAAAGGAGCCACTATTGTGGAGGTGGTAAGGTCTTCAGATTCTTTTTAATGGATACAAAGGTCTTTATGAGTATTTTAACTTAATATGCTGTTTTTCAGAGATCTTAAAGCGTTGATGTAATGCTAGTGGTTAAAAGATCAATAACTCTCAAAACCTTAGGAGTTTATTGATTGGTAACTATAAAAGAAATACCAAAAAGATCTAAAATGAAGAGGAAAGAACTTGTTTTTTGCTTAAAGAGATTCCAATAGACGGTTTCACTATTAAGGTTACTTAAAACCTTTACTATAAAAGGTCTTCCAAGGGTAGAAAGTTGAGAATTCTAAGCTTTAAAAACTATAACACCTCTAACATTAATCTTTTTAGTTGTGACTAAATTAGTTTAAGTAGGAAATAAAGCCTTGTAAGATTGTGAATATAAGTGTTTAGTTGAAGAGAGAAAGTAAGGTTAAAAGGAATAACATGAAATTCCGAAGAATATCCTTTATGAACCTAAGGTTCAACATTGTTTATATAACCTTGAACTCATGTAGGTTTGTCCATGCATGGTTAGGATGGCCAATGTGTTTGTCACTTATTAATTTGGACTCTTTAGGAATAAAGGCCTTAAATGACAATTGATCATCATAAAATCCATACTTTTCTAGGTTTTGTGGGCTATGTATTATTGATAATGATAATTGGATGAATTCTTAGTATGACCCGTGGCTAAAATGTGTGTTTATATTTAATGAATGTATGTGTTTTTCCCTTCTTAATAGTGGTGATTGAAACAAATTTGCTTAGGAATTGTAGGATCAAAGATATATAATGGTATTGAGTAGGGTTTATGAGCATTTCTTCTATTATGAGAGTGTAAGCATTTTACAGGGTATTGGGTTTCTAAATTGTCTCCTGACATGAACAATGTACATCAAAACAAGGTTGTCAAAAATACTTTTTTGACACGACACGGAATATACAATATAAACTCAACTCGTAAACTTGAATCGTAAAATCGTAAGTAAAATTTTTTAACTAAAAATCGTAAAATGACAAGTAAAATATTATAACTAAAATCGCAAAATAAACATCCAAACATCTTAAAATACATAATTCAAATACAAGTAAAATAAACAATACAAATATCCAAACATCTTAAAATACATAATTCAAATAAAAGTAAAATAAACAATACAAATATCTAAATATCCAAATATCTTAAAATAAATAATTCATACATGTCCATAGTATTTCAATAACTAAAAGTTAACACATCTAAAACCAACAGTCTGTAGATGTGTCATGTAAACTAAACACACCCTCATTGCCTTTGTCCCCCTCATTATTCCTAAAACAGTCATCAAAATCATTATCATCTAAAGAATTATTACTGCTACTACTAGTACCAGCACCGATATTAAGAACATTAGTGCTACAACTAGTACCAGGACCAACACCAATATTGTCAACAATATTTAACTCCAAGCTCCTTGAATTATTTGGATTAACATCATTCTGAATATTTAAATCATCTTCAGTTCCATGACACTCCATCCTAACATCATTAAGATTTTCTTCATCATCACTTTCATCTTCTTTGTCGTTTTTCTTTCCTGTTGCACTATCAATGACACCAAGCAAGTCAAAGTTGGATGAACCATCATGTTTCTCTCCCTTGGTTATCCAATCATCATCAGATGAGAGATGATCAAAAACTTCACCAAAATCATTAGCTTGCTTTTTGACTTGGTTATCATTTAATTTTAGATTGCAAATTACAAATACCAAGTCATTCATTTTTTTCTGGTGCAAACGATTTCTTCGTTTTGTATGAACCTATGTAAACAATTCAAATTAATACCATATAAGATTCTTATAAAATATAAAAACATTAAAAGGAAAAAGAAAAAAACTTACCATCTCAAAGACACTCCAGTCTCGCTCGCATCCAGATGAACTACAAGTCAAGCTTAGAACTCGAATTGCAAATTTTTATAGCTCTGGACATTCATCCCCATAATAATCCCACCATTTAGTTGGAGTCTTTTTATCCCTTGTTATCTTGGCAGCCTCAATACCGAACAATCCACTTGCATCCTTGAATGAATCAAGTTACAAGTCAATTTTACACCTTTCACTTGCATCGGGCACCATCCTTTCTAAGCATTCATATAATCCAATTTTAATGTTGGCATTAACTTTAAAATTAGAATTATAATGATAATGAGGATTCAAATAATATGTTGCTACATGTAAAGGTCTATGCAGTTGAAGTTCTCATCTTGCATCAATGATATTCCATATAAGCATATAACTACAAAATAAAAATAAGAATATTATCTTCAACATTATATGACCTAGCTGGTAAACATTATAATCAACTGATAGTAGTAAATAAATAATTAGCAATATATATAATCAACACCTTTTTTTCACAGAACCAAAATTCACTTGTATCTTCTATTTTGCTTGATCCATTGCTTCATATATAAAACCCATAGCTGGTTTTTCATCTGAATCAACTAATCAAAGAACTTTTATCAAAGGATATGCTGTCTTAATATATGTAGTAACATCATGCCAAAACTTGTTGTCCAAAACACAACTTTGAATTCGCTTCCCTTCTTCTGTTTTTGAAAACCTACATGACCTTCATTGGATGGAAGTAAACATTGTCATCAATTGTATCTTACAATCACTCAAACATCCAAGAGTTAAGTATGCAGTAGCAAATCTAGTGGCAGCAGGCCTAATCAAATCCTTTCCTTTTGTAAAGTGTCTGAGCATGGAAATGAGAATAGTTCTTGAATATATGTATGAGGTGATTCTCCTCCCATTAGCAATAGTTACTTGATAGACCTCTAGTTTCTTCTCAAAATCTTCCAATATCAAGTCAATACAATGGGCAGCACACGGTGTCCAAAACAATATTTTTCTTTTTCCCATAAACAATTGCCCTGTTGCCTTATAATTAGCAGCATTGTCAGTGACTACTTGCACCATATTTTCCTCTCCAATCCTCTCCACAATAACATCTAACATCTCAAATACCTTATCAGCAATCTTGGATATATTTGAGGTATCTACCGATGATAAAAAAAAAAATTATCCCTTTAGGACTATTAACCAAGAAGTTGCAAATAGAACGCCTTTTCTTATCAGTCCATCCATCATACATTATTGAGCAACCTGTTTTTTTTCCATTCTACCTTGTACTCTTCATGCAAGTTGATCGTGTGATTTACTTCTTGCTTCAAATACTTCTCTCTAATATCATGGTAAGACGGAGGCTTAAAACCTGGCCTATGCTTTGCAACCAATTCAAGTGCCTTAACAAATTCAAGGTTTTTCACACAGTTAAATGGAATTGCACTGGTGTAGAAAAATCTTGCAATTTGTCGACATGCTTCTTCTCTAAGATCCCTTTTTAGCAGCTGATTGATGGTGGTTTGTGTACTTCCACTCCCACTTGCTACTCTATTTCCTTTGTCCACTGAGGTAATTTCATTCCCTTTATCATTATCTTTATCTCTTCCAATATATTAGAAAGCCTTTCTTTTTTTCTCAACTACTTCTTGATTTTTCACCAAAACATTCAACATCATCTTCTTTACATCTTCTAGTACTTGTTGGCATGGCTCAACATTCTTTCGAGTGCAAGTCAAATGATGCTTGAAACGGTAAATACCTCCACTGATAATTTTTTAACAATACTTGCACTGCACTTTTCTTGAATTCTTATCAACATCGATACCATATTGCCATCCCACGTCAAGTTTATTGCCACTAGTAGTTTTTTTAGATGCCATGTAACCTGCAGTTCAAGAATAAAAAAATACAACTATTCAGCACAGATTGCAAATCAACAAGGGACATAGAAACAAAAAGTGATTGCAAATCAACTATTCAGCACACATTTGCATGGTAGGTATGGGGAAAATAGAATTGTATTAGAAGGAACCATAGATAATAGGAAAAATAGTTTCAGCAAAGACAATTGTATTTTTCTTCAAATAGGCAATTACATGGCCATAAATTTCCTAGATTCAAGTTTGAAGAAACCATAGATAATGAGGAAAATAAAAATCTACAACATGGAATAAAAACAAAAGAAAATACTTAGTATGGAATCTCAGATCTCAAGATAAATCTACAGCATGAAGTTGAATGTAAGAATTGGAGTAGAGGTTGTTCGGAAATTTGTTTCTCTCTAAGGTTAAATTTAGCAGACACTTTCTAATATTCATTCTTGTTCAACTAAGTTTTTGAAATTTGAATATCAAAAGATTATACACACTGCCTTCGACCTTTCTCTTTTGACAAAAATTTTCTCCCACCTCTCAATTAACATCCTTCGGAGCATAATAACTGGACAAGAATACAATATGTAATTGTATATGCAAGCCTGACAAATAGTATTAATGCCCGACACATAGAATAGAAGTTGCCAATCATTGACTTTGTTCCAGCCATAAAAGACAAGAACATGAACTTACCAATTCCAGATTCAACATGTATTCAACAGGGTAAAAATTATACAAGCCAAGTCTCAGCAAAGACAAAGAAGCCAGACAAAGACGTCAGGCAAGGCTCTTAGCATCAATTGCCCTGCTGCCACCAAATACAATGCCAATTGCCAAAGGAATTGAAATGTTTGTTTCCCAGTATTTAAACTACAAAAGTATGGCAGGTGACAACATGTAATCTAATGATTTACAATTCACAAAAAGGCAACAGAAGCACTGCAAAAGACATTCCAATCCAAGACTGACCTATCCAGTAATACACATTGAGAATTAAATGCAAAATATAAAAAACCTTAACACATTGAGAACCAGCAATCTTAGTTACAACTTACAAGAAATTACAACACACAAAAACAGCAAGCAAGAAATTAAACAGAGCCCTCTCATATAAGAAATTTGATATGAACTGCCACACACACACACTATTTTCTTTCATTCACATTTGAAAATTTTCATGCTTATCAACAGATTCATGTATTTCATCAACACGTCTTGGAATCTCAAATTTCAATGAGAATATAATATTCCAAGGCCCTACTAGCTAGTAAAACAATGAACTTGACTGGATAAAAACACAAACAGGAAAAAAGTTAGTGGTGCAAAAAGAAAACCAGATCCATGGAAGTGCCTTGACAGTGAACTTACAAGAGTTTCCACGTTCATACAAGAATGCAGTAGGCTTTTCTTGTGTCCCAGAACTGAAAATAAAGTATGGCAGTCTAAGAGTGCAATCCTGGCTGGAATGCTTCGTTGTCTATACAAAATTGCAGAATTTGCAACACCAAAGCAAACAAGATCAAACACAGATTCAAAATCCTAGATAATCCTAGATAGTGCTGCACAACTCCCCCTCCGAAAAAATACCCAGCACTCCTGCAACAAACAAAGTAATAGTAGAATACCCAGAAGATAAACACAGATTCACAGAATTCCTAGATAATTTTTGTCTCTAATCACCACCATTAGACAGAAAAAGCAAAGCTTGGGATTGGGAATCAATTCTTACCTTTGTCTTGCCAAGAACGCTCCAGATCGGGGGAGTGTGATTTTTTAAATTGCTGGGGAAAAGGGAAAAGGAGTCGGGGAGACGGGGACTTGGAATTTGGAAAGAGAGTGGTCATTGGTGCTGCAGTGTAGTGGTGCTGAGTCAAAGGAGCATTTGCAATTTTGCATTTCTAATTGTCTGCAACTCTGGTTACTCTGCATTTGTCATTTGGTGAAACCGTGAAACGGTGGTGAAAATGAAAGTTTTGATTACCTCGTTAAAACGGTACTCTTTTTACTTTTTTTACGAGTCAACTCGTTTTTAGGCGAGTTTGACCGAGTCAACCCGATTTTGCTGGTTTTCGAGTTTTAACCCCGATTCTACACGTTTTTTGTGTTTTAACTTGTAAAATCGGATGATTTTACGAGTTAAAACGCATTTTTAACAACCATGCATCAAAATATATTTTTAGTCTATAGTAAATTTAGCAAACAAACAATAAATTTTTGACATAACCTATATGTTTGATTGCATTTTTCATGGATCAACATTTATCAAATCCACATGAGACATTTTCCTTTAATTAAATTAAGTTATGAATAATACCAAAATTCTATTGAAAAAAGAAAAGAAAAAAGAGTAGCTCTTGATGATGCACCGAAACTCTGGTGAAGAAAAATAGTTGTTGCTCCATGGCTCCTCGATTTTTCCTTTCGGACGTCACTTTAGCCAATTCTTGGCTTAGAAGCCACGTGTATAGGAGCTAACTACACTGTCTTGTCTCTCTCTGCTCTTTAATTTTTTCCTTCTTAATAAAAGGTAAGTACAAAAAAAAAGAGTTTAGTTAATTAACTAAAAAGAAGAAAGATAAAGGCGTTTACTTTTTATTAATTAGTTTCCGAAAATCTGTAATAGAAGCCGTTTATGCAATAATTTTTCTTCTTCTTCTTTTATTTTATTTCCCTCGTTTAGCCTTTTTCCCTAATTATCCTCTACTGTCTCCAAAGTTCTCTTTCTTGAGGTATCTCTCTGTCTCGCTGTGTCTCAATCGGATTAAGCACCGCCATCCGATAACCTGACCAGCATTTTACCAATCGGTTCAAATGATTCCTCATCTCGCTTCCCCTCCAGTCAAATATCTCAACGGTTTGGTTCTCAATCGGGTACACTTCATTTTAAATCCCTAGCTCAGATACAATCAATTAATTAATATATTTTTATTATTTTCTTAATGATTTTGAATAACTGGATCAAACATTTATTCCCTGTATACTGATCCATCAAAACTCTCAACCACCTCCGCCTAAATTGATTAATCAATCGCAAGATTTTCTTAGGGTTAGGGTTTGTTGTAATTTGAATTGATAAATGTTGAGGAAAATCATGAAAGGAGGGCATCGTAAGCCCTCTAAATCGGACGGTAATGATTTTGGCTTCGGGGCTCCCTGAAACTCCGGTTCTGGTCCTGCAAACAATGTGGTTGTTAACCATTCGTCACGGGCTGCCCCTGGCCCACCAAGCCAGGGAAACTCCAGGTATGCTGCTTCTAATTTGACTTTACTGATACCTTAAAATCGGTCCGAGAGAAGGAAATCAAGAGGCAAACTTTATTGGAACTTGTGGATTTTATTCAATCTGGCTCTGGAAAGATTACGGACAATTGTCAAGAGGAAATGATAAAAATGGTTTCAGCGAATATATTCCGGTGCTTGGCTCCGGCTTCACATGAGAATACAGGGCAAGTATCTGCTGATCCCGAAGAGGAGGAGCCTTATTTGGAACCATCTTGGCCTCATTTGCAGCTTGTCTATGAGCTTCTCCTAAGATATGTTGTGTCGTCGGATACAGATACCAAGGTTGCCAAGAGGTATATCGATCATTCATTTGTGTTGAAATTGCTTGATTTGTTTGATTCTGAGGACCCAAGAGAGAGGGAGTATTTAAAAACTATTCTTCATAGGATTTATGGCAAGTTCATGGTGCATCGCCCATTTATTAGGAAGGCTATAAATAATATTTTCTATCGATTTGTTTATGAGACTGAGAGGCACAGTGGGATTGGGGAATTGTTGGAGATTCTAGGGAGCATTATAAATGGGTTTGCACTGCCGATGAAGGAGGAACACAAGTTGTTCCTTGTAAGGGCGCTTATACCGTCGCATAAACCAAAGCCGATATCTGTGTACCACCAGCAGCTGTCTTATTGTATCACTCAATTTGTTGAAAAGTATTACAAGCTGGCTGATACAGTTATTAGGGGTCTGTTGAAGTATTGGCCAGTGACTAATTGTCAAAAGGAAGTTATCTTCCTTGGAGAACTTGAAGAAGTGTTGGAGGCAACACAGTCTGCAGAGTTTCAGCGCTCTATGGTCCCTCTTTTCAGACAGATTGCTCGATGCCTCACCAGCTCCCATTTTCAGGTTTGTGATTGTTTCAACTTGCTAAGCTCATAATATTTATATGTCAGAAATTTGGATAAGTCAGTACCAAAGGTACCTTGGATGTGTTTCCAGATGATAAATGTGCATTTGACGCTAAGAGAGCAACACATTGGTTGTTCGAGACTGATGGTTGTTGATGATGTCTCAATTGCTTGTTCAGTGTGTATGATGTACTCTTATTCTTATTCTTTATATTTCCCTTTATTTCTGTCTGCATGTAGAATTCCTCTCCTGACTACATGTCACTCTTGCACTACACATAAAATATTTTGCCTTGTCATTCATAACATTTGCTGGTATTTGGTGAATTGGTATTCTACTCAGATTTACTGGTGATCCACTTTGTTGGCTACTCCCCTTCTCTGTAGGAACTTGATCACAGATTAGTTATTTCTTACTATACTTTTATCTTGACAGAGAGATGTTTAATGTTAGTAATGTTATTTACATTCCATTTGAAAGATGAAATCAGAAGCTTTTACCATACTATACTTTTATCTTGACAGAGAGATGTTTAATGTTAGTAATGTTATTTACATTCCATTTGAAAGATGAAATCAGAAGCTTTTACCATTTACTTTCCAAGGGAAACTTTCTGCTTTGTTTTATCTAATGGTTGTGATATTCTTTGGCTGTGTGTTCTTCTTACTACCCATGAATTAATCATAACTATTCTAAATAGTAAATACCAGTTGCCTTTCATGATCACATGAAGACTAAAGACTGGATATTATATATTTTTCAAATAGAAAGGTTTGTTGGTTAATGTGATTATTAAATGTACCCTTGGGTTGCTGTTGTTATTCTGTTTCTTCCAAACTTATTTGGCAGCTTCTGTCTCTCTGGTCATTCAAGATGACAATTTTGTTGATCATTTTAATCTTCCCTAACACTTTCAATTTATGCATATTTCACAGAGTTCCATTGAGCAGAATGCAGCATGATTAATTTTGGAGTGGAATTTATGTTGTGAAATATAAGATTGAAGGCTAATTCTGTTGTAAGGTCATCAGCTGCAGCTTTTTAGTTTTTATTCATCCATCTCTGCATTGGACCTTTGGTGCGTTTCAGAAATCTGAGTTGCAAAATTCCTTATCATTTATTTTCTTTGCAGTGAATGTTGCTCAATGGTCATGAAAATTGTCCATTTTGTTTATTCTTGCTTACAAGATTTACACCTTCAATCTGCTAGTCATGATTAATGAAAGTGAAAACCAAAACACTTTTCTTTTTGAAGCTGCTATCTACCCACTATCAACTTTCCATTTCATTTTTGATGAAAGACTTTCTTTTTTACAAATTTTAAATCAATTCTAGTATTCCCCAAGAATTTGCTTCAAGTTATGAGTTATTGCTTCATCATAATTGTACTTTAATATCCTGTGTGTTCAAGATATATTTTTCTCAGGGATTAATTCTTCGTGAACTTGATCGATGGTAGTTGTTAATTTATAGCATATGGTGTTTCCTTTATGGAAGCATTGGGTTTCTTCTAAGTTTCCTTAGATATACTGTTTCTTCTTCTGTCCGAAGCCACTTTTGTTTTTGCTGTGTTCCCTGTCAGAATTTTCTTTTAGCAAAAAAAAAAAGCTTTGCCAAAATTTGTTATGCTTCATTTCCAAGTTACGCACATTGGATCTGATATTCAAAGCAATGTTTTGGATGTTGCATATTAGTGATGAATCATTCACGTGGACTCTTAAAGTTTCCAAATATTTAGAAGGGGATGACTGCATATGTCGAGGCTGAGCAGTTATGCATTCTTGTATGCAGCTGCTGCAAAATGGTTGGTGGTTGAGAACCATTTAGTTAGTTTCCTTTTCTTTCAAGTGAAAAATCAAAGTTTTTGATGTTATGGTGAATGAATGAGACTAAAACCTGACATTCATTTGGTCAAGGATCCTTCAATTTGTACTGAGATTGATCGTGTCGCCATAAGTTTTGTTCTTTTCTATCTGGCGTGCCTTCTTTCTTTTTTCAGTTGGCCTTCAGGAATTGTTGAGAAGCCTTTCAGATAAAATTACTCCACACATATACTGGGCATGGTTTTGTAGTTACATTTGAATAGCAATAGCTTATTTTATTTTAGAAGAAGTGTTTTCTTAGGCAAATTTCTGTTGGCAGGTTGCTGAACGAGCTCTGTTTTTGTGGAATAATGAGCACATTGTGAGTTTAATCGCCCAAAACCGAAGTGTTGTATTACCAATAATTTTTTAGGCATTGGAAAAGAATATCCACGGTCACTGGAACCAGTTCATGGGCTGACTGTTAACGTTCGGAAAATGTTCTTGGAAATGGATACCGAGTTGTTTGAAGAGTGTCAGAGGCAGCATGCAAAGAAAAAATCTAGGGCCAGAGATGTGGAAGAGCAGCGAGAATTGACATGGAAGAGACTGGCCGATGTGGCAGCACAGAGAGGGGGTGAGGATATGATCACTGTTTAACTGATTTCTCAGGGTTAGACGGTCATGGTCCATACAAAAAATGGATGGATGGTAGGCAAGGGAAGTGCTCGAGGATATCCCCGTTTTTTGGTGCAATTCTTTTTCCATTTTATTTTTTGATCTCCATCCAATCATTAAAGATGTCAGAAAAAGCAACCATAGTTGTAATTTAAAATCTATGAAATATGTTAGTAATATGCTGCACATGAAGAATGATTTGTGAGCATCCCTTTTGTTCTTCTTTTCCCCCATTTTATGGAAGAATCTCTTTGCCACAAAAGGAAGTGAATCATTTTTTTTCAGGTGATGGTCTCGTCAGTTGCTAGTATTTGATGAGAATTTTATTTGCTTAGGTGAACGCCTCACTTTTTGATGACAAGATGCAGGAATGACTGCACCAAATACTAATAATACATGTGGCATTATAAAAAAATATATGTCGTCCTTCAGTAGTTTTGGGTTTTATCGTTCTATTTCGTTGTGTTCAACCTGTGACGTTTAGTAACAGCAATTGTCTATTTATTTAATTTTCTTGGTACTTTTAAATGTAAGGGACACATGACCTTAAAATTAACTATAATAATCTGATAGGCATGGTGAAATCACTATTCACCATATCTTTCCTTACCCGTGAATAGCTATGGTGATTTATTTTTTCCTGTCCTTGTATTTTTTTCAATTACATTCTTATAGGCTAAAATTGATCACCAATTAAAGCAAATTTATTGAGAAAGGGCATGATTAAAAGACAGAATCAAAGTGAAATAGGTGAAGAAAAGGGTTGTTTCAAACTTAGGGCAAAAAGTTTAGTTTAGTCCTCAAACTTTTTAAATTATAAACTTTTGGTCCTCAATATTTACAAAATTTAAATTTGGTCCAAATTGTTTTTTCCCTAGTGGTTAGTATTTAAAAGTGAGTTTTTATTAAAGTTTTAATCATCATTTTATACTTGAAGTATCAATAAATCATTAACTAAAGCATGTTTTATAATAACATACCTTTAATTTATAATAAATGTTCATCTTAAATGCAGGTTTATCACATAAATAAAAAGATTGATAGATGAGCTTAAGTATTGAAATTAAAAAGAACAAAGAAAGGGCCAAACTTAGAAATTGTTCAGTAATTGGATCATATCTGTAGCTATAGATCTTGAATTTAGATCTACTTTATATGGATGGAAATGTAAGACATAGGTTTATAATTTTCATGTGGAGTATAAGATTTAAAAAGGTTGTTTTTAAATTCAAATTATAGCAATAACGGAAAAGTTTGAATTTGTTCTACAACCCAAACACCTAGTTTTAAAGAAGAGTAAAAGTGATTGGATTTAATAGAATGGAGAAAGTCTTAGAGGCCTCTCATAAATCATTCATTACTTTTAAGCCTTAGAGAACTTTTGCAATTTGAGGAATCCATCTCCACTTCAAGTAAGAAGGAGGAATAATGAAATTAGAGAAGAATTCATTAACAAGAGATGTCCAATCCACTTCCTATAATGCACATATTAGATGTTCTACTGTAACATTTCCTCAATCCATTTCCCTTATATTTTGATAATTATCAACAACATTAACTATAACAATACATGTGAGCACTGATTATTTTTCATGTTTGATTTAGGATTTTTAATTATTGAAAAAAAAAAAGAGATGAAAAGAGAGAAGGAAAGAGAAAAATTATGATATATTATATGTGAGGTTAATTTTATCGTCCAATTAAATTTAAAAATTTTATTCAATCAATGATGTTAAGTTTAATTTATAAAAAAAAGGAGTGAAAGTGAAAAAAATATGAAATAATAGAAGGCAAAATGTATTTTTTTTCTGTTATTGCTTTTTGGTCCTTGCTAGATCCATAATACGTTATACATTCCAAACTTCGAACAGCTAAATAACCAATCCATGTCTGCACATTCAAGCGTACACACCATCTTCTACATGCATTTAAATATATCATACAATTAAGTTGCTCCACTTCAAGAAGCACGACAAGAGGCTATAGGGTACGACCATTTAAGGGCTTTCCGGTGGTCCATTTTGATTATTTATATAGCCACTGAATGATTGCCTCAGAATGCTATGATGATTATTTACATCAGGCTCACCACTGCTATTTGCCAAATTTTCCTTCACTACGACCTTCTCGTTTTCCTTGCTTGATATCTGATCGCCCAACAGTTTGTCATCTTCAACAGCCAACATCTTTATATTCGCGGCAGAAGTCATGTGATCAGCCATCACAAGTAGCAAGATGTACATCAAGAACTTGGACTTCTTGGTGTTGAAGTTTCTTTATCACTATAGTTTTTAGCTTTTGCAAGTGGTTTTATGGTTATGAAGAAGATATATACATTCATGGCTACTTATAGATCAAGGGGGGAGGATAGGGGAGAGTGGCTATGGGTGGAAAGCTTAGAAAAATCTTCTTGTGGGCTTTCCATTTAGGTCAGATCGTAAGTTAGTTAATTCAAACAAGGAGTTATAGGTAGTGCTATGATTAATGAGTGCTTCATATTGTGGTTTCTGCTAGTGATATTTCACTAAGAGCAATACATAGTTATGCACTTCCCTCATGTCTCCAAATAGGAAAGATCCACCTTACCAACGAAGGGGCCACTTGAAAATCATTACCAGTAGATAAATATAGAAAGAAGCATTAATTTCATCAGAAGATGTTGGAAGAAAGGAGACTGGTAATATAATAATAGCTTAAGTTAAGCTTATCAACTATATATGAAAGAGGCCTAACGACATCAATTCTGTTCTTAAATCTCTCTTCAACAACATTGTCACTTTGCTAAGATATCAAAATCTTAGGATTTGGGACACGAAGTCTGATATCCTGATTGAGTGCAAGGAATATTTTTGAGATGTTACATCATAATCTCACTTTTGTAAGGAAACTCACATTATCTAGTTTTAAAAATGTGTAAAAAGGGATTGCCCGAGAAGGTTTTAAGGTAAAATTAAGAGGTTGCTAGCCACAATGCTGATTCTTTTAGCTTCGGTGAACTACTGGATTTGAAGACAGCAAGAAATCTTGTGGTTCATAAGGGTATTGGTAGAATCTAGAAAAAAATTTGGCTCGATTTGTCGGTGAACATGGGAGGTCAATGATCAATTTTACAATCCAAGCAAATTTCTTGCCCAGTATTTTTTCTTCCTTCTGTCTTTTTTTCCAAGTATATACTACTAGTACTGGATAGCCCAGTTTGTTCAAAAACACGTCCCTAAATTCAATGTTGTTTGGTATTACGGTGCCGCATTTGGACATTTATAACAGCTGTATCTAGGACTCATTTGACACCTGCAATCAAAATTAGAACAGCTCACTCATTTGTTTTATGCAATTTTAATTTTTTTTCACCTTTTCCTCTTTTGTTGGAAAATCGATGGAATCTAGATCCTTCTGATAATTAGAAAACATGTTCGGTGAATTCCTTGTAACAATTTGATAGTAGCTAAAGCTTCAGGAGGATTAATTTTCCAGGCCTAACGAATCGTGTCCAGGAGAACCGACGGGGGAAAAAATGGACCTTCCTAGGGATCAACATCTTTTTTTATTTTTTATTTTACCCTCTTCTCTAAAAAAAAATCTAAAAACACGATAATAATGAGTTCAACCAAATACTAAATTTACACATATATAACCCACTATCTCTAAACTCAGCCAAATGCTGAGCCTAGATATATATGGGTCTAGCAAGCTGTTAAACCCACCATCACTAGACTTAGCCAAATAATGAGTCCAAACATATATGGGTCTAGCAAGCTACCAGACCCACCATCTTTTGCTTAGCCAGACAATGAGCTCAAGCTCTTTTTAGCTCTGAAAAATCTTAGGCTCCATGATTACTCTATTTAGTCAAAGTTATTTTACTATGATAACTCGGAGATTTTTTACTCTATGATGAGTTAGAGATATTTTATCGTAATGAAATAGAGATATTTAACTTATACTATAACCCCTTATTTTTAGAAAAGAGAGAAGCCTCATGGGTTATAAAAGGGACAAGAATATCTCATAAAGGCAGGTTTTGAATCTTCAATCTCTACGGTATATTTATTTTTAGAGTATGTATCTAAAATATGATAATTTTTTCTCAAAAAAAAATATTTACTTAAGCATTAGAAAATCTTTAAATTTACCAAAGAGGACCATTTACAGGTATCATGCACTAACCATCTTAACTATGGAGAATGGATCAAATTGTCAAAACCAAACAATTAACCGATTATCCAAGAAATAAGTCTTGCCCCCAAACTATTTGAATTTATTGAGATAATATTAGTGGCGCCATCAATGAGAAAGTAATTAAAAAAAACCATTAATTATTCTTTCAAGAGTTGGGTTATTGACATCCCTAACACCATCAAATATAGATTATCAAAGCATAATCAAAATGAAATGTGTCAAGGACTTTGCTACAGCTACTAGCACACTTGTTTTATCAGTGTGCTAACAATTCTTCATTACTTAGCAAAGTTCAGACAATAATTTGATCGCTTTAATTCCTAGGAAGACTTTCTTCTACTTTCATATGGGTTGAGTATGACAAGAAAATCTAGGTTATTCATATATCCACTTCACAAGTGCAGTTAGAGCCTCGAGATTTTAGAAAGCTTTTAATAAGTACAAATGGAATATCAGTTCAAACTATATCATTACATAAGTCTATTCATTGACCATCTAGAAGACATCTACTAGAGAAACTCTATTATTTCCCCTTTTAGGTCTGAGACTATGATCTTAGTAGAAGCGTCATAAAATTGATTGTACTTTAAGGGAAAATAGAGATGTATAATGGTCATTAAGAATGAAGGTTTCTTAGATATGAATTAAATTGTTCAAAATAACAACGCTTTATGTTATCCTAGAGCTCCCCAATGTACAAGCCCTTTAACCTTTCAAAGATAGGATGGTTTCATTCCCTCTAATGTGATTGTACATTTACTTTGGAAGAAATCAATGTCCCCCTAGTACTACAGTATAATTTATCTTGGAAGGGATTGACATGGTATTCCTAATACAATTGCATATCTCTTCAAGGATGGGATAGACACTACCTTAAAAATAGGGATGGATATTTTCTCTTTAAGGCATCAGCCCCCTAACCTTCTTAGGATGGGATGAATTCACTCTTCCTAGTACAATTGCACATTTACTTTGTAAGGAATGAATGTCTTCCTAGTTCGATGACATAGTTTATCTTAGAAGGGATTTGCATGGTCCTCCTAGTGTAATAACACATCTCTTCAATGATGGGATAGACACGACCTCATTGAGGACAAACACGGTCTTTTTAAGGCACTAACCCATCAATCTTTCAAGGATGGGATTGACTCACTCTCCCTATTATGATGACATATTTACTTTAGAACGAATCAATGTCTTCATAATACTATAACATGATTTACCTTAAAAGGGATTGACATGGTCTCCTTGGTGTAATTACACATCTCTCCGAGAACAGGATAAACATTGCCCTAACATCGAGGATAAATATGGTCTCCCCAAGGTACCAGCCCCTCAACCTTTCAATGATGTGTTGAATTCACTCTTCCTAGTGTTATTGTGCATTTACTTTGGAAGAAATCAATGTCTCCTTAATGTTATGACATAATTTACCTTGGAAGGGATAAACATGGTCTTCCTAGAGCAATCACACATCTCTCCAATGATGGAATAAATAATTTCTTAGCAACAAGGATGGATAAGTTCTCCCTATGACACCAGCCCCTCAACCTTTCAAGGATGGGATAAATTCACTCTTCCTAGTTTGATTGCATATTTAATTTGGAAGGAATCAATGTCTTTCTAGTGTTATAACATAATTTACCTTGAAAGGAGTTGACATGGTCTCCCTAGTGTAATCACACATCTCTCTAAGGATGGGATGAACATTGCTTCAGCAACGATGATATATAAATTCTCCCTTGGGCACAAACCCCTCAACCTTCTAAGGATGTGATGGATTTACTCTTCTTAATGTGATTACACATATTACTTTGGAAGGAATTAACGTCTCCCTAGTTTTATGGCATAACCTTGGGAGGTATTGACATGGTCTCCCTAATAAAATCACACATCTCTTCAAGGATAGGATGGACGTCACCATAACAACAAGAATAGACTATGTTCACCCAGCACATTTACGCTCTCCAAAGACGGGACAAACAAGGCTTCTTAACAATCCACTATAGATACATCTAGACTAATTAGAGGACACCTACAAGAGAGACCTCTTCTTAGTTCCAGGATGAAGGCAAAACCCTCTTAAACCTTATTAAAACTAGGACGTTGGACCTAAATAAAATCACTACATAAGGGCTTTATATCCATGCAAACTAGCATTGAGATGATTGAATTCTATAAAAGAGATTTTTTATTAAATAAAATATGTTACATCGGTCAATCCTACAAGACTAGGTATAAAAAAAGATATGTAGACACAAACTCACACACACATATAAAGAGGGGCTTAATAATATAGCCCAGGCTCCTTAAGCTAGGCAGTAACAGTCCAAATTGAAAACAAGTCTGTAAAGTCAGGAACTAGGATGGGATGGAAGGTTACACTAAAATCCATTTACATTCTCGTTGAGAGATTAAAGAAATACAAGTTGGATATGACAAGAAATATCTTGTCTCCCATCATCTCAATCAAAGCTTCCAACATATCTTGTTATCTTCAATTACACCCCTGATTAAATTAATTAGGTTCTTAAATATCAGTGCCACTTTTATTTTGGTCCATGGTCTTTTAATTCTTTCAATTTCGGTCAAATTGACTCCAAATATCAATTTTTCTCTTCAATTAAGTTATTGATCGAATTAATTGGAATTCCAAACCTTTCCATCTCTTTCATTTTTGTCCTTGACTTGCAAGTTAACTAATTTTTCCCTAAATTCCAATTTTTCATCTCAATTAGATCTCAATTGAATTAATTGGACTCTTAAATTTTTCCATCTTTTTATTTTTTGATCCATGGTTTTTCAATCCTTCTAATTTTATTCATTTAAGCCCTAAATTACATGCGCATGTGAATTTTTTTTACCAGCTACAAATTAAATTCTTGTTTGATTGCAATCTGAAATTTTATTTTTTTATATATATTTTTTTGAATTTTTTTTTTCTTGAAAGTGTTTTTTTTTAATATGCTTTTTTTAAAAATAATTTTAAAGATATGTTTTTGAAACCTTTCGGAGAGTTAAATATTGAGTTATGATAAGTTGCATCCTAAAGCATGAATATTTGAAGAGAGGAGAGTATTAAAATTCAAATAGCAACATCCCATTATATATATATATATATATATATATATATAGAGAGAGAGAGAGAGAGAGAGAGAGAGAGAGAGAGAGAGATATGGACTAGGAAATGCATATAATGCAACGCTTTGTTACACTATTATAAGATCGTATTTTGAGATATCCATGTATGTAGTATGGTTCTCTCACACCAAAATATAATAAATTCGTATCAATTATTTTTATCATTAATAAATATAATTTTTACATATCTTGCTTATTGATATATGCTGTGTAAATATTATGTTGGAGAGTTACTATTGCGGTCCATGATGAACCGCTGATGTTATACTTGTCATTGCCACTACTTAGTCTGCATCATACAATTCTAGACTTAACTTAGTTAAAGAGGTTTCACATCCAAATAATGCAATAGCTAATGACGAGGTAGCTATGCCAAGATGAGGACATACACGAATCCCACGACATGGTTTTGATAATACAAGCTAGTCCCTGAATAGCATGCAATGAACTAATTAGATGTCGTTAATTTATTAAATGTCATTAGATTATTGTAATCGTTCATTATATTAAATTGTTATAATTACTTGTGTTTTTTGAATTATAAGTTTGGAATTTTTTTTATTATTATGTATGTGTTGTGATGTCGTGGTCGCACAAATTAATTACCCTAACTTTAAACATAACACACAAGATAGTATAGAACAAGCAAGAGGTCGATCCCACGAGAAAGGTTCAAGTCAAATTTTTATGCTAGATGATATGTAATTTGGGGGGGTTTGGACGTTATCTAGGCTAAAGCAAAAGAAAACAGAAAACTATCAAACGAAATTTAATAAAATCAAAAAATTATCAAGAGAATAAACTTTGGTCGCAAGCACACATCCACCTATAGAAATCAAAACTGATCATGGAAATGAAATAAATATACTATAAATAACTATTGAAAATGCTTGTACGAAATCAGGTATTTACCGGTGTTTAAAACAGGTTACATGAAAGTAAAAAACCAAAAAACAAGAGAAAAAAATGCAACCAATCGATTTTCAAGTGGTTGCACTACTATTATAGGTGAAGGTAGCAGCAATGGTGGGTGAATGAGAAGGGGGTGATTTGGTAGTGGAATTTTTATGCTAGATGATATGTAATTAGGGTGGCCTAAGGAGAAAATGAAAAGGAAAATCACGCTGAGGGGGAGAATTAAGGGGGGAAAGGAGGCTATAAATTTAGATGGGTTGGTTGTGCCACCAAGAATGGCTCAACCATTTAAAATTTTATTGGTTGCGCCACTTCCACTAACACAACTATAAAATGCCATTAGAAGCCACAATCCTTGGTAAACTTTCATTATTGTGACACATATAATGGCTCAACAACTAAAAAAAAAAAGCTATTGGCCTAATTTTTTTCCTGTTATTTTAATTTTCAAATTACTTTTCAAGGGTGACGGATCACACTTTGTGCTGTGTATTTATAAAGTGCATACAGCTTTAAGGGTAACCACCCTTTGGCTATCAACTTACCTAGCAGTATACAGATAAAAATGAAAGACCATTGCAACCATTGAATCATAGAGATATCACATCTAGGTCATAAAAAATGCAAGACCATTGCTCCATTCTCGTGTGGCTAATAGATTGGAATTTTACAATACATAAGCCCAAATGATTTATCATTTAGGATTGCCTGAAAAATGGTAGGTTAGCAAGTTCCCAGGATGGCATGTTACCATGGATGATGATTCTTATTAAGACACCATTGTTCTCTCTTCTAGAGGCAAAACAAGATATACTTGTTAAGGCCATAAATTTTTTCATGAGGGCAAATATTTAGAAATATGTAAGAAATTGAAAAGTATAAATGCTTTTAAGTTACGATTATTTGATATAATAATAAGGTTTATATAATAAAATAACCATAAATTTAAATCTCTCTACTCACATTTTATCTTTTAATTAAAATATACCTTACATGGGTGTTTGTTTTTTTTGGCTACTTCTTTTTTTGGAGCAGACCACAAAAATAAATCGTTTGGTTACGTTCTAAACACAAGTTTTTATTTGTAAGACCCATTACCATTTATGTTTAAACCACGGGATAACAATAAACACCTTCAAACTACTTTTTTCTAAGTTGCAAACACTATGTTTTCCAAACTTCCCAAGCTTTGTCATCTTCCTCATCCTCTCTACCTTTTACTAGTTGGGCATCCCACTTGTCATCATTTTGCTTCAGTAAGAAGAGAACTCAAAACATCTCAGAACCTCAATGATTCCTCTAGAAAGTAGAAGAGAAAAAGAGAAGGAAAAAGAGCAGAAATAGAGGAAAAATAAGAAGGACCGTCGTCCATCGACCAAGTAGCTCCCTTAGTTTACCACCGTCAATGATTCCTCCCTCAGTTCCCTTAGCTCCCTCGGTCCAATTTAATTCATATACAAGAGATGCAAAGAAAAGAGAAGGAATAAGGAATTGAACAAATATATAAACATATATCGATTATCAAGAAAAACTAAAAGAACTGACTTAAGAGTCATAGAGTATCGTTATCCGTCATTTGACCAGGGTTAGAGAGAGACTAGCAAAACAAAAATCATATCAAAAAGAAACACAAAAACAATGTGAGAAAAATAAAATAATCAACCTTTATAAATAGGATCACTCAGACCAATGGATCCATTTTCACTAGGATAATTATTTTTCAGTAAACAAAATAGAAGATACAAGGTATTTTTTTTTATAATTTTAAGAACATAAAACACATTGAGCAAAGTCAATCTTTTATCACAAGTAGATTACAATCTAATCTTTCATTTTTAAAATTCTTTGGTAGTTTTGAACCATGTTTTGTTGTTGTACACATGAATTATTGTACTAAAATCTAGCTGCAATTCAAGAGTCATCGTAGAAATAGTTGTCATATTTAATTCATTAATCATTACAATTGAAATGTTTGAAAACATGGCAACAAATTCCTTCCCTGACTTTCTTTTTAACTAATTCACTTTGTTAGCATTGGCATAATCAACTTTCATTTGAAATTCTTATATTAACAATTTTTTTATAAATAGTGTCCTTTACTTTTATATTGGAAACAAATCATATCCTTGTTATTATTCTATTTTTTTTTAATTTATTTATTTTCTTTTACACTTTCATATTGTTTTGAGTTTTTACCAAACTAGTTTTAATTATCAAATTCACTTTAGAATTTATCATTCACATATTATGAATATGGGATTCAACCTTAATCTTTAGATGTGCATTAAATTGTTGAAGGGTATAGTTGCCTTGTGAATGCAACATCTTGCTTCAATAGTTATTCTAAAAAACAACCCTATTTAAAATAAAACTAGAATCTTATTATTAAGATCTTTATGTTTGGATATAAACATTTACATTTTATGAACTTGATTACCAGGTGACTTGTTGCCAGTAATCTTGTATTCAAAATACTTTAAAGCCAACTTTTATTATTTATTTTTTTTAGTTGCCTCCAAGGCTTCTCATATTTCTTTTCTTTTGATGAATTCAATTTGAAAAAGTTATAACAAAATTGATCATTCAAAGTATTTAGTATATTACTTGGACAAAATAATTCAATATTTTCTTCATATTTTAGCCTTTTATCATTGATAGTAGTTGATACATTTTCTTTTTGCTCAAGCAATATTGACAAATCTAAATAAAAAATATTATAAATCTATATATATATAAAAAAATAAACAAAAACATTATTGTGTTCATTCACCATGCTAATTTTGTTCTATCAAAATAATCTAGTTGAATTGTAACGTCCTAGTTAGTAATCTTGATAGTTGAACTTGAGTTTGTCTCCATCAAATAAACACCTTCAATATATTGTTATAATTAGAAAAGGAGACAAATAAAAAAAAATTAATTGACATTGAGGCATTAAAAACACTATTTAAGGTGTTTATTTGTTTTATATGGAAATAATATCTCTAAACCAAGACCCTAAACCTTTTAATAATATGAAAAAGAGGTAGAAAGAAAAATATATTTTGATTTGTGTAATAACTTAACTTATTTCTAGACTTGAACCTATACATTTGTTAATAAAAATAGCATTAAAGTTTCTGAATTAACCTAAATAACTACTAACTTTTGCTAATAAAATTAAATTTCAAAAATAAAAATAAAATAATTAACTTTATTAGCAATTTTACTCTCTGATATTTAATATTATAAATATCAATATAGCTAACCCATTACGAAACCTATTATGAAGCCTGCAAAAAAGGATTGTAATAATTTATTACATTAAGAAACTCTGTTTGTATTCGATTCGAGAAAAACTTTCTTCCTTCTATTCGATAAAAACTATTCTAACAATCCCTCATTAATTGTAAGTAATGGTGTGTTTGTTTTTGAAAATGATTTTTAGAAAATATTTTAAAAAAAAAATTTATATTTGTTTATTATTAAAAAATTTGATCAATAAAAAATACTTTTCAGTCAAAAAAATATTTTAAAGAAAAATTTAGTTTGATTTCTAAGAAAATATTTATCTTTTATTTTGGATGGAAAATACTTTTTAAAAATTATAAAATGTTTAAAAATATTATATTATTTGCTGATTATGTTAAATTTAATCATCAAACTTTTAATTACTATATAATTTATTTGAATTTTTTTTTTTAAATTCATCTTTTAAAATTTGATTTAATTTGATTTTTATATGAATTTTAGTTTTTATTTTTATTATTGTTATTTATTTTTATTTTTTTATTTTTGTTTTAAATTGATTATTTTTTTTGGCTAATCAATATTTTGAGATGATTTTTTTTTTATTGAATTAAAAACAAAGTATTCCAATATCATCAGACATGAACAACAGGCATCACCAGATTGTACAGACAGTTCGGGAAGCATGGAAGACGGATTCATGTAATGTAATTTTGTGGTCGAAAGTAGTGACTGCAGATTCGCAAAATTGAGTGGCTTAGGCAAGCCAAGGACTCAACTTTCCAGCTAAGGAAGCGTACACTGTAAATTATTGGACTTATTTCCATTATGATCACTACCCCACGCTATACAACACCATGAAAGTCACTCTCCTTCTGATCCTCGGCAGATATTCATCCTTTTATCTATTTGTAAATAAAAGAAAGCATTTATTTGGAACCGCCATCCCTCCTCCATATGATGAATCAATCGGTGCGGTGGGTCCTAAAATCCACTTTAATATCCGCTTCAGAGACGGTGACGGTGACGGTGACATGGGACATGTTGCACAGCCCCATTGGATGATGATGCTCTCTACAGGATACCACGCCTTCACGTCAATGCTAGGTTCCATCAAGATGAGGTTGCAAATTTGAAATATTAAAGATGATTATCACTAATCTGACCATGCAATTTTATTTAATAACCATTCGTCACGGTCTTCCTTCAACACATTATAGAATATTTTAACTGGATTAGCTTTTTTTTCATATTCGTTTCTATCACATTATATAATTTAATTTAATTTAATTTAATGTATAATAATAAATCTTAATTAAAAACCAATCATAAACATGCATCACCAAGAGAAGAATTGACTACGACAGTACGTACGTAGGAAAGGAAGCGTTCGAAAACCGAAAGAATGTTGAGAAAACAGTGGAGTAGCTTCCCCTTACAGCTTTCCTATTGGATGATGAATCCGAACAGTGGAAAAGACAGGACAGGGAGTTGGTTCCGGAGTGAAAAAGTACAATGGTCTGAAAATGGTCGGAGAGTTTCACGTGCTCAGCCGCTTCAGTCCCCCATCAAGAGGGCAAGGTTAAGCAAATCACCATGTAAGCTGGGGCTGGAGCTCTGCTAGAACTAGGAACCCAGTTATGCCTTGGCCTCAAAATCTATGGTTCTTTTTTTTTTTTTTTTTTTTGGGAGTTGAATCTGGGATCATCATAGCGTTCATGGGTTAACAGTGGAAGCCAATATGATTACAAGTTCAGGAAAATGTATTAACTCAGGAATTAGCAAAGTGCCAGACCTATCTAGAAATTAGTAACGGACAAAAACAGGATCACGGATTTAACTACCTTCTTATCCGAATTAACAAAATAATGCAGTCCAAGTCACTAGAAATTGACATGTGAAGCTTCTCCACAGCCCATAGACTAAAACCAAATGTATGGATTTAGAAAAAGAAAAAAAAAATGTTCCCCCTTCACGGAATAATCTCTCTCTCGTTAAAAAAGTGTTTTATATTCGTTAATTTTTTTTTCTGGCTACTTGCTCCAGTACTTCTTCATTAATTAACATGGAAAATAACATTATGTTATACACGAAAGAGACCAAAATCCGCGTGTAATTTATATTATAATCTTTTTACCATTATCCTTTTTCCTTAGGCTTCATGGACGGTTACCGAAAAGTTATGGGTTTTTTCATTTAAAATAAAAAAATATACAAAAAAAAAAAAGCAACCGAAGCAGATCGAAATGAACAAAACAGATAGAAAGATGATTGGGAATAAAAGCTTACAGGCGAAGCAGATCGAATACACAAACCACACCGCGACATGGTGATGGGAACGATCACAAATGAAAGGCAGAACAAATAAATACCCTCTTAAAGAAATAGGTACAGAGAAGGAAAGAAAAGCCGTGGCAGTACTGAAGATTAAAACCATCTCATGCATGCACATTGCCGTCCCACTTGTTTAGTAGTCAGTAGTCGGCAACTGCTCGTGGGTGCCAAAGCCGATGAAGAACAGCTCGTAAATGAGCCCTGCAAGTCCACCACCGATCAGTGGTCCGGCCCAGTAGACCCAGTGATTGGTCCAGCTCCAGCTCACCAAAGCAGGGCCGAATGAAACAGCTGGGTTCATTGAGGCTCCATCAAAGGCACCTCCGACTAGAATGTTAGCACCCACAATGAAACCAATTGCAATCGGGGCTATGATTCCCAAATTGCCCTTCTTTGGATCAATTGCTGTGGCATATACAGTGTATACAAGTCCAAAGGTCATCACGATCTCAAGAACGAAGGCGTTCCATACACCAACTCCAGTCGACAGAGCGAAAGCAGAGGTTTCCTGCGTTGTTCCATGTCAAAACCCAACATTTAGTTCCCGCTGTTACTTTAACTATAATAACGAGCTTAAAACTGATCTGTCGAAGAAAAAGAAATAGAAAATGGTACGAGCGTCTAAACTCACCAAGCCACCAGTGGCGAATTTAAGAAGCAAGCAAGCAACAGTGGAGCCAAGGAGCTGAGCAATCCAGTAAAGGATGCCACGGAAGAGGGTGATGTTGCCACCAATGAAAGCACCAAAGGTGACAGCGGGGTTGACATGGCCACCGGAGATGTTGGCACCAACAGAAACAGCAACAAAAAGAGCGAAAGCATGGGCTATAGCTGCAGCTATGAGTCCAGCGGGTGTGTTGGAAGCTCCGTCGGTGAGTTTGCTGAAGGCCATGCCGGACCCTTCACCGGCAAAGACAAAAATAAGGGTGGAGATGAACTCAGCCAAGGCTGCCTTCAAGGCATCGGGCTGAGCTGTCTCATGGTAGTGGCCCACGGCAATGTTCCTGATCGGCATCTTTTCTGTCTGATCAAGATTGAAAAGTGGGAATCGCGCTCTCTGCGTGTTTACTCTGGCTGCGGAAGCTAGCTAGAGAATGGTCAGTGCAAGAACTGGTCACCCCTTCGCAGCTTTGTGGCCATACTTATACTGAGAGCACTGCAATTGGTCAACCTGTATTATCCGGTCTCCGGTTGAGATTTGGAGGGTGAAAATGTGATTGGTGGACGGACAGCGTGTGAAATGATTTAATTTTTCTTTTTTGTTTTTTTCACCTGTAGCTGAACATGCGTCTTTGATATATACAAATATTCAAAACATTATATCGTCTTGAAGCCTACAGATGAAACATCACTGTATATAGGTACAACAAAGCTGAGGGTCAAGTTATTGACACGTGGTTGTTTAACTACGAGACACGTAACGAGCGGCGGGGGTGGGTTTTGTCTTCTCTGCCCTCTCTCTCGAAAAATCGAATATTTAATAATGATGTCTCCTAAATTAATAATTAGTTCTTTTCTTTCCTTTTCTTTTCTTTTTATAAAGGAGATAAATCATAAATGGAGGAAATTGAAAGGTAAGTGCGACTGAAACTGAACTACACAACTACTGTGATTTATGTAAAGAAATATATACTTGTTTTATTTTATTTATTAAAAATATAATAATATTTTTATTTTGTTTTTAATTTAGTCTATATATAATCTCTTTTTATTTAAGTTAAAATTATTTATTTATATTATTGTGAATATATCATGCAGTATTAATTAAACCCTAGCCTCATTTTCTTTTTATTTTTGTATTTAAGTTCGAGGGAGATTGTTTGACAACGTTTTTATATTCATGTTTTTTTTATTGATGTCCAGCAAAGTTATATATAGAAACAGAGCTAGACTTTGTTTCAATCTCTCTCGGATGGTTATCCTATTACATATAGGATTTGAATTATAACAGTACACGGAATTGTCTTTAACTATAACTATAATTACAGGAGCTAATAGATGATGGAGTATGGCTAGAATATAAACACATGACGCAGGATATTTCCAATACTCCCCCTCAACCTGGATCCAGAGGGTTAATGGATCCAAGCTTGCTCAATAACCGGTGAAATTGATTTGATGGCAGAACTTTGGTTAGCATATCTGCCAGCTGATCATTTATACGAACATATTGTGTAGTAATAAGCTTTGACTGGACTTGTTGATGAATGTAGTGGCAATCAACTTCAATATGCTTTGTACGTTCATGAAAAACAAGATTAGACGCAATGTGCATGGCGGCTTGATTATCACAGCAAGGAGTCATGGGAAGATTACTTGGACAACCTAGATCAGTTAGAAGTTGATTGAGCTATACAAGCTCATATGCAGCTAAGGCCATAACACGATATTTAGCCTTTGCGCTAGATCAAGCCACTACACATTGCTTTTTGCTTTTCCATGAAACAAGGTTGCCATCAACAAACATACAATAACCTGTAGTTGATCGACGATCAAGTGCGTTACTTGTCCAATCAAAATCAGAGTATCCCATAATATTTGTATGCCCGTTATTATTCATAACTATGCCATGACCAATAGAGCCTTTCAAATATCACAGAATGCGTTTCACCATGCCTTCGTGTTGAGTGGTTGGAGCATGCATGTGTTAACTGACAAGACTAACAACAAATACAATATCAGGTCTCGTGATAGTCAGATAAATAAGTTTCCCAACAAGTTTCTGATAATTGCTAGGAGAATCGATAGCTTTTCCATATGAATCTAGCTTTAATTTGCTATCTAGTGGAGTGGCAACAAGCTTAGTGTGTAACAACCCTGATTCTTGAAGTAGATCTTCAATGTATTTTCTTTGATTTAGAAACAACCCTTCGCTGGAAGTTGCCATTTCAATTCCAAGGAAGTACTTTAACTGCCCTAGATCCTTGATAGGAAATTGTTACCGGAGGTTCTCTTTCAACTGAGTAATAGATTCGTTGTTGTTGTCTGTGATGATGAGGTCATCCACGTATATCAACACCATAAGATTATTATTTTTGCTGAGCTGGACATAAAGTGAAGAATCAGCTAAACTCTTTGAAAAACCAAGTGTTTTAAGGGCAGTGCTCAATTTAGCATGCCAAGCACGAGAACTCTGTTTTAACCTATAAATAGATTTATGGAGGTAGCATGCCATTTTAGAATCCCTGCTTTGAGGATGTCCTGGAGGGAGCTTCATAAAAACTTTTTCTTCGAGATCTCCTTGTAGAAATGCATTTTTAACGTCCATTTGTGACAAAGTCCACCCATTATTGATAGCAACAGATAATAGAACCCTGACAGTGGTCATTTTGACAACAGGAGTGAAGGTCTCTTTATAGTCAATTCCAAACTTCTGAGTAAATCCTTGAGCAACCAGGTGAGCTTTGTGTGATTAATGGAGCCATCTAAGTTGAATTTTTTTTTAATATCCAATGACTAACAACTGCATGTTTTCCAGGAAGGATAGGCATTATACTCCAGGTTTTATTCTCTTCAAGGGTTGTCAGTTCTTCAGCCATAGCCTTTTGCCAGATACCTTGAGTTTGAGCTTCATGAAAGTTCTTAGGCTCATGAACACTGGAGATAGCTGTAATAAACGATGTGTGCAGAGATGATAATCTTTGATAAGTCTAGAATTGAGTAATTAGGTACCTGACAGTATGAGCAACATAGTCTTGTAATTTTGCAGGAGGTTGACGAGTCCGTGGAGGATTGCGTCTCGGAAGTTCTGCCCTATCTTGATCATTAGATGATTGTTGTTCAATGTGGACGTCAATGCTTTCTGGAAGAACATCACCAAAATTATCTAAATTATCATCAGAGATAGTGACAGGGAGAGATGGAGTTATGGTATGATCCGTAGCTGGATTAGGTGGTTCTGTAGAATCCTCAAGATGAAGATCAGTCACAGGTAGTGATGGATTTACAGAGTGATCAGTGCTGAGTAATGGGAAAAATTGTAACAGAGTCTCTTCTTGACTAGTACCTTCAAAGTAAGGACTAGTTTTAATAAACCGTACATCTTTAGTGATATATTGTTTCTTGGATTTAGGCTCATAACATTTGTATCCTTTCTTAGTTTGTGAGTAACCCAGGAATATCCATTTAACAGCTCTGGGGTCAAATTTGTCACGTAAAGTAGCTGGTAAGTGTACATAACAAGTGCACCCAAACACTTTAAGGTATGTCAGATCTGGTTGTCTTTCCTGCAAAACTTCAAGAGGACTTTTAAAATCCAGCACACAATTGGGCAAGCGATTTATAAGATGAGTAGCAGTAAGAACTCCATGAGACCAAAAAGGTTTAGGCACATTCATTTGAAGCATTATGGCTCGAGTTTTCTCTAACAGATCATGATTTTTGTGTTCAGCAATTCTATTTTGTTGGGCCGTATTAACACAACTAGTCTGATGCGATATGCCATTAGAGCTTAAGTAGTTTGTCATAATATGGGACATGTATTTAGTGCCATTATCAGAACGAAAGATTTTAATTTTGGTTAAGAATTGGGTGGTAACTAACAAATGAAAATTTCTGAAATTTTCAAACACTTCACATTTTGATTTTAACAGATAGACCCAAGTAACTCTAGAGAAATCATCAATAAATATTACAAAGTATTTAAAACCATCAAGAGAGGCGGAAAAGGGTCCCCAAACATCTGAGTGAACAATTTCAAATGTTCGAGTAGTATGAGACACAGATGATTTAAAAGAAAGCCTAGATGACTTTGAGAAATGACAAATTTCACAATTAAGAGTTTCTTTAGACAAAACTGAAGTTGCTTTATTAAGGACAGACACTAAAGGATGGGCAAGACGTCGATGCCATAGAAGGTGTTCATTAATGGGGGCAGAAATAGCTTGAAATCCTTTTAAAATCCGAGAATCAGGAGTAAAGTAGTAGAGTCCATGCAATTGGAATCCTTCATCAATCATCCTCTTGGTGACGAGGTCCTGAAAAATTACTTTGTAAAGCGAGAATATAACTTCACAATTAAATGAGGTTGTCAGTTTTTAAACGGAAAGTAACTAGAAGGGAAAAGAGGAAACATAAAGAACATCAGAGTTGATAGTGTGTGACACAAGTGTCATTTTTCCCTTACCCTTTACAGGAGCCCCTTTCCCATTTGCTACTGAGACATATGCAGGAGTAGAAAAGAAGGTGAAATCAGAGAAATTAGTTAACTTATTTGACATATGATCAGTGGCACCTGAATCAATAACCTATAAATCATGACAACTACCAATCTCTAATGAGTCATAAGGGCAAGTAGAATACCTTGACTGTTTTCAGAGTTTGCATCAGTCAGGAATCCTGCAAACTGACTGAGAATGGTTGTTTGATTCTGTCCTCCATTTGAAGTTGTTTCCTGACCATGTTTGTTTTGCAGATAGTGTGCAAATTCATTCAGCAAGGCAACAGGGCTGGAAGTAAATGACTATGTGTGATTGGTAGCTGAATTTACTTTATGTTAAGCAGCAAATTTCCCTTTTTGATCTTTATTGAATTTTGGTTTTATCTCTGGGTGTAGACTCCAGCATCGATCAATCGTATGTCCAATGTTGTGACAATGTTGACATTTGAGATCTGGTCTTTTTTCCTTTGTAGACTTTGCCTTCTAAGTATGGTCACACAAGATAAGCACTAACACCAGGATTACACGGAGTAACAGTGCGGGACACGACTTTTCGACGACTTTCTTCACGTTGGATTGTGGCGCACACACTTTGAAAAGATGGGAGTTCAGCATTCATTAAAATGTGACTTCTTAAATCCTCAAATTCAGGATTAAGGCTAGCCAACAACTAGAAGATCTGGTCTTCCTCAGTTCTTTTTCGCAGGATAGTTGCATATATCGTATGAGATCTATAGAACTCCAACTCACTCCACAGTCTTTTTAAGTTTCCCAACAAGTTGACAAACGATTTTCCATCTTGATTAATATTAGCAATGTCTTAATTAATCTGAAAAATCCGGGCAAAATTGTTTTGGTTTCCATACATATCTCGAATGGCATTCCAAAGATCCAAAAAAGACTTAGAGTAACTAAAAATTTCAGCAAGATTGCGCTCAATTGAATTTAGGATCCACGAAATAATTAGTTGATCCTTTGATAACCAGGCTTCATATTCTAATGAGCCAACCTCAGGGGATTTTATCATCCCATTGATAAATCCCAATTTTGATTGCTCTAGACCAAGGAAGGTAATTAAATTCATTCAACAATACAGAGCTCAATTTATGAGCATTGTTGATATCAATATCAGCAGCGTTGGATAAGGAAGCTACCATCTCCTTTGTTCCTCCAGCTGCATCATGACTTTCAAAATTAGCCATGACAAAAACACAAGGGAAGGAATTAATAACAGGGAGCGAGAGATCACCGCTTTGATACCATGAAGAATTTAGGAATGAAAGAAATTCACGTTTTTCTTATTGATGTCCAGCAAAGTTACATACATATATACAGGGAAACAGAGCTAGACTTTGTTTCAATCTCTCTCGGATGGTTATCCTATTACATATAGGATTTGAATTATAACAATACACGGAATTGTCTTTAACTATAACCATAATTACAGGAGCTAATAGATGATGGAGTATGACTAGAATATAAACACATGACGCAGGATATTTCTAATAAATATTTTTATTTTATTTTTAGTTTAGTCTATATATAATCTCTTTTTATTTAAGTTAAAACTATTTATTTATATTATTGTGAATATATTAATTAAACCCTAACCTCCTTTTCTTTTTATTTTTATATTTAAGTTCGAAGGAGATTGTTTGACAACGTGAGTAATATGTTATCTACGTACCACACAAGTACTCTTTCTAAACGTATTACTAAATAATATTTCATGAACAGATTTTATATTTTCAAAATTCTATCTAAAAAGTCATAAATCCTTCAAGTCAGGATGGTTATACCGTTATAGAGGTCTATGAAAGAGGAGGATGCTCCGGCCGCCTTCACAAACTCCTCCTAATCCTTACATTGCACTACCTGTTTTGGCTGGAGACGACGATTAAAAGAAATAGTTTATATCTACTTGTCTTGATCTTGTTCACGTTGTTTACATAAAAAGAAATCTCAAATGAGATTATGAGAATATAAGGAAGGTATACCAGAAGACTCTGAGTTCTTGAAGGTGATCGTTGCAACGATCATGGCCACTGGCAATGCAGGCCGTTCGATATTTTTATTCAAAGATTGAGCTGTCTCTATCATTTTAAGATTTGTTGTCATATTAATTATGTCGTCTGATTAGGGATTTTGTTTGCTAGCTCATGAGGTGAGCCTTAAAAATTAAGAAAGCCCTAAACAATAATTTAAGAGGGATTAGGGCAACTCTGGGAATTCAACGTGTTCAAAAGTAATTCGGTAATTTCACTAATTATTGTGAGGTTTTGGAGTCACTTTCTCGGCTCCAATTGATATATTCTTTTTGTGTTTGCAAAATATTAAGGATAACTCATAAGGTTCTGTTGGTTTGAGTTGTTTAAACTTTAAAGCCATTCCTATCCAATTCTTGGTTTCCACGTCATCAAAGGATATACTTCAGCTCTTCTGGCCCTACTGCACTGTGCAAATTACGAGAAAGGGTCCCATAAAATGCTGTCCCTCTTTGTTTTCAAATTAAATTGCCTCATTGTTTTTTAAAATATTATTTATTTAAAAATATATTAAAATAATATTTTTTATTTTTTTAAATTCATTCTTAACCGTAGCTATCAAAACAATCTAAAATTATAAAATAAAAATAAAAATAAAAATAAAAATAAAAAATTTTAATTTTTTTTAAAAGTACTTTTAAAACACAAAAATAAACGAGCTCTAAATAAAAACTAACTAGATCATTCATTTTTTTTAAAAAAATATTTATATATTGTTAACATATTTTTATGAAGGAAAAAAAAATAAACCATGTATAGATTAATCTGATATAACTCAATCAACTTGCCAAGTTTAAAAACAAACCTGAATAACAAGGAAAAAAATAATTTGACTAAAATAAAATGATGCTTTTTAAAAAGAAAATATTGAGATAACAGACAACACTGGTCCTTCCAAGTTAACATGTAAAATATCTGACTATGATCGTAAGACCATGATAACTTTTTTAAAAAATATATTAAACCTCAATTCTCAATCAATCTAATGTTAAATAATAAAATTAAAAATAATTAATTAAAAAAAACTTGAGTCAACTCAGATTAACTTTTCAAACTTAGATTATGAGATCAAGATAACCCAATAAAAAACAAATCATAAAACGCAATTCTCAATCAATCTAAAATTGAAAATAAAATCAATTAAAAAAATAAAAAAACTCGAGTTAACTCGGTTTAATTGTTAAACCCTTAACTCAGGTTATGAGATAGGAATAACTTTACATAAAGTAAATTAAAACAAATTATTAAGTTTAATTCTGATCAATCAAAAAAAAATTAAAAAAGTTTGTATATATCAAGTTAACTTCAAAACTCGTGATTCGGATTATGAAATTATGATAATTTTATAAAAAGTAAATTAAATATGAAGTTTGATCTCTAATAAATATAATGATAAAAAAAATTAAAAAAATTACAATATATTATTTCAATGAACTGTATTTTGTGATTGATAGAAAAAAAAATAACAGAGCTGATCAGCTCTGTGTTTCTAAATATCTTGTCTGTTTCGTGCTAGATGGTTTGTAACGGGGATATTCTTTGACTTAACTTTCACGGGATATATTTTAGTTTCATTCATCCTCCCGGTGGAGTTCGTTGCAGGCATACACTGCTGAGGCCTTGTTTGATCCAACAACATTAATCTTGAGACGACGATATTCGATTTTCCTCTCAGCGCACTTCATTTTGATTCCTTTCCTTCTTCAAGTAACGTCATCCATTTGATTATTTTATTATAATTTTATTAATTAATGTTTATTTCTATTGTTCTTATTTTATTTAAATATGGATAGTAGTACAACTCATACTTGTGAAAAATACTAAACTTAAATTTTATATAATTTTTATTTATTTTCTTTCAAATTCGCACTGCTATCCTTTTATTGATTCAATTTAAATTATATATATCCTAAAACTAAAGATTTTAAATACTTAAGATATTATTATTTTATATAAACTCTATTTCAAATTGTTTTTATTGAAAAGATGCTTTTAAATCACTTTATTTTAATTTTTTTTTTCTTTTTTGGCTTTTTAAGATTAAGAATTACTTTTATAAAAGATGGACACAAAGTCATGTAAGTTTTAGAAGTTTTAAATCATTTAATATAGATTAAATATATTTATTAAGATATTTTTAGTTTCTTACAATCCTTGTTTGTCATGTTATAGCTAAAAATCATGGCAACATCTAAAAACTATTTAATTGTTTTAAAAATATATAAATATAAAATAATTATAATTATTATTATATTGTTTCCGTCATTATATCGCAATATAAATGAATCTACAGCTATAATATTAGTTATTATTGACAAATAATCAACTCAACCTAATAGTTTAAGCTTTTAGATGAGGTCACATGATATAATTTATATTATTATTTAATACAAGCTCTTTGAACTTGAAACTTGTACATGCCCACATTACCGTGTACTTGATTTTTATCAAATAAATAAAGGATGATGAGATTCGAACTCGTAACTGCTTGGTCATCAAAGCTCTGATGCCATGTCAAAAAAACATCACAACCTAATAGTTTAAGATTTTAAATGAAATTTTAGAATATAATTTATATTATCCTCAAACACTTATTAATAGTGAAAAGATAAATAAATAGATATAATATAGATAGATTCTTTTGTTAAATTAGTTCCATGTTTTCTAGTAAAAAAATATAATAAAATAAACTGAGATAAAATTAATGACTTCGACTATTTTGGTTCAAACTAGTTTGGTTTGATTTTTTCTGGTTTGATTTGGTTTTTTTTTTTGTTTGGTTCGGTTTTTTTTTTTTTTTTTTTTTTCGGTTTGAGAAGGAGATAAAAGCTGAAATTAAGGAGAGAAATATGAGAAATGAGAAATTTAAGCTAAATACTAAGGGTGTGAATAACTGTGTGCAAATCTACATCAAGATCATATTTAATTTTTTTTTTATATCAATAAAGATGTCATGGGATTGCCTTGATCAGTTAAGTTGAAAAACTCATTTATGGATAGAATGTACAATTGTAAATCGAAATCATATTTGATTTTAAAATTTGATTTCATTTTTAGAGGATGTAAAGTATATTAAAACAATTTTTTTAAATTAAAATGAGTTTATAAAGGTTTTTGCTAGTATTTTGTTATTATCTCAAGATAGAAAAAAGATAAATAACTAGGATAAAAACATATATAAACTAGGAGGACACAACCGTAAAACCCATAATCAAAAATTGATATACTTATCTAAAGAAGCTAAAATTAATTTATAAAACCCTGACTAATTGATTATTTAAATCAAGAATCTAAGGTATATAATTAGAATATCAAAAATATGATCTTTTTGATTAATTGTAAAAAATTTGATGAAGAACTAAAAACAAGAATGCTCATGTTATTGTTTAACATCCCAAAAATAAAAAATATTTACGTATTTAACTTAAACAAAAACAAACCCTAATTAAAAATGACAAACAAATTAAACCCAATAAATAATTAACTTAAAAATATAGCAAAAATAAAATGCAAATCCCAAATCTTGTATAAATAAAAATGCAATCTATATATTCCTAAATAGTAACACTTGATTACTATAAAATTTTAATTCTATAGGAAATAAGTATTTTATAAACTTCTAGCAAAATACTTGGTTAATATTGCTGATTATGTAAAAATAAATCATTAATAAAATTATAAATTATTTTTTTTGTTTGTGATATACCATATATCATTCACTAAATAATATTGATAATATTTTTTATTGGAGTGCCGTTTCTATCTATAAATATTTTTTTTCCAGCAAGGTTTAATTAATTTTAAAATTCACAACCAAGAAGCACCGAAAGGGTTTCCAACTTTCGAAGCATTGTTCTCCCTTCACGGGGCAGCCACTAATTTGGATCACACGTATTATTTCCAAATACAAACCACATCGAGGATAGGAACTGGGCACGTGGGATGGAAGGTGGGGGCACGAAAAAAGCATCGAGCATGTTACCTTGCCAGGCTGGAGGCAGTGATTGGTCACTTCATTATTATTCACAAACCAGTAGTTGACAACTGTAACCGATCCACTCTTTAGTGGTGAGGGGACCAGTAGGACCCTTCGCACAGTATGACTGGATAATTGTCATCTCCTTTGGGATCATCCGTGCTGTCTAGTCAACCAAACCAAACCAAACAGATTGAGAATACTTCATAATCTCATTCCTTCTTCTTTTTTTGGCATTTTTTTGTATTTGAAAAAAAGAGTGACAGATAGATACAGACCACTGCGTATATTACACAATAAAACTAAAACACTAGTACCACACACTCACGAGTGTATTGCTAAACAAAATTCTATATTTTTTAATATATAAATTAATTTCTAACCAATTAATTAATCTTATTTGATATATAAAAAAATTTAAATAACTAAGTGAAAGGTTGCCACATAAATTTTTAAAAACATCAAGGATTATAATAAATGAAATCTATAACTTTTAAGAAAATAATATCTTTTGTATTTTCATATTTTGATGACAAATTATAGACTCAACCTTAAACATGTCATCATCTCTCATTCGGATAAACTAGTAAGCTTACCATATATCGTTGAAAGGTAAAATTATTTAGTTCCTGACTCAATTGCAATCGAATCTAAAATTGTCATGTATCTTTATATATTATCCAAAAAACAGACATGTGTTTAACCTAACATATTTGAATATTTTTAAAAAAATATTTGAAAAATAATCGAAACCATACTGCATAACAAGCTCAATTGATTATTTGTTGTCACAACCAAAATCACAACAAATAGGGTCCACTTGACAATAAGAGTGATATTAAAGTGTTTTAATCTTTCAAGTTGTTTGGAAAAAAGGATCAAGGTTTAAAATTTTTTTTGGATTAATTTAAATGACTTTATTATTATTTCTATGGTCTTTTTAAGTGTTTTTAGATAAAAAAAAAATAATTCAAATTAGTTTTTATTTATTTATCTTAGAAGACAAACCTAACTTTCTATGCATTTAAAAACATACAAAATCTTTACCAAGAGACAATGCGTCATATTTTTTTTTAAAAAAGCTAGGCATGCGGGCCTTACTTTATAAATCAATACGCATCTAACCTTATTTGTATTAGGCTAGATACCTAGACTCTTTTTATAAAGCATTTTATTATGCTTTATTTTTTTTTATTATAGTTCATTATAATAAAATAATTATCATTATATTTAGGATATTATTGCATTAAATACAATCCAATTTTGACATTTTTTTAATAAGATCATAGCATCGTTTTATAATAATAGCAAATGCTCTTTTTATACACTTCTTTATAACTTTCTTTTTCTTTCAATTTTAATTAAAACATTTTATAATAAAATAATTAAAATTATATCTAGGATATTATTCCATTAATACAATTCAATTTTATTGTTATTTTCAAATAAGATTATAGCATTATTTTAATAATATTAGCAGTCATTTTATTAGTTATTATATATGAACATAGCATGTAAGATTTTTTCAAACTTTTGTGGTCATAAATATTATATAAAAATAAAATTTATATTTTTTATGTCTTTATTAGAAAGTTGTTCAATAATTCTCAGATTAAGTATTTTTTTTTCTTTGATTGCATAAAAATAGCAAGACATGATTTCCAATGTGTTTTTTTATTGAAACTTCCTTTTCAAAGTTTTTTAATCGAAAAAAATATTTATGACAAAAAAATATTTTGTTAAAAAAATAAATGCATTGGTAAGAAAATGTAGTTTAGATATATTGTGCAAAAATATTTCTGCAAAAATATTGATGAATGAGGAAAGAATAATTTGTTTGATGAAATACCTTTTTTCTAAGGAATTTAGATTATAGCTTTTCATACAAATATATATTTTAGTTTTTAAAATAAAATACTTATTAGTATTGAATGAGAATAAAATATAATTTGTTTTTAAAAAAGACATGTTTCCCTTATATTTTTATTCATTGTTTTTTTTCTGAATTTTTATGATTATATAATTAAAAATTAAGATTTCAAAACAATGCCCGCGGAAAAAGACTCATGGAACTAGAGAATTCTGTGTTTGTAATTACGGAAAAGGACAAAGAAAATATATTTGTCATTGATGTATTTTGTACTTCAATGGGAATCAAGTCGAGGACCACACTCGTGCAAAAACAAGTGATAGAGAGATCCCCGGCAAGGGTGAGATGGTTATTTATTTCCTTTTTCCTACTAATTTTTTAGTTTCTCATTTCTTTTTAAATTTTGGTTCCAGTCCCTATTACCCTCCGCCCCTAGACTGTTTGATGGTGAAGCCGATCAGGAGGTGGACAAGGAATACGGGTGGTGTGTCCATGAGGAAAACGATAAAGATGAGAATCCCCTTCACCTCAAGCTCATGCCTAAATTTTAATTACAAATCCCAATTACAAACAATTATAGTAAATAAATAAATAAATTAGAGAAAACTATAGTTATTAAACCTGAACCGACCCGGTAGGTTGACCCGATAGCTAAACTGATCCGGGTAAGGTGAAAGATCGATAAGAACAAAAAAACAGTCAAACTCAATTAACCTGCTGGGTCAACCCGTGACCCGAGCATCTCAGACAAAACCTGTAGAGACCCTTTTTAAAAAAATATATGTTTTATCTCCTAGCTAGAGATCTATTTTTTATATTTTTTTTAATTGGTTATTAACCCTTTTCAAAATTTACTATATAAATACTAGAAGAATGTTTATTTTTGCAATGTGAATTTGAAGCCCTTTAATATATATATTCTACCTTCATAAGAAAAAAATTATTTTTTCAATGTGAAATTTGAAGCTTTTTAGTATATATATTATATATTCACAAGAAAAAAGTTATATTTTTTCAATATGGGATATAAAAAAAATATTTTTAGTTTAAATACTTCAATTTAAAAGGATATCATAGTATCTTTTCAATATGTAATAAAAAATATTTTGAAATAATCTTTTAAATTTCATTATTTACAATATATATAGCCTATATTTACATGCATTGTTTTTTTTTATTATTATTTTTTCATATGAAATATTAAAACTTTAAATATATATTTTTTAATTTTTTCTAGTTAACTCGGATCAACTCGTGTAACCTGAGACTCGGCCCTTTCATCGGATCAACTCCCGGATTGGGTTTAATAACTATGAGAAAACATATTATCTCTTCATACAAAACACTAGATCATAGCAGTTTTTTTTTTTTTCTTGAAGCATTTTCTATTCTAGTAACTAGATATTTTGTTTTCAAAACCACAAGTCCCATCTTTTTGGTATGGATGCTTTGCCACTTTCTAAATTTTTTTCTAATTGTTTTTTGAATTTTGATTGAAATGTAATATTAAAAAATGTTTAACATGAAATTTAAATTATCATTATTTTTTATAGTTCCTAAATAATATTATAGGTTTTTACTAGATAGGTGACTTAAGCTACATTACGGACCAAGTTAATTATTACTTTTTTAATATAAAAAGAAGATGTTCAAGTGACACCAACATTTTAAAAGAAACAAAAAATATAAGACCTAGGTTATTGACTTGGTTAGGTTCAATAATCTCGAGTAATTTAATAATATGATTAAAAAAAGCATTAACAATAAATAAAGCAAACAAAAAAAATAACAATAATTAACTATAAAAAAAATAAGCTATCAATATTATACTCAGGAGGAGAATAAAGAAAAGCCTGGTAGAGATTTATTGGCACTCTATCATGGACACCGTCTCATTATCAAAAGTAACTTATTGAGACGATTATAATGTCACTGTGAAAGACTACATAATAATACTAAAAGAAGCCACACATGCCATTAGAGTAATGACTTAAAAATCAAATCAAATAAAACATCATAAAGTAAGTATTTTATACTTATATTTAATCAATTAATTTAATTCAAAAAAAATTTCTTAAAAAAAGAGTAAAATTTAACAAAGTATGACAAATAAAAAGATCCACAATAATCCAGATATTTTATAAAATTACTAAAACAATCCTATAAAAAACAAATAATAATAATAATAATAATAATAATAATAATAGAGCCCAATCTTCTATTATAAATACTGAAGAATAAAACTGAAAAATCATGAGCTTAAAAACAATCAAACAAACTTAGACGAATTTCTTAAACTTAGGTGAATCTCCCACACTCATAACTCATGAAATATTAGACCCTGACTCAATTATTATTCTCATTTCCCAACTAATTTAATGTTAAAAAATGAAATCAAATTTTTTTTAGCAACTTAAGAAAATTATGAAAGTAAAAAAAAAAAAAGCAATAAAAAAATAAGAATGAAATCATTAAAAGAATGCAATTTCAAAAATTATCTCAAATATAATAAATGGCAATAAAAAGAACAAAGACTAAATTTGACACATGAACAAAATTGAAAAAACAAATATCGTTTTTTAAATTATTTGAAATATAACAAATAGTAATCAAAATAATACAGATCGAATTTGAAGGAAAAAATATTGAAAGGCTGTTTTGAAATTCTAAAAGGTTAGACATGAAAATTTAGAAAAAGAGTGAAGAGAAAAAAAAGTTGTCAGTGCTAAACCAGAGGTTAGTAAGCTACACACCACCTAGAAAGGAACGGATGCTGAGACAATTCCCGCAATGTCAGGGGAAGGCCATCTTTGACAGTCAGAATCCACTACAAGTGTTGCATGAAAATGGCAAAGTAGCGGAAGTATTGCTGTGTACAATACATGCACCAACTAGTTTCTTTTAATAATATTTTTTATATATTAAAATATTAAATTTCCCTTGACTCAACTTGATTATAACTAAAAAAACATATTGAAAATACAAAAAGCTCCTAGATGCTAGTTAAAGAAAAAATAAATGTAATTTAGTCATTTTACTATGTTTTTAAAAAATAAAAATTCAAAAAAACCCCTAAACACTAGTTTAATAAAATCTTATTTTAATGTCTCTAAACTCCAGTTTAATACAATCTGATTTTAAGGATAAATTAGATATTTTTTGTGCTTTAAAAATATAAAAAGACCAAATTGTTCTTGATCAATCTAATAATGACTAATGAACCTTGCAAAAAGATCATAGTATCACAAATATCTAGTCCAATAGTTTTTTTAGAAAAGTAAAACCATTATTACATTGTTTCAATTCATAGTGTAATGATTTTATGTGTAAAGTGAAACTCTAATCCCTTTTTTTTTTTTTTTTGAAAAGGGAATGTTAATAAAAAAAATTCAATCATTATGTACCTTTTCATAAACTAGGTTTTAACCTCTATTTTTGTATATTTCAAAAATTAGAAAAAACATCCTAAAAATATGCCTTTACGTAAATTTAGTTAGTATTAATAATTTCATTATTTGAGTCATTTTTATTTAATTTCTGTAAGTTAAAAAATTTAAAATATATATATATATAAACCAAAAAAATAAAAAAATAAAATGTAGTTGGGGTTGAAATTAGAACAATAATTAAGTATCATATGTAAAAATAAAGTTCTAGAATTTTTAGGTCATATTTGAGGGTTGAATTAAAGAAGAAATTGAATAATTGACTTAAATTGGTTTAATGTGGTTAAGATTGAAAGGAATTGAAAGTTTAAGGATGAGTTTGAAACAAATAACAAATTATAAATCAATTGAAGGCTTACTTGAGAAAAAAAATCAAAATCAAAAGTTAATTTGGTAAAATTGTATAATCTTAAAAACTTAGGATGAATTTACGATCGAGGTCTAAATTGATTTAATTAGAGAAGCAATTGTAAAGAAAACAAATTTTGTTAAAATTTCATGAATTTGAAAAAACAAGAACCAACTTAAAAAAAAAAAAGCTAAATTAGAAAGATTAATTTATGGACTAAATTGAAATAACATTTAAGATTTATCCTTGTTTGAGTAAAATTGGAAAAATTAAAAGCCAAAGACTAATGAAAAGGAGAAAATATTCCAAGCACCAAATGAGTATTTATATAACTTAGTTTCAGTCTCATCAGTTTCATTCCAATCAATTTAGTCCAATTAATTCTATTTCAGTCCAATTGTATTGGATTAATTCAAACCGGCTTATTTAATTTATATTTGTAGTCCAAATGTTTCCAATTGATTAAATTCCATACCGCTTTACTCCAATAATTTTGTCAATTTAATTCAATTTAGTTCAAATAAATTGAACCAAACAATCGGAGCAATTAAAATCAAGATCTCAATCCATCAATTCAGCTCTTCAATCCCAAAATTCAAGCATATCAGATCAAGTCCCAGAACTCTCCGTTTCGATCCAACAAGAATCACGCTCAGTGATTGCAGCTGCAAAACAAAAGGTTGCCATATACAGCAGGAGACCAGCCTATGATTCCAGGGCAACAAGACCGAAAACTGGGGACAAGCCTCTCATTCATGGGGGAGTCAGGAACCATCATCATCATCAACAATCAAAAGAACTTCATCCTCTATTCCTCATCTACGAACACTGGAAAATCTTCCTGTTTCTCCTACACTTGTGATCCCTCAATCTGTCTCTCGGTATAATCAACCCAAACCACCGTATACTACCCCAACCACACTCCTCTCCTCTATCAAAACACAACCTCCAGCCTTCCATGATCAAACGCTTTCATTGCCTCCTCTCAACAGTTTCTCATCCACCATAACCAAGCCTTTCAAACCGAACCACCAAAAACTGATGAACACCATGCTAGTTGCTACTGCCCCTTGAATGAAACACCGCTACTATCTAGAATATCAAGAGCAATTAGTTATGATGTAAATAGAGAGTGTTGTTGTTTACACCAATTTCGATCACCTAAATGATTGATTTTTATTTTAATGAGTTTTATTTGATGAGAGAAATTTCACCTAGATGTTTTTATTTTATTTTATTTTCTTTGCATGAGGAGGTAGATTTAACCATGAAAATATTTTCATGTTCGGATTGATTTCGAGTTTTTGAGTTGTTTTTTAAGTTGTTTGAACTCATAAATAGATTCATCAAGCTGTTTATTATGTTTTCTATGTGTTTTAAATAAACAATAGATTGAAAATGAATTTTTTTAAGCAAAAAAAAATAATCAAAGCCTTATTTTAATTTCCAGTGACCCTCCGTGCTGAATTTTGCAAATAGAAGACAACACATCTTCTACCTATTTTTGTTGGAAAAAAAAGGTGGATGATAGGTCATCTTCTCCCTTGAGAAATAGAAAGAATAGAAAAAGCCTAGGTGTATGGGCTCGGCAAGAGGGCCCACATGCCCGAGCTCTTTTATTTTTGGAATGCCCATATGCTTGCACTTATTTTTTTAAAAATTTTGTTATTTTATATTTAGTTCCAAAATTGATTTTAAAAAATCATTAAAACCATTTGACTTAATGATTTAAGTCACAAGTTTAACATGTTAATTCACAACATCTAGGTCGATACAATATTTTATAATCTTGATATATATTTTTTAAAAATATATGTCTAATTGAATTGTTTTTTAGGAATTTGGTTTATTTGAATTTGTCTTCATGATGTATTTCTTCTTTTTCTTTTTTCATGTGGGATTGCTTTTTTCAAATTTTATTTTTACATAATTGTTATGGTGTAATTAAGTCATGAAACCTAGATTAATCTAATATGTTTTTGTTTTTTTAAAAGGCAATGCTAAATTTTTTATAAGAATTATTTTTTAATTTGAATTGGTCTTCATGATATATTTTGTTTTGGTTTTTGTTGGATTAATTGGTTTCAATTTTTTTATATCGGTTTTTATCATCTTGGTTTTTTATAAATCCAAGCCATGTTATTATCAATTGTCCATTTTGTCAGGTTATATTAATGCCTCCCCCTCTTTTTTCTTCCCTTTGAAAATTGAACTAGCCATTCAAATTTTCAAAGTTGTCATCTTAGTTGTTGATATTTCAACTTTATTTCTTATTCTTTTGATTTTTAATTTTTGTTTTTGGTCTATTTATAGAATTTTTATTTGTTTTTAATTTCATCATTCAATCCAATTTATTATGTATTTTTTTTATTTGTTCCTTATTCTTTTAATTTTTTTCTTGTCTTTTTTGTGAATTTTCTATTTGTCATCAATTTCATCATTCAATTCAATTTTATGATATATTATTTTTTCAACTTATTCCTTACTCTTCTTTATTTTTTTCAATTAAAAATTCTATAAAAGGGCCAAGGAAAAAAAATAACAAACAATTTTTTATTAGAGGGTTAAATTGAAAATAAAAATAACTCCAATAAAAAAAAATTAAAAGAATGAGGATCAAATTGAAAATAATAATACACTATAAACTTGGATTAAGGGGCGTAATTGAAAACTAATAAAAACTTTTATAAAAGGGCTAATAAAAAAAAAAAAAGGACCAGATCTAACTATATATAAATTGGAATTGAAAGGCTAAATTGAAGAGAGATAAAACTTTTACAAAAAGATCAAGAACAAAATTAAAAATTAAAAGAAAAAAGATCAAAAGAGAAATGTCAACAACTAAGAAAGCCAATTTGCACAATTTAAAGACTGTTTGGATGTGAGGTAGCTTGTGCTTTTTTTGAGTAAAAATCATGTTTTTATAGCTTTTAAAGGTGTTGTTAGGTGTGGTTTGTGCTTAAAATGTATTGTACCTTTGAAAAAAAATCACTACACTTCCAAGCCAAACACTCTCTTAGGAGGAAGAGAAAAAAACAAGAAAAAAAAAAGCCTAGACAAACCACCCACCCGCCGTTGACATGTGTTGAATGTGGTGGTGCTTCTAACGGCATGATAGAAGAGCAAGTTTCACCACAAGGAGGAACTACATGTGCCAATCGAAATGAACGGGTGTCTTCCATATGCTGACAACTTCTCAAATTTAATATTATTTTATTTACCTTAAAAGACCATAATATCCTCAACAAATTAATAAATAACAAAAAACCAAACTTTAAAAGGGAAAAAAAACCTTGATCAAATGTTTTTTTTTTTAAATTAAGAGCAGTAATTTAATTTTGCATCCAAAATTAGAATACAGATACTATCCCTAGACGCCAAGCATATATATATATTTTTATTTCCCTCTAGGGGTATTTTAAGACCTTTACCTCCATGGACAAATATTAAATGTAAAATAGTCAATTCATTGTTATAGTCTAAAGCAAAATTAATCTTGTACTACAGTAAAATACTGTTTAAATTCCATCCCCTTTTAGTTTATTCTTTTATATATAAGCAGGCTTTTTTTTTAGTTTAGGAGAGGCTGCCAATTGCCAAAAAAACATTAAAAAGGGAAAGCTCTGTCATAATTGAAACTCTCAGAGTATCTCCCATAGTTTCCTTTGATTTTGCATCGCTGCTCTTCAACCTCTTTTGCCGACCTGCGCATTTAATTCTGCACTCATATGCACCATACGAAACATCCATCCTCTATATTTAAAGGGAGAAGGTTATAATTTTATAAATATAATTAATTAATTAATTTGTTCTCGTGAATTATCATGATAAACAAGCGTCTGGAACCCTCATGCAGCATTAAGATTTCAAAGGGCGAGCTTTAATGACCCTGATATATCATACCCTTTCAATTCCATTTCTTTTTTCTTAAAAGAAAGAAAATAATAAATACGTCTCTGTTTATTTTATCCATGCCTATGCCAAATATATATCTAGATATCAATTTCCCAGGGATGATGACGGTTTTTGTACTCAATAATGTAAAGAAATATATGGCATAAAATATTGCAGCTCTGTCAGTGCTGGCAGGCTCGTTCCTCTGTCATTCAGCTAGAGCCCGAATTAAATAATAAACATTAACAACTTATTTATACAATCTACAAGGTGTATTTGAAGCCAGATAAGTGTAGTGGTTGCAGAAGAGTACATGATCTTTTTGAAGAAAACAAGAAGAGTGTATATAAAAGGGGCAATCGGGAAGTAAAGAACAATATAATTAAGGGATCTGTTTAATTAAATCCACCTACAAAATCCACAAAATTAAAATGATGCTTTCCTTTGGAGAACTACAGCTGATGCATGCTGGTGTTAGCCCTTACGTGCTTCTCACTACACCTTCCAACTAATTCCTGACGCTAAGAATCTCTTCACACCATAAAATACTCTTTAATTACGAAACACTCTACCTTGTAGGCAGTGGAAACCTTGTTATGTGGCCACGGATCAAAACTACGCCCTAGCTAGCGCTATGAACAAAGAGTAGATGGCTAGGAATAAAGAAATGGTAGATTAAAAAGCTGGTGCTGACGGTGCTGACGGTGCTGTGTATTTGCATAGCTCTAAACATTTTCTTACATGTAAAACACCGAGAATCATGTTCTTCATAGTGTTCACCAAAGCTAAATACTACGTGCTCATTTAGACACCCATTTATAATCATTGGCAAGCTTTCATTGAGCTCTGTCAGAATTAATTAACACATGGATTTAACGGAGAAAGTACTCAATATCTATTAATTGAAAAAAAAAAGTGGCTATTAATTCTCAATTATTACCGTAATGGACGCATATAATTACTCATGAAGTCAAAAAAATAAAATAAAAAATCGACTACTATAATGATAGATCTGCTCACAATTTCATGCTGACACCAAACCTTATGATTGGCAAAGCACAATCATAAAAATGATAAAAAAAAAACATCAAGTCATATTGGCCGGCGTGATTTTTGGGTCATTGTCCGTCTAAGAAGTTATCACTGCTTACAATGTGAAGGTCAAGTAGATGTGGGTCAACTCCACATGAAGCCTCTCATAAAAGGCTATCATCCCATGGTTCGTATACATACAATCTCCCATTTCTAGGGTTAACACTATCTAGGGTTAACACTGTCTCCGCTTAATGGTTAATTAAGAACTAATTAATATAAAATTACAAATTAATTTAACTGGTACTGTTTTTTTTTATTCAGCATGTTGAAAGATTAATATACTATAACGAGCAGAGCAAACAAAAGTTTAGTAAACAAAACTAGCGAGAAATGATCAAGAAAAGCGAAAAAAGAAGAAGAGAAAGGGATAGAAGCCGAAATTCTGTGGTTCCAGGCTTGCAAGACAATCCAATCACTTGGAAAAAGTAATGGGTTTGCTTCGAAGCCAACCGAATCTCATTGGTTCCATCACCTCCGCATACTTGCGTTCTTTAATTTATGTTCTCTGTATGTGTGTGTATTTCAGTTTTTTTTTTTAAAATAAAATATTTCTATATTTATATATATATATAACTGACTTCCAAGTTAGCGAAACTCAAGACTTGCAAGCAAGGAAAATTCACGGTGACTGTCCAAGGGTTACGGCTCTACTTAAACCCCATCCCCCCCTCCCTCCCTTGACAACATTCACTTCCTAACTTGGTACCTTTTTATTTCTTAAATACAAGATTAACTCCCACGTACTCTCCTACCTTTCTTGATCTTTCCTCCTCACCACCGTCGCTCCATTAATTCCTCTGTACGTCTTCCTCTTGGTGAAATATTAAGATCATCAAATTAATTGACGATGGGTTCTCAAGCAATGGTGTCTAAGGAATTATCACAAATCATCAAAGGCAAGCGTGCCAAGCGACAAAGGCCATCTTCGCCACTAACGTTAGCCATAACTTGTAGCTCATCTAGCGCCGGAGAAAACGGAGGTGAACGTGGTCAAAGAATCTACAACAACTCATCATCGTCTGATCCTAGCACCTCAGTTAAATTAACGGGAAGGACGGACGAGGAAGAAGACATGGCCAATTGTTTGATTCTTTTGGCTCAAGGCAATCGCCAAAACTGCAAATTATCTAAGCCCGTGACTACTGCAGCAACAACTATTACGTATACCAACAAGGACGCAGGTTTATATGCTTATGAGTGCAAGATCTGTAACAGGCGTTTCCCTTCATTTCAAGCGCTTGGCGGACATAGAGCGGGTCACAAGAAATCAAGACCGGGTAATATTAGTGAAGACAAGAAAGCGTTGGCAGTGACAGTTCGGATGGGTGATCAAGAGGGAAATGGAAATGATAATGATATGAGCACCGCCCTTTCATTGCAAATAGTAAATGATGGGGTTCTATGTAGTAACAATGTCAAATCTAATAAGGTCCATGAGTGCTCCATATGCGGTGATGAGTTTTCGTCTGGTCAGGCTTTAGGTGGTCATATGAGACGGCACAGGGCGTTCGCTCCCACCGCAACCGCAACCGCAACCACGTTAACATCTGTAAGTTTGGAAAGAAGTAAGCCTGATCATGAGTCCGAAGAATCCAAGAAACCAAGAGATATCCAACTACTGGATCTTAATCTTCCGGCAGCAGAAGATGATCTCCGAGAATCAAAGTTTCACTTTGCGTCCAAGGAACAAGTTCTTGTCTTCACAGCTTCTTCCTTGGTTGATTGCCATTACTAAATATCACAATAAAAACAAGCTACTGTTGTTTTTATCGTTTGGGATTATTTTCACCCCAAATTGAATGGACGAACTTCTTAACTTCAGTTTTACTATTGTAATTCATATTTGTTTAATTAATGTTTCATAATTCTTTGAAATGTTTTTCATTTTGATCGCAATTCTTGAATTAAGTTGCATTATCTGAGTCATTAATTTTGGCTGGCTTGTTCATGGTGGCATTTACTTCGCGAAAAACGATTTTTTTTTTCTTTGTTTTGCTTGAGAGGAAAATGTGGAAAATTGATGAAGAAAATTAAGCTTTGCATGAGTTTGCGGCCACCACTATCACAACCGAAAGTGGTGTATTAGGTTTGCAGGAAAGCTAAAGCTCGCCTATCTGCCTACCTGTTTCATTAATATGATTAATAATATAAAAAAAATAATATAGGAATTTACTTGATATATCCAGTTAATTTTACAATTTCAAAGATTAACACATTCTGAATCTAAAGAATTAAGTAAAAAAAATTATAAAACTTAATTTTTAATTAATTATATATTAAAATATAAAATTAAAAAAACAAAACTTGAATAAACTCATATTAACCTATTAAATCTTTAATTTGAATCATGAAACTAAAATAATTTAATGAAAAATAAATCAAAATAAATTATAAAATTTAATTTTTAATTAAATTAAATATTAAAAAATAAAATTAAAAAACAAATTTAATTACCAAAAAGTATCTAAAAATACCCAAATCTATTAAATTAATTAACTTAACCCGTGATCACATTTACAATTATTTTAATTAACAATACTACGAATGAGAAGAGGGTTAATAATAATAATAATAATAATAATAGGAATAATAATAATAATAATAATAATAATAGGCTCCAAGAGGTGTAGTGTGATGGCAAAGGACTTGAAATCTGCATAGCAGGTCTCGAGTTCGAGTTAGAGCATGCATTTCTTGTAAGAGTCTGGAACAGTTGAAGTTTTACTCACTTATCTGAACCCACAAAATATACTTTTCAAGATAAGGTTTTATCGAATCCAAAAAAAATAATAATAACAATATATATGGTTAACTATTAATTATATATGTTCTCAATTTGTCACATGCGATCACATTTACAATTGCACTGTATTGATTGGTTCACCGACATTTTAACACTTTTTTACTTTTCCAGGTTTTTGCACTTTTTGATTGGTTCATCGCATTCTACTTCATAAACCAAAACTTTCTAACAACTACGAGCGTCTTTACTTTGAAAATCCCTTGTGAGATTCACGTATAAACAAAAAAAATGTTCATAAAGCGGTTTTGCTCTATAATTTTTTTAATTTTAATTTTTTTTAAATAAATATATTTTTATATCGTTTTAAAATACTGATATTAAAAATAATTTTTAAATTTTTTTAAAAAATTATTTTAATATATTTCTAATAAAAAAAATACTTTGAACCGTCACTGCTATTACAATCTCAAACGTACCTTAATATATTTTTTTAAAGTAATTTTGTTATTTAAAATTAATAATTTTTTTAATATTTAAATATAAAAATAAATATAAAAAAATATAAAAATATTATTATTTTTAATATTTTTAATATATTTTTTTAAAAAAAAACAATAACAACTACCACACTCAAGACACCATTTTAATCTCGGCATTACTGTCTTTAGATAATGGGCGGTGCCATAAAACGCTTTTAGAATATGTTCAACTTTTAGTAATTAATTTGTGGCATATTCCATAAATTATTTTTCAAGAGTCAACCCTTTTTTTTTTTACAATGCCCGTAACGGAGTCAACATGACATGGGCTGTCATAAAGCAGGATATAACGCCACCATTCATGATAAGACCATGGAGGATACTGGAGCTTATACCTTAGTCTCCTTTCTTTTGTCTTCTGCTACCACTTTCTCCAAGTAATTAATATGTGCTGTGTACTCATTTATTCTCCTGGAGAAATTTTTATATTTATATTTCATAAAAAAATTTACCATGAAGATTTTTTTTACTACAATGTAAATAATTTATTTGTATATTTAATAAAATAAATTAAAAATTATATATTAATAAATAATAATAAACTTATTAATTCCAATTAAAGATTAAATTGAAAAGATAAGATAAATATGCATATTAAGATATAGAATCTCATGTCGTAGATACCTCTTCAAATATTTTTTATTTAATTATACAATAATAAAAATTCATCAAAAAAAATTCTAGTATATTTTTTATTTTTCATATTAATGAGAAAATTATTATCAAGATTTTGTGTTGTGTTAATACATAATACATAATACATAAAGTAATCAATAATACTATTGTAAAAAAGTTTTAAACATCTTAGAAACAATGACATTTTTTATATTATGAGCACAGCATTTCTATTAAAAAAGAAATAATTAAAATAAAGATTTTTTAAAAATTAAAGCGATTTGAAATAATTAGAAAACATATATTTTTTAAATCTAAATTTAATTTTATTATTAATGTATCCCTTAATTATTTTAGTGAAAGCCTGTTTCTTATTTGTAATTATTATTTTAAAAAATATTTTATGATTGTTAATACAAGTTTATATATATATATATATATATATATATATATATATATCAAAATAATGTGTTAAAAAACCTCCCTGCTCCTCTGTCTCATGCTAATAATACCGTAATCAAATCTCTCTAATTACGAAATTCCTCTTTATTCTTTTTTTGGGCCTCAAAGTTTTCTTAAAAAAGCAAACATTTCTTGCAATCCCCCTTGTTTCCTCGTATGGGTCTCTCTTATATTAATTTCTCAAGATGGGTACAAGCTTACAGAGCTATGTAAATTAGAGCCAGGTTGGCTCTAGCCCTGGTGGTCGTAAAGGAGATTGAAGTCTATACCGTTTCATACTATTCTTTAAATTCTCATTACATTATTGTTTTTCTTGTTTCTTTGTAATTTTTTGTTTTAAAGTTTTGTTCTTTGCTTAATGTTTAGTTTTTATTGAATATTTTTTGCTAATGAATTAATAGTACTATTTCTATTGTTATATTTTTATTATGGATTTGTGAGCATGATTATTGGCTTGTTGATATTCATCCCACCAAGAAGTTAGATGTTATTAAAAATATTTTTGTTTTTGTTTTTATTTTTGTTTTTGTTTTTTTTATGGAGCTTAATGAAGCTTCATAAGAAATTAATCGAGGTACTGTTTTAATTATGTAGGTAATGATTCCGCAAGTTGGGGGGTTTGTTCAGAAAGGGAATTAATCAAATATACATATGCAAGTTGAATTTTAAAATAAAACCTTTTAGATTCAATATGTTTTCTCCGTGCAATAGTCCTTTAGTAACTACTGTTTTTTTTTTTAACGCAAATAAAAATTGAGTTTGAAAACCACCGCAAGATTAGCGCGTTGTGACAATTTTTAAAATCAATTTCGAGCTATAGTTTTTTAAATCATTTTTTATTTAATTTTATTATAATTAAAATAAATGTTTGTAAGATATAAGATTCAGCTTCTTAAAAACGAATATAATTTATTAGGTGAATTTTCATTTTCTTATTAATATAATTTTTTTTTATATAAAAACATATTTTTTTTCAATAGTATATATTTTTTTAATAAAAACTAAAGTTGATTAAAACAAATGTTCATAAAAAATTTAAATAATTTTAATTAAGGAGAAAAAATTGTATTTCTTTAATCAAAACACGTTTTCCTTGTTCTTTTATCTCTTCTTAAAATATCTCCAGTAGCTTTTCCTGGATTTGAAAAATAATTCTTCGATTCTCCCATTAACTAAAAAGTGTGTGATGTCTGGATGTAATTTGAGGAGGGTGGTGGTGGAATTATTAGGTGAGTATGGTATTAGAATTGCAATTTATATATTTTTTTATTTAATGTAAGTGATGAATTAAGGCGAATCTTTTTGAAAAGATAAAGAATAATGTAATTCTAATTTCAACACCAAGAAATCCATTAAAAATTTTATTGGATTCGGTCATAAACTTAAAGCAAAGAGGTTTAAGAATTTAATTAATGAACTTATTTAAAATATATAGGTTACGATAGACTTCAAGATAATATCAAAAAATAAAGAATAAGTCTTAATATAATTTGATATATATATATATATATATAAAAGCTTGTATTGGAGCTTCAAGACACTACAAAAATAATGAAATAAAAAGATTCAAATATATCAATTTTGACCTTTTATTATTATTTTGTCATAACTATAGCTATAAAATGAATTTTAATATGAATCTAGTTGTATTAAAAAGTTGACATTCATATATTTCTAGTGACATATGATAGATATTCTAATTCATTGAAACAAGGGAGAACCATTCATTTGAAGTTAGGTTTCAATTCTGCTAGCAAATTATAAAATTTAACTTTGGACTTGTTTTGATTACTTGAGCTATTATTTATTTATCTTTTAGTTTTTTATAGGGCCTCCAACATTTTAAGGGTTATTTAGGTTAGGTTTTATTTTATTATTTTAGTTATTTTGAACTTTTAATGTGTTAAGTCATATTTATCAGGTTTTGGTCCATTAAATCAAATTAGAGTTAGCTTTCTACTATATAAATTAATTGTTAATATTATTTTAGGATTGCTGAAGTTTTATCCAAGGTAATCGCATATTATGCGTCCTTTTCTTTTTGTGTGGTTGAATGATTTTCATACTACGTTTTTTATTGAATTTGTAAATTTTTTAAAAGATTAATCAACTTCGTTGTGATTTATACTTTTTATTCGCATCTCGTTATAAGCATATGGTAATCAATTGCATATAACTTTAATTTTAAGATAATGTTCTTGTTGAGTCAAGTTATAATTTTTTTTTCAAACTTCAAATTAACAATCTAAGAGACAAGTCCGTATCATCTTTGATATCAACTTCAACCTTCTATATAATTCCAACAACTTGTTCTAACTTTATTTTAGTTAGTTTAATTTCAGTATATTCACATAGATTTCACATTTATTTCATATTTCTCTAATTTTTCAGCATATTTAGTAACTTTAAGTTGTTCATAAAAAAAAAAAAAGATAATAATTGTGTCCTCTGTATGTTTTGGAATCAAACTCTATAGATAGAGTAATTGATTTGCATCATGGGAGTTAGAAAATAAGTAGAATGGCTGAACTGATTTGTATTATTGGGTAAAGATGGAAGAGAAAATTGCTGCTTCTTCACTAACCTAACCCTCTTTTAACGCTTCTTGTTAATATCTCATGTACTTTCTTTAGTCTATTCGTCCTTAATAAAATCGATGCCCATCGCCATGAGAAGTACAGAAGGGGAATGTACTTGAAACTTGACTGTGGAGAACCACACACTCTCTTCATAGCGACCACCAAAAGTAATTGAGTTCCGATCTTCTTCTCTATGTTCTTAGGCCCATTAGTTGCCCAATGAGAAGATGGTTTCGGTGCCCATCGATTTCCCAGTTCCATTGAGAAGGCCCACTTTTGTTGATCTCTTGGCCACTTACAACACAAATAAATTCAATGCCACCTTCTTCTTCTTTTTTGTTAATTTAATTTAACTTTATTTATTGAATTGGAAGCCCTTCTTCTTATATTAATCGTGTGCTTCCACCTTCCAGTGTATGTTTCACAGACGCGAGGGGCAGAGAAAAACAACACCATAGACACGGAGGGTTTGCCATAACAAACAACAGAAAGAAGAAGAAATGGCAGTACACCGCGACAATCTACTGGAAGAAGAAGAGAACGAAGAAGACAATGCTCTCCTTGAGGGAGACGGCTTAGTTGACCAAGATTCCGATATTCCTCCTCACCTTCGTGACCTTGCCCGCGCCGCTCAGACCGGTGACGTCGACGCTCTTCGCTATGCTTTAGGTGAAATGAATATCCTTCTCTTCTTCTCTCTTTTCCTTTTCTTTTCTATTATTTGCTTGAAATTCTAGTTCTTGGAATTTAGATGAACTGTTTTTCTTTTCTTTTTTCACAAGAGTTTACTTGTTAATTGGGATTGGTGTGACAAAAGAAGGCATCTAGGCCGAGTTTTTGTTCTAATATTTGGATTAGTTGTTGGTGAGTTTGGAAGATTTTGAGTAAGCTGAGCAGTAATAGCAATCTCTATTGAATGCCATTCAGCAATAGTGCTGTTGCTTATAAATTGAATAAAAAAAAAAATCCTTTGCGCGTCTACATTCCAACTTTTAATCTACTGAAGACGCTGTATAATATAAATGATCTCCTTCGGTGGTCATGTTCTTACAAAAAAAAAAAAACTAGCCTGCTGCCTGCATTTAGGCTACCTTAACTTGTGGCTTTGAATTTCTGTTTCTATATCTGATAGATAGATTTTTGGGTTCATTGTTTCGATAATAATGGAAATAACTTTATGAAAGAGTTCGATAATGGGTTCATTTGCTCGCCAATAGTGTTTATAATGCTAGAACTTGACAAAGCTAAACCCCAAAAGCGAAGCTGCATAATTGAATATTTGGAATATGGGATTTGTAAAGATTTGGAGTTTGAACTTGAGCATGATCAAACATCAAACATTTCATTCTTTGATTTTTCATGAGATTAGAGTATATTGCTGGTGATGGAGATCTTTTCTTAGCTTCTCTATGCAGGATGTTTAAGTTTCTCCAAAATGTCTGATTGATGATGGTTTGTTACATAATTTAGAGGTTATAAACAATATTGTAGAATGGCAATGACTTGTAAAATGATAAAAATCTTTTGGATTTCCAGCCAAGGGGCTGTCGGTTCAAGGCTTCAAGAGTAGCTATTTTATACAAAATGTGAAAGGGTAGCTTTTTCTCTTGTTGAAGTAGAAAGGAATGGAAGAGTGGGAATTACAAGTTTTGTCTAGAAATCTCTAGAATTAGGGAGGATGTTTGCAGAACCCATTCCACTATACAAGTTAGAAATCAGAACTTTGAAAGTACAAATGTTTTATTTAAAGTTTCCAACTTCCATTTCATTCGTTTTCATCATCGTGTGACAATGAAATGCCAACAGGGTCAAATAGGATCTTTCTTGCTCATGCTTTAGTTTCTGATTCAGATAACCTGAATGGCAGCATTGATGAACCAGTGGAAGATGGGGACACGGCTCTCCATTTGACATGCCTGTATGGCTATTGTCCCTGTGTCCAGGTTGGTTGACTCAATTTGTTCTCTCTTGCTGCTTTTCAGTGGTGCTTTATAATTTTAAGCAGTAGTACAAATTATGTTCTCTTTCTGTTGTAGCTACTCCTGGAAAAGGGAGCAAACTTGGAGGCCAAGGATGAAGACGGGGCGATTCCTTTGCATGATGCCTGCGCAGGGGGTAAGAACAAGAAATAATTACCATCAACATGTTCCGTATTCTTTCCCGATGAAATTATTTAAACTAATGTTGATTTTTGTTTTCTTTATTCCACCTCACCTCCCTTGTTCTCTGCTGCAGGATTTACTGAGATAGTCCAACTTCTGGTGAACAGTGCTAATAGTGCAGAGCGTGTGAAAAGGATGCTAGAGATAGTTGATTATGAGGGTGATACTGTAAGTTCCAATAATAAATTGAATGGTTTTTGTGTTTCGGTTGGAGGCCTCATTCTTAGAAAATAGGTTGCAAAAAGAAATTAAGAAATTATATCATTTCTGTTTCCTTTTCTTTTTAATCTCTTTGGGGATGCTGTGTTGGGCCAGCTGATGCCATTGCTTGCTTTGCCTGGTCCTTCATCTAGTGGGAGCTGACGAGGGTTCCAAGAATGACTGTATAATTTGGACCTATAGCTGTTAGCTGTGTTGTAACCCCCACCCCACCCCAACAACCATTGTCTGCTTCCTCGTGATTACTGATATTAAAACCCTTTTGCAGCCTCTTCACCATGCAGCAAGAGGTGAACATGCCGATGTTATTAGATTGCTGCTGGCTTCTGGTGCCTCCGCTACAACAGCAAACTCTTATGGAAAGGTTAGTAACCATTGATTTCATTATGAAAATTATGTTTCTCATCAATGTCTTGTACCTGTCACTAATTAATTGCTATGGCAGACTCCAAGCGAACTATCTGAACCAGATACTGAAGCGCACAGAATTTTGGAATCGGCTGGATGAAACTTTCTTTCGTTGGCTCTGCATTTTGCATTTGTTGGCTTCTTTAGAGTCTAGCTACTTAATCTTGGAACAGCTTCTTGTTGGAGAACCCATTTCAGTTTATAGAATTACAAGGCTTCCATCTAAAGCATATAATGTGTGCACTCCTAAGGCAAGTGATATAGCTCCAAGTTACCAGAAAGTGACAATACGTGTATTTTTGAACATTACATGCCTATCATGCAATGTTTTGTTTGGCGAGACACGAGGGAAAGGAATGGTTGAGGACAAAACTGGAAGTATCTATAGTACATGGAATATCATATCAATTCCTGCTGCTTTTATACTACATTAGATATTACCTCTCCCATTCGATGTTTACATGGTTGGCTAAAGAATTATGTAATCGTACAATGAAAAGAATTAGCTTGAAAGAAAGGAAGAGTTAGTTTGAGAGAGAGAAAGGGAAAAAATTGTTGAGCTATAATCTTGTAGCTGTTGTCCTGTATTTTTTTCAAATAATAACCAGTAAAAGTAGACAATGTAAGATGCACTTAACTGCCCACCTTAATATCTATGAGAGTGCATGAACTGACATACCTTACTAATTAAAAAACATATGCTAGATTGTGTGAATGTAAAATATTGAAGAGCACTCATAATTATTTGAATTGGGTAGGGTTTGAGTGGAGTAACTAATTGGTTTGAATAAAGGAGAACCACTACAATAAGAGTAGCAATTGGTTTACACTAATATTCTAGCTTTCTTCATAATTTCAACAATGTATTACTGTTGTGAAAGAAGCAAACAGTTTGTAATGGAAGAAAATAGTAGAATAGGTTAAAATCATGAATGACAAACTCAGTTTTTAAAAGACTAATAAGATACTAAAGAATAACAAGATTATCATTTGTAAGTAAAATTTCATCAATATAAACAAATAAAAATATTGTAGCCTCAACAAAACAAAGAATGAACAAGTATCAGTTTTGAAGTTATGAAATTCCAAAGAAAGTGAAAATTGACCGAGCCAATCAAATTATGCATAAGGTGATTATTTTAGATCATAAAGAGAATGTTTCAATTTGCAAACATGTTTTGGGAATTAAGAATTACAAAAGCTATAAGGTTGAGCCATAAACATATTTGTATCAGGAAATCCATTAAGGAAAGCATTATGTACATCAAGACGACCAGTTGACTAACTTTGAGTAACACTAATACAAAGCACTATTTAAAAAGTTGAAGACTTTACCACTGTACTAAATACTTTTTAAAAATCAACCCCTTCTTATTAATGATAACCTTTAGCCACTAAACATGCTTTGTAGAGCTTAAAAATCTCATTTGCCTTGCTTTTAATCTTGTATACTTGTCTACAACCCACCATATTCATAGTCAAATCATATGGGACCAAGTGTCCTTAGAAGCAAATGCATAAATGTTAGCAATCATAACAGATTGTCACTCATCATATCATTTAACCTCAATAAAAGATGATGATTCGAGGACAAAATTGAAGGATGCTAATAGTGTTTTAGGGGACGAGTAGGACGAGGTTGTAAAATCATATGGTGTTGATTTTCAACGCTAAAATAAGATGTAAAAGTAAAAAATAGACGACATGGCAATAAAACTTACATTAGCAAGAAGATTCAAGCCAATGATGATAGTATAAGGGTGAAAAAGACATGAGTAAGTGTGTCACAACACAGCGAGAGGGAGAAGAAGGGGATATAAGAGACTAAGAAGAAGAGTAAGGAGACTTATAACATGTTGGTTTTTGTTGCAGAATGGGCAGAAAAGAGACAAACTAACAAGCAATATTAGAAAGAAACTTCAAAAGAGACAGGGTGACCCAATCGAAGAAGTAAAAATCCACTATGAATAAGATTAAAAAAAGGAAACATTATTTGGACTGAAGGAATTGAAAAATAAAAAGAATGACTCAAGAAAAGTATAATGACAAACAATGTAGATATAATGAGAATGAATGTCCATACATTAATAATAAACATAGAGTGAACTAGGAAGACACACTATGGAATGAAAAGTCATTTTATTATGATTATATGAAAAAAAACAGTGAAAATATAAGCATCCAAAAACTTTAAAGAAACCATATTCATAATGAAAGCAAAATAACATTTTAAACGAAGAGTTAAAACATAGAATTCGAGTTAGCATGTGATTAATAAGATATACAACAGTTTCAAAGTTATATAACCAAAACATAAATGGCAAAGATGCTTAAGCAATAAATGCAAGTCTTATTTTAATGTAATGTCAATGATGACATTCAATAATTCTATTTTACTCGTGAGGGCAAGTGACATGATAAAGAATGCTAGAATTATAGAGAAAACAAAGGTGTGAAGTTTTTTAAATTCACCACCCTAATCAATTTGTCAGATTTTGATACAAGTAGAAAATTGAATTTCAGTAAGTTCTTAAAACTAAATTAAAATTTCAAAAACTTTTAATTTAAAATGTATAGTGTAAAACTAAAAGAATTTAGCAAAATAGTCCACAAAACAAAAAAATAATAGTACCTTTCAGCTAGAAAAATGAAGGAAAAACCCCAAGCATCATTAAATATTAAATCTAAAGAAGTAGTGCTCGCATGTTTTAAAGGAAGTATAGTTGATCTACTAGATTTGCCCATAAGATAAGTAGTACAATTGAAATTAAAAGAAAATGATAACATAAGAAAATGTTATTGGAAACTAAATGACATAATACACATTAGTGAAGATGACTAAGATGACAATGCCAGAGTTTGGGTGACACATAAACAACAAGAAAGGTACAAGGATTGGGTAGAGAAGAAGAATCATGAAGGATGTAAAGAACATCTTTATTGATGTCAAAAGAATGATATCCTTTGAAGTGCAATCCATGACAAGATAAAAATGATCATGAAATTCAAAAAAGAAATTATTATTAATAGCAAATTAAAGCACAAAAAGTAAATACTTTATTATATCATGAACTTACAAGATAGATGATAAATTTAAGATATAAACAAGTGTAAGAATGTTAAAATAACCACTAACATAAATTAAAAAACACTTACTAACCCTCACTTTAAAGTGATCTGAACCATAATAGTATTATTTAAAAGGACATGATGGTTAACTCTAATATCTGGTGTCGATCAAGAGAGTCAGAACCATCAAAACTACTAGCCAAATCTATTTACACTGTTGAGTTTACTAAGCCAACTGACTATAATCTTTTCCGACCTCCAGACTTATCATTATTGTTGCCTCTATGATTGATCCAAAGAGAGCAAGAGGTGGCCAAGTGATCCCAACTACCATATAATTAACATCATAAATGTGGTTGCAAGTTGGACTAATTCCAAAATTATCGTGATCCAAGATTTTGATAAGTATTGTTGGTTGGACCATGACCACAATATTGATGACCTCTTCCACGATGGTTAAACCCATCATGATCACGAAGAAATTATTACCAAAATAAAAAGTTAATGAAAAGTGTTTTTATTGATAAACTCATGGCTTAATAGTAAATAGTGTAGTTTAGTAAAATATATAGGTTATGCATAAGTCGTAAGAGTAATTACGGCTCCGTTTGTTTGCTGGAAAGTAGTTTCTTTTTGGAAAGTGAATTCCGGGGAAAGTAAATTCCGAGAAAGTATTTTCCGATGTTTGGTAGTGTAATGAAAAATGAGTTAGAAAACACTTTCCAGTGTTTGGTTATGTCATGGAAAATAAGCTGGAAAATAACTTATTAATATTTTATTTTTCTCAAGTTTATTAAAATAATGAGGAACAAATCTTACAAATTAAAAAGTTGAATGAGAATGAAATTGAAAAAAAAATATAATTTCATAAATTATCTCAAATAAAATATAAAATAATCAAAATAATAGAGATCAAATCTAAAAAATAAAAAAATAATAAAAGATGAAGAAATTAAAATAATAATAATCAACATTTCATAAATTATTTCAAATAAAATAAGTAACAATCAAAAGAATAAAGACCAAATTTGATAGATACAAAATTTCAATAAAAAAATGATAAGAAAAAAGCAAATAACAATTATAAAAATAAGGACCAAAGTTAATATAAAAATAAAATTTTAAAAGATGAAATTGAAAAATAAATATTCAAAACAAAATATATATATATATATATATATATATAGCAATCAAAAGTTTGAGGATCAAATTTGATATAATCAGAAAATAATGATATTTTTAAATTTTTCACAACTTCCGGAAAGTGTTTTCCCCTCAAATTTTTCAGGAAAACACTTTCCTGAATACCAAGCCAAACTTTCCTTTTATTGGAAAGTGTTTTCCATTGACCAACTTTTCTACTGGCAAACAAACACAAGAAAGTTTGGAAAGTGATTTCCCGGAAACCACTTTCCGGAAAACAAACACAGCTAAAGGGAAAACACTTTCCTAAAAACCAAGTCAAATTTTTCTTTGACTGAAATTGACTGGAAAGTGTTTTCCGTTGACCGGAATATATTTTTCGTTGACTCAAAAGTGTTTTCCGTTGACCGGAAAGTGTTTTCCGTTGACCAACTTTCCTAATGACAAACAAACACAGGAAAGTTTAGAAAATGATTTACCGGAAACTGCTTTCCGGGAAACATACATAGCCTACAAGATTTTTAAACTCTACATGAAGCTCTTTAAAGAGGTAAAGGTTAAATCTAAAGGATAAAGAGGTTTACCAATAGTTATAAGTTCATCATTATAGGTCTTTCCATGTTGAAAGTAGGCTATGACGCTTTCATTAGGTTTCTATCAAGGCAAAATGAATAGACATAATAGGTGTAATAGAGGAAGAGATAGTGTTATTGATAGAGTGGTCAAAATGACATAAGGATGGCACAACTTGTAATTAAACACAATACCTCAATAAAGATGGAGGCAATTAATGGGCTCTTAAGTAATTGATCTTGTTGTACTCATATGGTATATGCTAGATTGATTTCTATGGTATTATCAAAAATGGTGATTTTGGTAAGACATTGTCACCATCATCAATGAATTTCAATAAGCCATAACTTATCAAAAAGTGTTGAACTTGTGCTTTTCAAAAGATATTGATGTTGTTTGTAAGTTTCATAAAAAAATATTAATGAGCGTGTTGAAAGTTACAACTATCATGGTTTAGTGGTATGGAGTTGACACCGTTATAATTGTAAAGGGATGGTGAAGCTAAAGTAGGATTTGTTGTGGGTTGTAATATAAAAGAGATTTGTGTAGGAGATTGATTTTCTGAAATAGTCATGGATCCAATTATGCAATAGGCTTTGATACCATAATAGAACAATGAAGAGAATTAGTTTGAGAGAAAAGGAAGAAATTGTTGTGAACTATTTTCTTATACTTGTTATTGGGTTTCCCAAAATATATAGATGCAGCGAAAATATTAAATTTAAAATTCTTTAGAAGTCCCAATGATTCCATTAGACAAATCTAAAGTTGTTTTAGAATTTTATGTGAAAATTACCTGAAAATTAAATATTATTTTCGGCTTTGAATATTTGCTTCAAATGATGGGTTACTGCAAACTACAAGCCGTCTAATTATCCGATTTCTAATAGTAATCCACACAAACCAACCAGTGAGAAATCTCTTGAACCCTTTTTGGAGAGAGGAATCGTTATACTTTAGTTCTTTTCTTTTGTGTTTTAAGTATTTCATTATTGTACTTTAATCAACTTTTTCACCATCCACTGAAAATAAGAGGCATAACTTTTTATTTATAGGGAAACCTAAAATCCCTATAAATAACAAAATATCAATTTGTCTCTTAAATAATATCATATTTATTATTTTTGGCTAATTTTAAAAATTTATTCAATTAAATCCCTACTTGATCTTCTCTATATAAATTACATTTTAGTCTATATCAATTAAGTCTCTAGAATTGTAATTCTCTATATAAATTACACTTTAGTCTTTAATTTCAAAAACTTATTTATAATCAAGTCATTCTTGATTAATAAACTCATTTTAATTTATAACCAATGGTTCTTATTTGTGTGCCTCATTGAGTTCTCTAATAAGTTGGCTCAAATATAAATCACAATCCTAAATAAAATAGAATTAAATAAATTAATTTATTATCAATTCAATAACTGATTGATTTATATTTGAAGATCAAGTCCAATATCATGACCCCCTAAATATTACGAAAGTTATAAGTGATTTGACTTAACATTTCAGTGATTAATTTCTTAGTGTAATTTTATCCATATATCAACAATATTTCAATTTAAACATTATAACAAAGTGTGTGTCTACTATATCAAATCATATTTGTTTACAGTATTATAATAATTGATTTTTAAAATAAAATTTAAAACTTTTTACAAATCTCATTCCACCTTGCATAAAAATTTACAATCAAATCAATATTATTTAAGAACAGATTAAATATTTTCTCTAATTTATTTAAGGTGATGAATCTTCTCTTGATTACTTAAATACTTCATATATTTATATTGTCATAACCCAATTTTTAACCATTTTATTTTAATTATTATTATTATTTTATTTACTGAAAAGGATAAAAAAAATGATGGAAATAATAATAATAATAATAATAATAATAATAATAATAATAATGGAAAAACAAATAAAATGAAATAGATGAAGAATGAATTAAAATTTGGGTTAAGGGCAACATGATTAGAAGTTTTGAGGTTTAATTAAACTTTGGAATTAATCTAATTAAGCTTGGAGTTAATTCAATTAATCCAATTAAGGGTTTAATTAGAGAATTGATAAATTTTTAGACTTAATTAAGCTTGATATTAATTTAATTCATCCAATCAAGGGTTTAATTGGAGAATTGATAAGTTTTGAGACTTAATTAAGCTTGGAATTAATTTAATTAATCCAATCAGGGGTTTAATTGGAGAATTGATAAGTTTTAGACTTAATTGGACTTTGGATTTAGTTAAATTAATGAACTCAGGGACTTAATTGAAAAAATAGCAAAGTTTGGGGTTAATTGGGGACACGATTGCAACAGATTAAAGTCCAAGGACTAACTTGTAAAAGGCGCCGAAATGCAGGGAAATTTATAGTTTAAGCCAGGGGCTTAATTACAAAAGTTTCGAAACTTCACGGGTCAAAATGAAATAGCCGCCTCATATCCCAAAACAGCATCGTTTGAAAGAATAATGTTCATCTTCTTCTTCTTGAAACAGAGACCGTTTCCAGCAGTAATGATCAGCCACCTCAGTTATGGACGTTTTAATGTTTTCGTCCCTCAGCATGTCGTCCGTTACCGCTGGTCAGACTCTATAAAACAGAGAAACAACGAAGAAAATGGGGCGGAAAAAATACCCAAAAGAAGAGAGGGCAGAACCGAAAAGCCACTGGAGACCTAAAACAGAGAACTAAAAAAAAAACACAGAGCAAAAACAGAGACAAATGCAATAGAAAAACCCAGAGGACCAACGCTAACATCACCATCTTCTCGAACGCAGGGGACACAGAGAAGAACAAAACGGAGACTGAGATGTAGAAGACTGGGAATTAACAAACAAACCCAGATAGACAAGAAACCAAAACCAGGAGAGAAAGCAAAGGAGGACAGAAGGGAAGAACGAGGCGTTGCCTAACTAGTGCACCAATCACCCATAGCTTCGTCTTCGTCATCAAGCACACCAGACCAGGTAAGTTCATCCTTTCTCATTCTAAAATTAATTCATTTGACATGGTAGCTTTGAATTATAATTAACCTTTTTACTGCACCGCACGTGTCATACGTGCTATTGTTTTGTCCAGCTTGGCCACTGGCTTGGGCCAGTGGCCGGGCTGGGTCTAGCCCAGCCCATGTGGGCTGAGCTGGACCCAACCCAAAAAAATAGAAAAAATAAAAAAAATAAAAAAAACAGAAAAACAGAAAAAATAAAAAAATAAAAAAATGTGTATGCATGAATAAAAATAATGTAAATTTATTAGTTTATTCACTGATGCCAGAGTCAGGAATAAAAATACCGGTTTAAATTTATATTATTTTTATTCGTTGTATTTTTATTTTATTTAGCTATAAAAAAATATGTGCATGCGTAAAAATAAATTTATTTTTATTTATTTATTCACTGGTGCTAGAGTAAGGAATAAAAAAATATTGATATAATTGTTTTTCGTAGCTATGAATTTTTACCAACGCCAGAGTTGGAATTATTCGAGCTCGAATATTCACTGGCACCAGAATCAGGAATATTATAAACAAATTATCATGGCATAAACTAATAAACATTTAGCAATTTAAGACAAAACCAGCAATGCAGTCTGTCTTAGGCAGAACATTTAAGGGGTGATAATATCTTTCCTTTTACGTAACCAATCTCGAGCCATAGAATCTCTGTTACCAGTTAGGGTTCCTAATGACCATAATATTAGGTGATGACTCCTCAAACAAGATATTTTTCCCTAAAAGAACCAGATGTCAGATAATCTGTTCTTTTTCATTAATCAAGAATTAATTTTTAGAGTCGCCGCCATGTCGGGTACGACACATATTATACCCAATATATACACATTTTATTATACTTGATTAGGACAATGTGTAATAAGATGAAAGCATAACAGTATGAGATAACTTAATGATTTCAAGTTTAAAAATTACTTGCACAATTATCATGTGAGTCTTTCCATAGACACATGTGATCTCTTCATATGAAATTCTCATGCGAGTTAATCAAGTCAACATGTCATTTGACAAGCACTTATATATTAGTTCTAGGTATCCATCATACATAAACTTATAAGAATAATTGTTTCCTTTCATAAAAAAAAAAAAAATGACAAAATATGTATTAGTCTCAACAGCTCTAATTAATATTAAACTTTAATAGAACATTGACTAGAAATATTTTAAGAGCGTGCTTTGATACAATAAGAATCTTATAATTATAACTTTATAATTTCCTTCGCAAAGCATTTTTATCTCAAAGACTTTATCTTTACTCTGGATTCATTAATCAAGTATTTGATAAATATTAAAGATAAATGAACTTTTATTAATAAATTAAATATATATTCATGAACAAAGTTAATGTCATATATAACTATATACAATTGTTATTATTTATTCTCTTAAATAATAAATATAGATATATACAAGGACGAAGACAACTAACATTAGCCAACTCTAATAAACTTTACATAATAGACCCTAATATCATAAATACAGTACTAATAATATAAGAGATAATTGGCTAGGTCTAAAATTATGTTTGATCATATTACTTATATTATGATCATTGTAACCACCTGAATACAAAGATACAAACTCATAATAACTTAATCAATAGAACATAGACTGTTCTTTTAGACATGAGTAAAGATTGGCCAATAAAAACAAAGGCAAACAAATTTACACAAGCTAATAAATGTTATTTCAGTGCCTGAATTTCCACAATGAAATGGTACAGTAGTGGCTAAGGCAACTCATTAAAAACTGGAACAGCACACACACAAAGAAACAAGGAAAGCAATTACAATATACATGATCTGTCCATGATTTGTTAAGGTGGAAATTCAATGTACAGGCACCATCAGAAGTGCTATTTGTGACTTTTATTGATGTGCAAGTCATGATTCTCATGTAGAGGCCACTTCTGTTACAGCCTTTAAGAGCAACAGCCACCATTAGAAGCTACATGGTGTTCTGGTTTCTGCTTTAAAATGTTTCTCTTCCCGGCTGTAGATCCTTCTTCCAAAAGACTAGGGACCTCCATTATCTAAAACACAAAATCATTAAATTTCAGTTTCGAGAACAGAAAAGGTACATGAGAAGCTTCCCTTGGGATTGGTTTCCCAGGCATCCTGCCCATAGATAAAGTGGACCAATCCTTCTATCAGAGAAATGGCAACAAGGAAATAATTTAATAAATGTTTTCATTAGGAGACATCAACCTATCTGACTAATATTTTACACTAATAAATGAAAATGGACATGTATACCAGACAGTCAAGCATGAATTTACGTTGCATGAAAGCTCCAATTGCAAACCAATATGCTATTTTAATTCTGCTTATTTTAACAAATCATTTACTCTTTTACGGTGGCAAAAATCTAAATTGTGATTATGGCATGGAATGATATTTGCCAGACAGAGCATGCAGTCTTCGTTAGTACCTTCAATGCCAGCTCTTCAAAGCATTGCTCCACATTTTCTCTAGTTTTCGCACTGCATTCAAGAAACAGACAACCATGCTGTTTGGCAAGAGCCATCCCCTCATCTTTAGTTACATCCCTTCCAGACTCCTGAAATCATGGAAAAAATGGAACAATAATATCAAGACAAATAAAGAGTTGTAGGGCACTCATTATACTGCATTGGTCTACATTAAGCTTGCATCAAAGTTATATTATCACCTTCTGTTAACTAGTTTATCCCTCTTGAGAAAATAAAAACAATAAACTTACTTTATCAACTTTATTTCCAACGAGCATCTTGACACAGTCTTGATTTGTGGAGAAGAGCTCAACTTCTTTACCCCACACGTCTGATAAGTTTGTAAAGGTTTCTCTCCTTGTCACATCATAAACTGTAATCAGAGAAGATATCAGTTATTGATTGGGCAGTCAAAACAATGGGAGTTTGCTTCCAAAGATTTTCTCAAAACAATAATCAGTTAACAATTGGAAGAGCACTGGTGGAAGTTATACTCACTAGCATGTTTATGACAGAAACAATCAAATGAGTTTCAGCATGCTGAAATTCATATTAATTCGTCCAACCACAATGACGAGCAAGACCATAAAAGTAGATTCCCTAAATGAGCTAGATGGTATAACAGAAATTCTGGTAGGCTGGCATGACACGTGCAGAAGCTGGTTGTATGATCAATTCATGATACATTTGACAAAGCCATCAGTATGCTACTACGTTAAAGAGATTTAAAGGAAAAGATGAAAGCACCACTTCCCCCATCCTTTGTAGACTTGTTTGGGATGCGCTGGGTTAAAAATTTCCATCTATCTTACTTGTAAGCTGCATGAATTGCTTTAAATTTTAAGGCAATCTCCTAAAAAATTGGAATGTGATACACTACCGACAATTTTCTATTATAAATGAAATATGATATTCTATATTTAGCATGATATATGTACAGCAATATAAAAAATTTGAACAACATAGACATATAGATTTCATCTTAGAAATGAAGTTAACATGACAGCTAGATTCAAATATTGCTATCAGACTTTCATGCCCATAAAAGGAATTTGCACTAATGCCAATTGATGATTAAAGGAAAATTGCAAGCAGCATCACAAAATCACATGATGGATAGTGTTTGTTTCATACTAAGAATGATCCCTTGGGCATTTCTGTAGTAAGAACTAGTCAGTGTTCGGAACCTCTCCTGTCCAGCTGCAAGAACCATAATGGTTTTATGAATCAAATTACACATACTGGAACATAAATGGCTGATATCATTAATGTTAACAGAAACATGGGTTAAAAACAAAATTCTATTTATTGAAGCCAGAAAAGCCACTCCATATCTCAACAGAGAACAGTTTTTCTAAATTTTCTGTGTTATAATTGATATCCCACTGTTACATTGCTAGCAACTTACAATTAGTGAGATCAATATTTAAGAATCCTTTGACATTGTTGGCTCCATCACTCAGCTTATGAGGTCAAAATATATAAACAGAAAAAAGAGAATACTGTGACTTCATTACTTACCAGGATCCCAAATTGTCAGCTTTAATCGCTTTCCTCCAACTGTTAGCTGCTTGATCTTAAAATCCACACCTTCATAAAAAAAACAGAGACAAATAATCTCAATGCATATTCATCATAGAGAATTCAATTATTCAGTTGATCACTCAATTGAAGTTATAGGCAGAAATCACGAGACACCCTTTTCTATGTAATGATTAACATCTAATCACACATTGACTTGGTTAAGCATTGAAGGAGTCAACATAAAAATAAGGCCCCAGCTACTCGTAGCCGACAAAGACAGGTTTTACTATATAACAGTCACCATCTAATAAATCATAAGAAATAAAGAGAACTTAGTATCGCTAATTGAGAGCAATTAACAAAAAGCAGAAACTCAAAACTGGGAACCATGTTTCATAATCACTGAACAAGTTTCAACCCATGAAGATAGATCCAAAGGCATTACAGACTGTTAGCTAGCTAAGAAAACCATGTAACAGTAAAGACAAAGCAAAATAATGATAGAGAAGTTTTTAATTAATACCAATAGTTGGTGCAAGATCCTCAGCAGAACTGGAAATGAAACTGACAAGAAGACTACTTTTGCCAACCCCAGAATCACCGATCAACAAGATCTTGAATGATAGATCATATGATCCTGAAGAGGATCCCATTCTTATTATTCCAATCCGAAAAACAAAGCCCTTTATTGTCTCTCTTTTTTTCTTTTTCTTTTTAAGTATTAAGTATACTTTGTTTGAAAACAATTTTGAACTAAAAAATCCTTTCAGAAAAAAATCTACACTGTATCTGCGTTGTCTATAATGATGATCAAAACTGTTGTGCTTGTTTTTTTCTCTCTTGAAAAGTACGGAGTGAAAAAGAAAGAAATGCCTGAGTTGAATTTATAGAAGAAATTGAGGAGAGAAAAGTAATGGCATCAATGTTGGTTATCTGAGAGAGAGAGAGAGAGAGGCTAAACAAAACGGCTAGCTCACTGGAGAGAAACAGAACACCTGACTGACACCAACGTTATTCTTTCTTTTTTTTTTTTTAGCAAAATGCATCATTGACCATAGTCTTTTTCTAAGCCAATTTTTATAGTTATTTAAAGGTGTTATAATTATAACTAGATATTTGATTGAGTTTCATCGCAAGTTAGATAATTTTTTTCAATAATTATATATATATAGGTTTTCTTTATATGTTTTGTAGTTAAAAAAATTTAAATGAAAATTAAAAAATCTATGCATATGTAATTAGATAAATTGAGCATGATATTTATTAGTAAATGAAAAAAAAAAAGATAAATGATAACTAAAATTAAAAATTAAAAAATTAAGAGATAGATGTCAATTAATATATTTAATCTTGCAAGATGGGATATATTATCCAGTTGTGTTTGCTATATTTATTTATTAAAATAATTTTTTTATTCAATCTAATAATAATAGAAATAGACACATATTAATTGATTGAATAAAAAAAAATAATATGCAAGCCTGCATATATTAAAAATATTATCAGTAAATAATTTTTTCTCCTCTTCAAAACAAAGTTCATCTATACAAATGAGAAAAAATGTTATAGATTAATAAGAAAAATCTTTTTAAAAATTAAATGTATAATAAAAAAAATAATTGTCATTTAAAAAATACTTCCTAAAAAAATAAAAAATAAAAGAGGTATTAATATAAATACAAATAAAGTAAAATTTTGAAAAAAAATATATAAAGAAAACATTAATTAAAAAAATATAAAACAAAACAAAAAAAAATCGAGCATTGTTGGACCTTGTCGAACCAGGCTAGCCTACCTATCCCATTTCTTTAAGGCCTGCACCCGGTACTTCCTGGAAGGTGTGAGCAACTGGGGTCAAATGTTTTTGAAAAAAATCAAATGATATATCATTTAATGTTGTTAAATTATAGCCATTATGGTGGCTGGGAAATCAAGCTTCAAATGTTTTTTACCCAAAACCCATTTTTAATCTATTTTTGACCCAAAACAGTAAGAAAATATTTTAGAAATCGTGATAAACCTATTAATTGTCTTAAAAAGCTAAAAAAACCACCTCAAAAATCAAAATAAAAAATCAAACCAAGCTTAGATATATTTTTTCAAGGACTTTTAAGGTAAAAAAAACCTAATATTAACTCTCCTAATCAAATGAAACTATTTGACTCATATATCGACTGTTTTAGTAGTCTAATCAGTATTAATGATATTTTTCTCTCTTTAATACTGGAATCCGGTGGTCTCTTTCTCTCATCTTTTTATCTAGAAATTGAAAAATAATAAAAATAAACTATTTGTACCAAAATTGAACTTGAAAAATATTGAGATACCGAAATTGTATATTTTGCGTTATTTTTTAAGTTCGGGGACCAAAGTGTATTTGTTGCTGAAACTTATGATACGCCACCATAGTTTGACACATTTTTCATTCAAGCAGCTTTTCTTTCAACCCCAATTTTTCCTGAGAAATCATAATTAATTGTTCTTCAATTAGGACTAAATAGCAAAAACAAAAAACTATGATAACTAAAATGAATTTTTAACAAATGCACATTACATGACAGTGTCGTCCATAATTATTTGTGTGTGTGTGTGTATGAACAATAATTGACTCTATAGTAGAAAAACAAACCCACGTGTTTTAAGTTATAGTATAATATCCTTTTGGATTTCATAATTTAAAAATATGTTGTCGTGTAACAATTCATCTTTTTTTAGTCAGCTAACCATTTACTCTAGTTATATTAGTTGCTAAAACTATTATATAATTACAGCTCAAAGTGCATTGTTTTTTTTGAAAAAAAAATAAATTGATGTTAATTATTAAATAAAAAAGTAAGTGATTACGAATTATTAAATTAAATAATTTATTATGTTGTAAAAAATTATCTTACTTTTTTTATAATTTGATTAATTCCTCTACAATTGTCATAGGTAGGCTAATGAAGTGCAAATTCAATAAATAAAAATTAAAAAACGGGTAGCTTGTTACCTTAGGAAATAAAAGAGAGGAAAAGAAATTATTTACTTCACAAAAAGAAAAACCATTTTTAATGATTACAATCTAAGTTATAATCAGGTCGTTTTTGCGGATTAGGGACCAGGTTATAATCAGGTTTGCAAATTAGGGACCACGGAATAATTTGCTCATTTTCTCAGTTATTGTCCGAGATGCGATGCCGTTTTTGCGGAACACCGTGTTGTGTCTAAAGACTCTAAACGCGGTCGCACGTGGAGTTTGTCTCCCATCCAACGAGCATGGTTACACGCTCCGACCGTCAGGTGACGGGGTCTTGTCATGGGTTATTAGGCAAAGTGTTAAGGTCACTTATCGGCTACACAACAAGGGTCCGTTCAAAGCTATGTAAGGGGGTGTCCTCATAGCCATAAATAAATAAAATTTATTTCCATGCATCCCGTTTGCTGAATTTATTTTAGGGATTAGGGGTCCCTCTTTTTTGGACTCTTTTTTCAAAAAAAAAATGTTTTTTTTTTATTTTTCTTATTCAGGAAAATTAGTTCTGTTATTTTTAAAAAAAAATGTGACAAGCTTAAATAATAATAATAATAATAATAATAATAGCACTACATTAGACAATGTTTTTAATTTTATCATCATCATATTATATATTTAAAAATATTTAAAAACATCAATTTAATATTTATTTAGACAAATAACATTTAAAAAATGAGTTGAACTACATTACTAAACAAAATATAAATACTAAAAAAGAGTAATAAAACTATATCATTAACATGTTATAATTTTCGTAGAATCATTAGATTTGTGAGTTGCACTTTGTTGTAGGTCAATTAATTTTTTTCCAATGTAAAAGAAATGCTAAAAAAAGAGATTTGAATTATTGTATCAATTGGTAATTTAAATAATATGAATTAAAAAAAAAACAATAACAAAAAATAAAATGACAAAAAATAGCAATGAAAAAATTACAAAGAACCTAAGCCCATCTAGAGCATAAAAAAACTCAATGTTATACGGTGAAACTAAAAAAAAATAAAAAAATAAATATCAGTTAAATCAGGTTAACTTACAAATTCCATGATTATGGACATAAGATTGAGATAATATCATATAAAGAAAAAAAAAAAAGGATCACTTGGAAGGAAAGGGAAAAAAAGCATGAAGATTATTTTTCAATACATCAAATGTTAGAATGATTAAGTTGAAATAAATAAATTTTAAGAAATGACAAAAAAAACAGTTAATTATTTCAAACTGGCAAACCATTAAATACTAGACCTGAGCAAGATTAAGAAACTCAATTCACAACCAATTTAATATTAATTAGTCAAAGTAAATTCAACATAAAACAACAATTAAAAAGACTCAAGAAAATCCAGGTTATTTTTAAAATTAGTAAAAAATCCTAGAGAAAATAAATAAATAAATAAATAAAAATTCAAAAATTGGTCTCAAATAAAACAAATAGTAATAAAAAAAACTAAATTCAAAAGAGAAAAAAAGGGGGGGGTGAAATAGAGAGAGACTTTTAACCTTACATTTTAATCATTTCAAATATTGAATGATAACATCAAGAAAAAAAATCAATTTAAAGAATTATAAATAAAAACAAAAAAAAATAATAAATAAAAAGTCCCGCGATAATCAAGTCATTTGCAAGACCGATAAAAAAATCCATATAAAGCAAACTAAAGAAAAATAGAACACAATGTTTTATTGAATAAATATTGAATAATAAAACAAGAGAAAAATTAGCTTGGACAAAGGAAAATAAAAAACCAAACAAATTAGGAAAAAAAATTTCAGCCTAATCAAATCTTTAAAACTCGCAATTCATGAAACCCTGGATCTAGATTTAATAAAAAAGTTTTTTACAAACCAATTTAAGAATATAAATTTTAAAAACTTGTCAAAGAAAAAAAAATAACAATCAAAAGAATCAAATTAAAAGAATATAAACCAAATTTAAAGATAAAAAATTAAAGGTTGAAATTTAAAAAGCATACCAATTTTTATAAACTATTCAAAATAAAAAAAATTATAATAAAATGGAAAGGAACCAAATATGAAGAATCAAAAAATTAAAGGGCTGTAATGGGTATTTTAAGGAGTTGGTGTGAAAATCTAGGTGGGGAAGAGAGAAGAAGGGGAAAAAAAATATGATAGTCGATGCCAAACAATTAAAAATCTTGGAACACGTACCACTTTAACACGTCAAGATCATTGAGACTTTTTAAACACTACCTTGAAAGGGAATGTTTGATTGTTGGATGACTCCAAAAGCATTGCTTAAATGACGAGGGGTCGTCCACATGCTAGTGTATATGTTGCACACACCAGCATATTGTTTTTTTTATATAATATTTAATATATGTTAATTTTTAAAATATCTATGACTAACCTTTAAATCTACAATAAAGCCAATATAAAATGACAAAAAACAAAAACCTTGTGAGAGTTTTTATTTTTTATTTTAAAGCATCAAAGTAAATACCTTATTTAAAAAAAAATTAAAAAATCCAAAATAAACCTTAGTAATATGCATTATATTTGTTTTAATCAAGGGTTGTATTAATAATTTTATTGTGTAATAAAAAAAATAAAATGACCAATATAAACTCATATAATTTATAAAAGATAATTATGTCATAGTAAAAAAATAACTTTAATTTCTAGTTCAAAGTTTTTTTGAGTTAGGTACAATTTTATCCTCTGACTATTTCAATAAATAGTTAAACTGGTGATATAGTAACTTCTCATTCTTATATATATATATATATATATATATATATATATATATATAAAATTTAATAAAGAAGAGGCCTGCCCCCAACTTTATTGATAGCATATCCTTTTCTTTTGAACTAAAATTAGCAATTGGAATGCGAGTTTTGTTTATGGGCTCAACCCAAAAAGTTTTCAATTGATTGCTTTACAGCTTGACGATGGCTTTTTGTTAGATACCAAAACCTTTGCGTCGGTTTTACCACACTTAAGATTGTCTTGCTTCCTTGACAGAATCCAAATGCTTTGGTCTGTTTGGTGGGCTGAGTTTGCTAAGCGTTTTTTTCTTTAATTATTTTGATATATTAATATTAAAAATAATAAAATATTATTTTAATATATTTTTAAATAAATATTATTTTAAAAAATAATCGCAACTGCATTTCCAAAGAAATCCTAAAAATTAAAGAAGACACCTCACTAACATGATGATAGCAACAATTACCACTACAGGCGGAAGCAAGGAGAGCAAACAGGGTCGGCCCTGCAAGACATTTTTTTTTTAATTATTGATTATTATTGAATAATTAAATATGAGGAGATATTATATTTTTTATTTTAAAGAAGTGAGCCTGAAATTAAGGTGTGACTTTACTTTTAATTTCTTTTGAATTTACTTTTGACCTACTTGGGAAAGAAAATAAAAATAAAAGCATTACTTTGTGAAATAAAAAACAGAGCCATTAATTTACTATAATATAAAATCTGTAGTCAATCAAAAATAAAATTAAAAAACACAAATCACGAGTAAAAGTTTTCTACAAAAAAAAATTAAAGTAGAGCAATCAATTAATTTATCTTTCAACAAACAAAACAATGTAACTTAAATTTAAAATGTTATATATATATATATATATATATATATATATATATATATATATAATTCTACCATTTTTGCTTTTATTTTTCTTAGATCTGCTAGTTCTACCAATTATTTCTTTGAATTCTTGTTATAGTAATTTTTTTAATTAATTAGATATATTTTATTGGTTTATTTTGATTATGCTTTTGCTTTTATTTTTCTTAAATCTGCTAGTTCTACCAATTGTTTCTTTGAATTCTTGTTATAGTGTTTTTTTAATTAATTAGATATATTTTATTGGTTTGTTTTGATTATGCTTGGATTATATATATATTTTAGCAGAGCCACCAAAATTATCAATTTTTTTCTTGCGATATATGTTTTGATTTTAGGTTGAACTATGAACAAAATAAGAAGAATTGATTTTTTTAAAACGAAAAAATATTGAATTTTTAAAACAAGACTTCACAATCGAATGGAGGATAATTTTCTTGCGAATTATTTGATTGTCTATATAGAAAAAAAAAATTACTGAAAAATTCACAATTGATGATTTCTATTCTATAAAATAATAATGAGCACAATTAAAATAAATATGTAAAAATCATTCTTTATTATTTTTTGTTTTATTTCAAAGTTTATCAAACATAAATAATGCTTTACTTTAGCTAGTGTTTCTTCTATACTTTGTATGTTTATATTTGATAGATATAAAGATCAACAACATTAAAATGATAGATACATTATAAAGATGAAATTAATTTCATTGCTTTGACTCAATTTGATATTGCTCCAAATATTTTACTTTATATAAAAATTATTACATGTTTGTAGTAAGTTATTTGAATAAAACTAAATTATATCTTATTATATTAATTTTGTATTTTCTAATAAATAATTCTAGCTTTACCCCTGTTACCACAATCACACCTTTGAATTTTGTGTTGAGGAAATTATTCCCCAAAAACTCTGTAATTTCATAAGCTTTTGGCCTAAAATTGTGGACTCGATGTTTGCACGTTCAATATTGCTGTGTGCTTAAAGATTGTAGACCAAGTTTGGTGATCGGGATCCACTGCCCATTTTCTTTTTGTCTTTGCTTCTGTGAAGAATACGCTGGCCATGCTTATGAAATTAATCATCAAATTAATATAATTTTATATTGTCTATCAATATATCCTAATATATTATTTCATATATAAATATATTTATAAATTATTATTTTCTATATTATTATATTTTTTAAGTTATGTAATGTTTCCAATCTCTTAAACTAGAAAACATTTTCCTGATTCATGAGAAATAACTGTAATTATAAAATAAATTATGAGATTCAATTTATAATAAATTTAATATTAAATAATAAAAATAAAAAAATCAAATAAATAAAAGACACAAAAAATACCATAACCAAATTAAATTAATTTATTAAACCTGTAACCCAAATAATAAAATCAAAATAACTTAATAAAAAATAAATAATTTTTTTTATAAAATTTAATTGAAAATCAATTATATATAAAAGAATAAAAATTAAAAATAAAATTAATTAAAAAAATTTAAATTAATTTATCAAACCAATAATCTGATAAAAAAACTGGTACAAGCAAATCAATTAAATGATAAATTAAGAAAAAAAAACACCTAAACCTTGAAATAACAAAAAAGAGAGAAGAAAAGACATTGTTCATTGTTTTTATTTTTTTATATGTATACAGAACGCGCGCAGCATGAGCTTGTCACTTAATAATTTAATGAGCTGTATTTAAACTAATATTATTATCATTAATTATAGGAGCTACCCGTATCATAACCATAAAGTATAAATAATCATCCAACAAACATATATTAATATTTTAAATATTAATTCATATTAATATTTTGCGACATTTTTTGCATTTAATGAGAAGTTAAGAACTTAATTTTGTATAGAAAATTGACCTAAAACAACTTTGATCGTTAAAAAAAGTTTAGTTAGTTAATCGAATACCTTCATTATTACATAAAAAGATATGTTATAAAACCAGTTTGACATATAATTATAATAATTATGTATAGAAAATAATTATAATAATAAAAGGATTGGTTTGTTTATTCCAAACTATATAATACGGGAATAAAAAACAGAAGAGGTGGGGAGAAATAGCAGGTGTCATAAGTTCGGCCTGTGAGCGGGAGCAAAGGCGTCCATAAGACCTTCATTATCTCACGCTCCGAGAAGCGAAGAGAGGAAGCAGACATCAAAACAATCAATGGATAGAGAATGGGGTTCGAAGCCAGGCAGCGGAGGTGCCGCCTCCGCCCAGAACGAGGCAATCGACCGCCGCGTGCGTCTCCGACGTCTTGCCCTGGAGACAATCGATCTGGCAAAAGATCCCTATTTCATGCGCAACCACCTCGGCAGGTATTGTAAAGTTTTGTAATTTTTTATTGTATTTTATTTTTAACATGATTGATTAATTGTTTGTTTGAGGTATTTGTAGTTATGAGTGTAAGCTGTGTCTGACTTTGCACAACAATGAAGGGAACTACTTGGCTCACACTCAAGGGTAGCGGCATCAGACCAATTTGGCTAAGAGAGCTGCTTGCGAGGCTAAAGATGCTCCTGCTCTTCCTCAGCCTAATAAGCGCAAAGTTAACATTCGCAAGACAGGTTTCTCCCTCTCTACCCTTTTGACTCTCTCTTATATATATAGGGTTTTCTAGGTTGTGCTGAGTTTTTTTTTTTTTAATTTCCGTTTTAACATGTAGTTGATAGAAACTATGTTGACTGGTTTGGTGCTGGAAAATGGAATAGTATGTATCTGATTAATCTCCTTAATCTGATATTTTGAGTTCAAAGTAAAACATATTGCATGGACTATGTTGATTCTTATAAGATTAAAATCTAATGATAAGGCTTTGGAAAATAAACAGTGGTAGCTTGTTGAGGCCAAAGGTTAAAAAAGATTGTGAATGGATAGAAAAAGTAAAGATAGAAAGCAAAAGGGTCAAGTTCTTGAGATTGATTGTTTGTGGTTTTAGGTGACAAGTTAAAGGCTTCGATTTAGAACCAAAAGTGGTTTCTTAGGATTTTTTGCTGCTACACATATTGCGTGGCTTGACTAGAAATATTCAATTTGGAACATGGGTTTAGTTATAATTCAAACCTATGCCGACAGCAATGCTGTTTGGTGGAAAGGAAAATATCCAGTGGTACTGTATCTTCATTTATGGCTTAGCTCGCAGTTGTTATAGCTTTATTATGTCAAGGGTATTGTGTTAGTTGTTGTTTATGAATGGTCTAGGGTTCAAAACTTTCCATTCAACTTAAAATTGTCCTTACTTGGTGTTTGGTTACTGTCTCAGGCAGTGTTACTAAAGGCGAAAGGCGCTAAAAAGCGCCAAGCCTGGAAAATGCCCGAGGCGCACTGACGCGGAACAATAAGTAAAAGAATTAAAGTAAGAAAAGAAAGAAGCTTTAAAGAAAAAAGAAGCTAAAGAAGAGGAGGAGAGGGGTTGGAGATGTGCAAATCTGCATTTTTTCATTCATTCAAAAGTCCCTTCCCAAATGACAAAAGAGCATATAAATAGTCTCAACCTAGAACATCCTGCTATTGGGCTCGGCCCATCAAACCAAACTGTTTAACATAAATAATAAAAATAACAATGAGCAAGCCCAAATGGGCTAAATAAATAAAATTACAATGAGCCGGCCCAAATGGGCTAAATAAATAAAAAACAACAATGAGATAGGCCCAATGGGCTTAGTCTCCCAACCAAAGCGTGACAGGCTGGGCCATCCTACGTCGTCTCCGTCCATATACTCGTGTAATCTGTGGCGTGGGCCTGGTGTCCCCACCAACTCTCCCGGGGTTAGAGAAACTCGACCCCGTCGAGTGTAGCAGTGGCCGACTCTGATAGTACTCCCAAAGATCTGGGTCAAGTTGCTGCAAAGTATCTCTAGTAATCCAAGTGCAGTCTGAGTCGGGTCGACCCACCCAGCGAACTAGAAACCGCTGAATCTCACTATTCCTGTTAAAAACAACTTGTTCATCCAGAATAGCATCAATATTATCCTTTTGTGCTGATGTCAAGGTAAAAGGGATAGAGGTTTCATTAGGATCATCAGGAGGGGGGTTAAGTGGTGTTTCGAATGGGTCATTTGGAATAGGAAGTGGTTTGTGGTATGCAACTAGATCCTCAATGTTAAATGTAGAGCTAATGCCAAAATCATGTGGTAAATCAAGAACATAAGCATTTGGACCAACCCGTTGTAGCACTTTGAAAGGCCCGGCACTACGTGCATGCAATTTTCGATTAGCTCCCGAAGGAAACCGTTCGGGTCTAATCCGTATCATAACATAGTCTCCAACATTAAACTCATTATGTCGTCTATGTGCATCAGCTTGAAGTTTATATTGCGCATTACTTGCTTGAATTTGTTTAGTGATCTCAATATGCAAATCCTGAATTCTACGTGCAAAAGACTCGGCTGACTCAGACACTCTAGCATGAAGGGACATAGGAAGAAGATCTAAAGGTTTCCTAGGCTTGTAACCATGTACAACTTCAAAGGGACTCATGCCTATTGACCTATTGATGGAGCTATTATAGGCAAACTGGGCCGTAGGAAGAATCAGATCCCAATTCCGATTATGATCACTCACTAGACACCTTAAAAGGTTACCCAAACTCCTGTTAACCACCTCAGTTTGACCATCAGTTTGGGGGTGGTAAGCAGTAGAAAACTTCAATTTGGTTCCCACCATATGCCAAAGGGTTTTCCAGAAATAACTTGTAAATCTAACATCCCTATCTGAAACTATGGTTTGGGGAAGGCCGTACAACTTGACAATCTCGTCAAAATAGAGTTTTGCGACTCTGGAAGCATCTGTGGTCTTAGTACAAGGAATAAAATGGGCCATCTTAGAGAAGCGGTCGACAACCACAAAAATAGAATCATGTTTCTTTGCAGTACGTGGAAGCCCAAGAACAAAATCCATGCTTACATCTTGCCAAGGGCAAGTAGGCACGGGTAATGGAGTGTAAAGACCAGTATTTTGTTTTCTATGCTTAGCGAGTTGGCAAGTTCGACACTGACCTACTAATTTGGCGACATCTCTTTTCAAACTAGACCAAAAAAACTGACGTTCCACTTCTTCGATGGTTTTATTCCTTCCAAAATGTCCTGAGAGACCTCCAGCATGAATTTCCCATATCAAAAAATCACGCACAGATGTTTTCGGGATACAAAGCTTATTATCTCGAAATAGGTATCCATCTTGGAGGTGATAACCATTTATAACACGGTGATGCTCATCCTTCAATGTCAAGTATATTTCTCCAAATTCTGGGCAAGATTCATACTCCTCCTTAAGTCTCTCAAATCCTGTGACTCCAACACTCATTACAGATAACAGCGTCACCCGACGACTCAAAGCATCTGCAGCCTTATTCTCTTTTCCAGATTTATGTTTCAAAACAAATGAGTATGCTTGCAAATATTCAACCCAATGACCATGCCTATGATTAAGCTTCTTTTGGGAGTTAAGATAGCGAAGGGCCTCATGATCGGAGTAAAGAACAAACTCCTGTGGTAACAAGTAATGGCGCCAATAGCGCAAGGCCTGAACCACCGCATAAAACTCCTTATCATAAGTTGAGTACTTTTGTTTTGCCTCATTAAGTTTCTCACTAAAGTAAGCTACAGGGTGACGTTCCTGACTAAGTACTCCACCTATGCCAACTCCCGAAGCATCACATTCTACTTCAAACACTTTAGTAAAATCAGGTAGCCGCATTACTGGGGCCTCCGTCATTTTCTTCTTAACCTCTTCAAATGCCCTATTAGCTCCTTTACTCCACTTAAACTCACCTTGTTTCAAACAATCTGTAATAGGTGACATGATGGTGCTAAATCCCTTAATAAAACGACGATAGAAAGTGGCAAGCCCATGAAAACTACGAACCTCATGAATAGTCTTAGGTTCCGGCCAATCTACTATCGCTTGAACTTTTTGGGGATCAGCAGAGACTCCTTTCCATGATACTATAAACCCTAAAAAGACCACTTGATCAGTAAAGAATGAACACTTTTTGACATTTGCAAACAAACTTGTCTTTCTTAGGGTGGTACAAACCTGAATAAGATGATCGAAATGTTCTTCCTTGGTTTTGCTGTAAATAAGAATATCATCAAAGTATACCACCAAGAACTTTCCCATAAATGGCCGAAGCACTTGTGTCATTACTCTCATAAAAGTGCTTGGTGCATTGGACAGGCCAAAAGGCATGACTAGCCATTCATATAAACCATCCTTAGTCTTAAAAGCTGTTTTCCACTCATCTCCAGGACGGATCCTAATCTGATGATACCCGTTTTTTAAGTCAATCTTAGAAAAGATTTGGGCTCCTGCCATCATATCTAGCATGTCATCCAATCGAGGAATTGGAAAACGATACTTGATTGTAATTCTATTTATGGCTCGACTGTCAACACACATTCTCCATGATCCATCTTTCTTGGGTGTTAACAGTGCAGGTACTGCACAAGGGCTCAAACTCTCTCGTATAAATCCCTTTTGTAACAACTCACATACTTGCCTTTGCAACTCAGCATGTTCACTCGGGTTCATCCTATAGTGAGGCAAGTTTGGTAACGTGGCCCCAGGGACAAAATCTATGGCGTGCTGAACATCACGCATAGGAGGCAAAGCATCAGGTAGTTCAGAAGGAAAAACATCTAGAAATTCTTTCAACACTTCTCTTACCTCTTCAGGTGGCTCTTCTAAAAAGTCATCTACAATCTCCTTAGCCACTACAGCAAACACAACAGACTCCTCACAAATCTCCTTATCAAACTCCTTAGGACTTATTATGTTAAGTCCTCCTTCTTTCACTTTATTCTTCTTTTGACTATTATCATTAGGCCTTGGAGGTTGATGTAACCATATTATTCGATAGTTTCACCCGCATTTAACTAGTGTTTTGCATATGTTATTTATATAAAATGCCTTGATATTCTTTGTTTTATGTTTTGTAGGTATTTTTGGATGAAAGATACAAAAAGGAGTAAATTGGAGGTAATTGGCAGATTTGACGTTCAGTCGATGTTTTGTGCAGAGCGTGAGTTCTAGAGGTCGAAACGAAGTGATTCAAATGGAATTAAAAAGCTAGCATCCATGCCTTTCTGGAAATGTAATGCAAGAAAAATAAAAAGAGAAAGATCATGGAAATCACATCCTTCAAAGTCAAATCACGCAGTCTGCCAATGTTGACCTTTGCCCATTCAAAATTCAATATCTGGAGCTTCAGAAGTCCAATTGATGCAAACTCAATTTTGTTGGATTCCTTACTCAAAGCTCTATAAACGCTCCAAATTTCAGCCAAAAACGATGTCATATGAGGGAGATATGATTTTTCAAAGATGACAGCTGAATTCTGCCAGCAAGCAGGTTGCGTGAAGAAACGAATCCAAATTTCATCCAGAAGCATCCAAACCGACCAGCAATTTAGCTCCTCTAGTAAATATTCTAGAAGGTCAAGGAAGGCAGCCACCAACCTCAAGGCAGCCACCAACCTCAAGACAGAAGACAGCAGCCAGCAGCCAGCAGCCAGCAGCCACCAGCCGCCAGCCGCCTTCACACTACCACCATCTATTGATGTTCACACTTGAACTTTGATTTTCTTACTTACAATTTGTGTATAAATAGAGGGAGAGTGGAAGGAGGTGAGAGCAAGAAGAAGAAGGGAGGAAACACAAACTCTCCTCTCTACAAATCAGAAATTATGTATTCTTTCATCTTTAGGAGTAGTTGTTCAATAGATATGCAAGGCTAAGCTCGTTTTCTTGGTTGCAAGGACACAACAAACCTTCGGATTTCAAGAACCGTGAGATTTATTCTTCCTTTTATTTTCAGTTTATGTTATGAATGAGTATGATTGTTTTCCTATGCATATTTCCTATGATTGTTTATCTTAATTGCTAGAGCGGACTCTAAGTTATTATTGTGAACAATCTATTGCTAAGTTTGATATCAAAACCGGAGTTGTGGTATATAAATTTGTGAAGCAACTAAGCTTGATAATTGTAGCGGAACTACGTTATTAAACTTAGGGAGAACATTCAATCATAGCAACACAAATTGACAACTTGGTTGTTAAGATTAATGAATTTATCTGGATCTTAAGGCTGCCATTGGATTAAATCATTAGTGCGGACACTGTGATTGTTTGTTGGTTAGGGTTAGTTATACGGCGGATCCGTTAATTAACCAATATTAAGAAAAGATAAAATTCATAATATAAACTGGAGTTTCGTTTCAAGGATCGGTTCTAATTTCCATTGGTGGATGTGTGCTTGCAACCAAGGTTTGTTTTCTTGATATATTTCAGTTTCAATTGATTTTGTTTGCTAGTTTAATTTCTGCCATAGTTTAAATCATTGCAAATCAATCCCCCCCAATTACATAACGTACAACATAAAAATCTGACTTCAAACTTCTTCGTGGGATCGACCCCTTGCTTGCTCTATACTATCTTGTGTGTTTTAAGCTAGGGTAATTAATTTGTGCGACCGCGACATCGCAACAAATTTTGGCGCCGTTGCCGGGGAAGTAATTTTAGTTCATTCTTGTGCTTGTACTGTTATTTTTAGTTGTTGTGATTGTTATTTACATTTCTGAAAAAAAAAAAAGAAAAAAAAAAGAGAAACAAAATTTTTGCTTGCGGAGTTACTGTTCACTTGCCGCAGCAGTATTGTTGAAGACAGAATTGTTTGGGGAATCAGGTTTCTACCTTTTGTTTCTTGAAGTGAAACAATGTTCTGAACAAGACTAGTGGTACACCACTAGCCCCACCCCATCGAGGCCAAATTCTGCTGTTTTCTAAGGTTTTTAGGCAGTTTTAGTTTTCTAGCGTAGGATTTTCATATAATTTGCATTATTAATTTTTTTTATTATTATTATCGCTTGTGTGGTTGCTTTCTTTTGAATTTTCTTAGCGATTGATGCCAGTAACCCGTTCTACTAATCAGAGTCTAGTGCAGGTTGATCTTGAAATAGAAAGCACTTTACGCAGGTTAAGAAAGGAAGTTCACCTCAACACCATGGCGGTTGCACGACAACAAACACTCAAGGAGCTTGCTGCTCCTAACATGGAGAATCAACCATTGTGCATAAACATTGACAATAATGTAAACTTTGAGCTCAAATCTGGTTTTATACATTTGTTACCAACATTCAATGGTCTTGCAGGAGAAGATCCTCATACTCATCTCAAGGAGTTCCATATGGTTTGTGTTGGCATGAAACCGAATGGAGTTGATGAAGAACAAGTTAAGTTGAAAGCTTTCCCTTTCTCTTTAAAAGGGGCAGCAAAGGCATGGCTTTTCTCTATTCTCCCAGGGTCTATTGGAACTTGGAATGCCATGAAGAAGATTTTCTTGAGAAGTATTTCCCAGCATCTCGAGTTGCCAACATAAGGAAAGAAATATGTGGGATTCGGCAATCTCATGGAGAGACTCTCTCCGAGTATTGGGAAAGATTTGAGCAACTATGCATTCAATGCCCTCATCATCAAATACCCGATCAGCTGCTCATTCAATATTTCTATGAAGGATTGATGCCTACTGACCGTAGTATCATTGATGCTGCAAGTGGAGGCGCATTGGTGGATAAGACACCCGAGGTTGCACGCCAATTGATCTCAAACATGGCAGCCAACTCAAAACAATTTGGCACTCGTGGAGACTTCTCCAACAAACGAGTAAATGAGGTAAGTATTTCTAACCTTGAAAATAAAGTTAATGATCTTACTTCTCTTGTGCGTTCTTTGGCTTGTGGAAATGTGCAGCAGGTGAAAGTTTGTAGCATATGCTCCTCACAAGGACATGCTTCGGATATGTGCCCAACAATGCAAGAAGATTACATTGAACAAGCTCATGCAGTTGATGGAGCATTTAATGGACAACCTCAGCGTAAGTATGATCCTTTTTCCCACACGTACAATCCTGGATGGAGAGATCATCCTAACCTACGGTATGGGAACCAACCTCAACAAGGCAATCAAGGCCGACAGTTCCATCCCAATGGATTTCAGCCCCAACAGAATTATCAAGCAAGACAACCCACTCCATTCACAAACTCTAATGATATGGGGTCGTCCTCCAATGATGATCTTTGTGAGATGATGAAAACTTTGGCTTCTAATACTGTTACCTTGCAACAAAATGTCATGTCTTTTCAGCAGGAAACAAGGTCAAGTATTCACAACTTGGAAAAGCAAATGGGGCAAGTAGCTTCAAGTGTAGGGAAATTGGAAGCCCAAATGAATGGAAAGTTGCCCTCCCAAGCATTAAATCCAATAGAGCATGTTAGTGCGATCATGTTGCGAAGTGGGAAAGAAATTGAAGAGAAAAGGTCAAAACAAATTGAGATGGAGGAAGAAGCAGAGATAGAAATTGAATTGAGTACAAAGAAGGAACATCATCCTCCTCCTCCACAAACTGAAACAAAGACCAACACTCCAAAGGTAACTCCTCACTCAATGAATTCTAGTTTTAAAACAATTCCACCCTTTCCTGTGAGTTCTTCTAGGTCCAAGAAAGAAGACAAAGAAAAAGAGATTTTAGAAGTTTTCAAGAAAGTGGAACTGAACATTCCTTTGCTTGATGCTATTAAGCAAATTCCCAAGTATGCAAAATTCTTGAAGGAGTTGTGTACTACCAAGAGAGCTTTCAAACTGAAAGGTCATGAAACGGTGAGTATGGGTGAAGTTGTATCTGTCGTTGTTCAAAAGAATCTACCATTGAAACAAAAAGACCCAGGTGCGTTTACTATCCCATGTGTTATTGGTAATGCTAGTTTTAAAAGAGCTTTATGCGATTTAGGTGCATCCATTAGTGTTATGCCTAAACATGTTTATGATTCTCTTAGTCTAGAGCCTTTGAATAAAACTAGTATTGTAATGCAACTTGCGGATCGTAGTTTTGTTTACCCACTTGGTGTGATTGAAGATGTCCTAGTCAAGATTGATAGTTTGGTCATTCCATGCGACTTTTATATTCTTGATATGGAACATGATTCTTGTGATTCATCAACCAGCACTCCTATATTGTTTGGGAGACCATTCTTGAAAACTGCCAACACAAAGATTGATTGTGGTAAGGATACCTTGTCTATGGAGGTAGGTGACGAAAAAATTGAATTTAATTTTCATGATGCACTGACATATCCTTATAGCAATGTTTATTCTATCACATGTTATGACCAAGTTGATAAGGGTGTGCAGCAAGTTTGTGATTTTGATAATGAGTATGGATTAAGCATGGCTTTGAGCAATGACTATGATTTTACCAAGATAGAAGAGATGGAAAGGCATATATGTGTTCCCCAAAACATGCATGAATCAACATTGGATTTGCAAGCTTTGCAAATTGTCCTTCATGATGCAGGAGTCATTTACCCCATCACGGACAATGAATGGGTGGCGCCTATCCTTTTGGTGCCCAAAAAGATTGGAATTACAGAGGAAGAGATTCTAAATGATGCTTATGAGAATGCAAGGATTTATAAAGAAAAGACTAAGAGTCTCCATGACCGAATGATTACAAGAAAGGAGTTTCATGTTGGAGACAAAGTCCTTCTTTATCATTCGCGTTTGAAACTTTTTCCTGGAAAGTTACGCTCTCGTTGGATTGGACCATTTGTTGTTTCTAATGTTTTTCCTTATGATGCAGTTGAAATTACAAGTTTAGAAACTAACAACATACTCAAAGTCAATGGACATCGTTTGAAACCTTTCTATGAAGGTTGGATGGCAGAACTCACCGCTTCTGTAGAGTTAGCTGAACCAATCTATGAAGAATGAGCATGCAACATGTCAAGCCAATGACATAAAACAAAAGCGCTTACTGGGAGGCAACCCAGCACAAAAAGAAAAAAAAATCAGATTTGCTTTTTTTTTTCTTATCTTTTATTTTTTGTATTTTACTTTATATTTGTCGTTCTCTTATGTTCCTTTGCTTTTATTTCAACATTGAGGACAATGTTGTGTTTTAAGTGTGGGGGTATTGAGAGAATTTTGGTTTTCTTATTTTAATTTTCTTTGTTGTTCTTAAAAAAAAAAAAAAATTTGTTTGATCTTTTTAACTCCCATTAGTTTTTGAGAATATGAGTATTATCTATGAGAATTAATTGAGATAGATGAAGATATATATCAAATGAAGGAGTATGCATGCAACTTTTAAGGTTTAATTGGTTTAGGGATTGACTTTGAGAATATGCCATGTTGACTTTATAGTGTTATACCAATGCAAGCTTTTGAGCCTTCAACATTATATTCTTTGAGTGTGCATTCTTTCAATGATAAGTATCTCTAGAACTTGCTTCATATCTTATTGAGATTATATTCCATTACAAATATACATGAAGATGATAAAGGCATTAGGAATTTTAACCCCTTAAGCCAAAAAGCCAACCTAAAGCATATTATCCTTAGTGAGCCCATTTTGAGCTTGTTTATCTTTTCTTTGCTTTATCCATGTATAAGCCTTAACTTTATATATGTTTTTCTTTTCCCCTGGCCAAGGATTAGTAGAGCATATACTTGTAATATCTCATGGAATTATGGTTAGAAATTATGTGAAAAGAAAGAAGAAATGATGCTTGATCTAAAGATGGGCAAAGTTGCGAAAAAGAAAAAAAAAGAGAAGAATTTTAAAAAAAAAATAATAATAATAAAATAAAATAAAATTCCTTAATGTTCTTGAGGTTTTATGTTGAAAGAGCTTGAAATCAAAAGGAGTTAAGCATTGGTGCTTAAAGATGAAAAATTTATGTGCTTTGATGGAATATCTTGTTTGAAGTATCATTTTTCAAAATGCTCTACTTTCTTTGGTTTGAACCTTTCCTTTTACTTTCTTTTACCTCACCTTAACCTCAGCCCCATTACAACCGGAAAATAAGACCTTTTGATTCATGTAGTAATTGTAATAAGTTGCTAATGGAGATGAGATTGAAAAGCAAGCTTATGGTAGAACATACTCTTTGATTGAATTTGAGAGATTTAAACACATAAACCCTAAACACATGAGTGTTAGAGTGTATATCAATGAGAGGACCTATCACTTTGGCATGGCATAGATTTCATTTAAATCCCAACGATTGATTGAGTTTTGAAGTTTGCATGTAAATAAATTCATGAGAATTATACTATTTATCCTTCATGATTGTATTCTTGTTTATAATGCTTGTACTCTTGGACATTGATGGGAGATTAAGAGATTGATCATAGTTATTTTCAATTTAATTTTATTTATCCTTTCTCGAGGACGAGCAAGAGCTAAGTGTGGGGGTATTTGATGTAACCATATTATTCGATAGTTTCACCCGCATTTAACTAGTGTTTTGCATATGTTATTTATATAAAATGCCTTGATATTCTTTGTTTTATGTTTTGTAGGTATTTTTGGATGAAAGATACAAAAAGGAGTAAATTGGAGGTAATTGGCAGATTTGACGTTCAGTCGATGTTTTGTGCAGAGCGTGAGTTCTAGAGGTCGAAACGAAGTGATTCAAATGGAATTAAAAAGCTAGCATCCATGCCTTTCTGGAAATGTAATGCAAGAAAAATAAAAAGAGAAAGATCATGGAAATCACATCCTTCAAAGTCAAATCACGCAGTCTGCCAATGTTGACCTTTGCCCATTCAAAATTCAATATCTGGAGCTTCAGAAGTCCAATTGATGCAAACTCAATTTTGTTGGATTCCTTACTCAAAGCTCTATAAACGCTCCAAATTTCAGCCAAAAACGATGTCATATGAGGGAGATATGATTTTTCAAAGATGACAGCTGAATTCTGCCAGCAAGCAGGTTGCGTGAAGAAACGAATCCAAATTTCATCCAGAAGCATCCAAACCGACCAGCAATTTAGCTCCTCTAGTAAATATTCTAGAAGGTCAAGGAAGGCAGCCACCAACCTCAAGGCAGCCACCAACCTCAAGACAGAAGACAGCAGCCAGCAGCCAGCAGCCAGCAGCCACCAGCCGCCAGCCGCCTTCACACTACCACCATCTATTGATGTTCACACTTGAACTTTGATTTTCTTACTTACAATTTGTGTATAAATAGAGGGAGAGTGGAAGGAGGTGAGAGCAAGAAGAAGAAGGGAGGAAACACAAACTCTCCTCTCTACAAATCAGAAATTATGTATTCTTTCATCTTTAGGAGTAGTTGTTCAATAGATATGCAAGGCTAAGCTCGTTTTCTTGGTTGCAAGGACACAACAAACCTTCGGATTTCAAGAACCGTGAGATTTATTCTTCCTTTTATTTTCAGTTTATGTTATGAATGAGTATGATTGTTTTCCTATGCATATTTCCTATGATTGTTTATCTTAATTGCTAGAGCGGACTCTAAGTTATTATTGTGAACAATCTATTGCTAAGTTTGATATCAAAACTGGAGTTGTGGTATATAAATTTGTGAAGCAACTAAGCTTGATAATTGTAGCGGAACTACGTTATTAAACTTAGGGAGAACATTCAATCATAGCAACACAAATTGACAACTTGGTTGTTAAGATTAATGAATTTATCTGGATCTTAAGGCTGCCATTGGATTAAATCATTAGTGCGGACACTGTGATTGTTTGTTGGTTAGGGTTAGTTATACGGCGGATCCGTTAATTAACCAATATTAAGAAAAGATAAAATTCATAATATAAACTGGAGTTTCGTTTCAAGGATCGGTTCTAATTTCCATTGGTGGATGTGTGCTTGCAACCAAGGTTTGTTTTCTTGATATATTTCAGTTTCAATTGATTTTGTTTGCTAGTTTAATTTCTGCCATAGTTTAAATCATTGCAAATCAATCCCCCCCAATTACATAACGTACAACATAAAAATCTGACTTCAAACTTCTTCGTGGGATCGACCCCTTGCTTGCTCTATACTATCTTGTGTGTTTTAAGCTAGGGTAATTAATTTGTGCGACCGCGACATCGCAACAGAGGTAATCCAATAAGTTGGATTTTTTTACCTTGAAAAGTAAATGAACAAGAATTTTTTTCGATGAACAGTAATTTTTTTTTTTTTCCAGATTTGTTGTAACAAACACATAGATCGATTAATTATAAGAACAATTAAAAGCCGTGCTCTGATACCAAATTTCACGCGGAACAATAAGTAAAAGAATTAAAGTAAGAAAAGAAAGAAGCTTTAAAGAAGAAAGAAGCTAAAGAAGAGGAGGAGAGGGGTTGGAGATGTGCAAATCTGCATTTTTTCATTCATTCAAAAGTCCCTTCCCAAATGACAAAAGAGCATATAAATAGTCTCAACCTAGAACATCCTGCTATTGGGCTCGGCCCATCAAACCAAACTGTTTAACATAAATAATAAAAATAACAATGAGCAAGCCCAAATGGGCTAAATAAATAAAATTACAATGAGCCGGCCCAAATGGGCTAAATAAATAAAAAACAACAATGAGATAGGCCCAATGGGCTTAGTCTCCCAACCAAAGCGTGACAGGCTGGGCCATCCTACGTCGTCTCCGTCCATATACTCGTGTAATCTGTGGCGTGGGCCTGGTGTCCCCACCACGCACACCTAGACGCTCACCCGAATGAACCAAGGCGCACAGCCTATATGATTTTAAAAATTACATGTAATATAATATTATATTCTAATAAATAAATCTAAAATATATACCAAAAATACCAAATATAAAGTTAAAATTTTCACCCTTAAAACCAAATAAGATAATTTAATGTAGTAAGTAGCCAAATACATTAAAACGTAAACTTAAATATCATCATTATTGTTCATTAATCTTCAAAAACATCTTCATCCATGCTTTCCTCTCCTTCACTTAAGTCCTCTACATCCTCCATTTCATGATTATAATCCAAATCTTCATCTTTTAAACCATATTGCACTTGTTTAAAACTAGAACTTAATCCCTCTTTATGTGTAGTTTTGGCATGTGATGTTCCTATACTTCTCAACTTCGTCTGTTGTCTAGTATTGGTTCTTGGTTCTCCAGCTCAAGTTGCCCTTGCCACATCATTCCAAGTTAAAGTGTCTCCATCAAACACCAATTCATCTTCTACTACAATATTATTCACTATATTGGCACCGATCATCCCAACCAGCCATTCATTGCAATCATTAATGTCTTGAAAGGAAATAGGATCAATAACATTCATCAAATCATGACGAGCTCTAAGTGCTTGGTTGTATTTAACTTACACTAAATTCTGTAATCTTTTGTGCTCTAGTCGATTCTTTTCTTCGTGTGAATCTGTAGAATTACAATGTACAGTAGAGTTAAGATCAATTCACTTTTTTATGATAAATGAATAATAAGATAAAAAGTCAAAGTGCTTACATGTTCAAACACACTCCAATTACGTTCGCAACCCCCTACAAGTTAAGCTCAAGATTTTGATAGCTAATTTTTGTAAATTTGTAGTGGAACTTCCAAACAAGCTCCACCATTCAGCTGTAAAAATTATGAACAAATAATTTAAATTCTTAAGGGTTGAATGTAATAAATGAATAATTTTAATTTTAAGAAATTAATAAATATCACCTGGAGACTTTGTGTTTCTTGATTGAATTGCCAAAAAGTCGTTTAATTCGCTTGTATACTAACAACTCATGAACATCACTACTAGGAACCAATTTTTCAATGCATTGATACAACCCATTGATCACTTCTTGATTAGTTTCAATAGATGAATCACAATAAAAGAATATAGGATTCAAGTAATGGCTTGCTGCATGCAATGGACAGTGAAGTTGACATTCCCATCTTTCATCAATGATATCAAATATCTGTCTGTATTTCTCTACATTATTATTAAAAGAGTTTTGGATTGTTTCTTTAGCTCTATCCATAGCTTCATAAATATATCTCATTGCTGGCTTTTCTCATTGTCTGCAAGCTGAAGAACTCTCACAAGAAGACTCATCACTTTAAGGATATATACCATATAATTCCAAAAAGATGGCATCAAAATGATTTTAGTTGCTTTTTTCCCCTTAGCTTTCTTTGCCCATTTACTCATTGCCCACTTTTTTGATGTAAACATGTTTCTAATATTATGTTTTTGCTTGTGTACTGGTTGCAAAGTAAGAAAACTTGTTGCAAATCGAGTAACTCCATGTTTCAACAACTCTCTCTTCTTTGTAAATTCCCTCATCATATTCAATGCACCAACATGGTTATAAAGAAAGCCAATAACAAAAATGGCTCTTTCTAAAGTTTTCTTGGCTTGAGGAATTTTTCCAATATCTTCTAACATAAGATCCACACAATGAGTTGCACATGGAATCCAATACATATGCTTTCTCCTTACTTCTAACAACTTACCTAATTGCAATAACAAAAATCCAAACATATTCAATCAAATAATTGAAATAAAATCTAAATTACATCATGCAAATTAATAAATTAATCAATAACTACTTTTATCAGCTAGTACATAAATTGCTTTCATTGTCAGTGATTATTTGGACAACATTGCTCTCTCCAATTTACTCTACAATCTATCAAGTAACTCAAATGTCTTCTCACTGGATTTTGCAAAAGATGATCCATCAATAGACTCAATAAACATGGAACCCAAAGAGTGGTTAACCATAAATTGATTATGCTTCTATTTCTCCTATCTATCCATCTATTCGACATAATGGAACAACCATGTTTTACCCATTCTTCTTTATGCCCTTTCAACAAATCATTTGCATACTCCAACTCTTTCTTAAGGAGTGGAACTCAAAGTTCATGAACTGGGAGAATTGAAATTTGGCCCACATCTTCCAATAGCTTCAACCATCTTTTTAAAGCTTTCCAAATGAGCAACATTGAATGCAATCCCTGCTTGATAAAAGAAGTGAGCTATATATTTAATTGTTCTAGTTGTTGCTTCTTTGTCATAAGCATCATTTGAGCTTGTTTGCCTCAACTTGACTTCTTATCCTTTTTTTGGGATAAAAAACAAATCCATTGTTCCCTTACCCTTTGCTTTCTTTCCGCTATCTTGCTGGCCACTTCTTTAACATACTCTTTTACCAAGAAAAGGCGAACATATTTCTTGTGCTACATAAGCCTTATCAACATCATCTCCAAGAGCTTCAACTTCATCAAATTCAAGTGGGTGACCATACAGATGCAACCTTTTGTGTCTTCTTTTCTTCCATGTAAGCTTTCAACTCCTCCTTCAGGAGGGCTTTTTTTTACATGCTGCAACATTTTTATATGTCCCAATTTGATGTTGTTTTGCTTGAAAAAACTCCACCTTTTGTTGTTTTCTCACAAAACTTGCATGTGACACTATTTTAATCATTGGGATTTCAGGATCTCTCTTGTTGCTCCTTGATGATTCTTCACTTGCCATTTTTCTATGAAAGTGAAATGTAAAAAAACATTCTAAGGCGTAAAAAAGAAAAAGGGATTACAAATAAATAATCACAATACCCTACTACTACCCTGCTGGAAATTCCAAATAAATAATTATAGTGGTCAAATATATGAGCAGCAGCACACCACAACCTAAAATAATGAAAAGTCTACAAAAGGTGGTGTGGTGGCAAGCCTCCAAGTATAGTCAACATGATGTGAAATATTGACTAGATAGAATAGAATATAATACACACATACACACAAGCAAACAATATGTCTAGATAGAATAGAATAGAATAGAATAGAATATATGTCATGTGTACAAAGCTCCAGCTATATAATATACTGAGTTATAATAGAAGAGAGAATGAATAACATGGAGAGAGAAAAAAAGTGAAGAAGAGAGAAATTAAGAGACAAAAAGAGGAACACCTCTGTTGTTCTTCAATCTTGACTCTTGACTCTTCTTTCTCTTCTTCTTTGATGGTGTTTTCATGTTCTTTGTTTACTTTTCTCGTGTTTCAACTTTCAGAGTTTCATGTTTTTTTCTCTTTTCACATTAGTCTCTCTCTCTCTCTCTCTCTCTCTCTTTCTCTCTCTCTCTCTGTTTTAAACTAATCTATGTATTTTACAAACCTACCTTTAGATTTTTTCTTGATAAGACAAGAAAAAGAGGTAAACAAGACAAAATATAAGTCCTTTCTTAAAAAAGAGCAGAAATCGAAGAGACATTCATCATGCAACGCCTTTATCGCCTGTTGCCCGTGCACTAGGCAAGCGCCTCTACAAACTCCATCGCCTTAGGATAAGAAAGTTGCCTTGGCCTTGCCTTTCTTTGCTTCCGGCACTTAAGCGAGTGCCTGGGTGCCTTGTGACAACACTGGTCTTAAGACAAAAAAGATGAAGACACGAGGGACAAAAACGTGTCTGGTTATTTTGTCTCTATCTTAAAGACAATTTTTAGCCATTTTTATTGCCCTCTTAAAAGGAGAGACAAAGGAGACAGATAGAGACAAAAAAATTTAGTTAATTTTTTTTTATTACAAATGTCCTTTTACAGATTTCATAATTCCCAGTCTTTATTCTTACATAGATTTAAACCATTGGTTTTAATTAATTTCCTCCATTATATTTAAAATCTAGAAAATATAAAAGTAAAATAATAAAAAAAATATGAGAAATATAAACAAGAGAGAGAAAGAGAGGATAAAATAATGGTTGGATGGAATCCAATTAAATTATCAAACAAGAGTACCATCAAATGAAAGCTCTCATCGTAAGGATCTCATAGGCACTTAATTTGGACAATTTTATCGTTTGAGTTTAGAAGCACTTGGATTTCAGATTCCAGATGTAAAACGGTTAAAATTGTATTCGTGTGTTGATTAGTTGCAAGTGTTTTTTAATGTTAAATTTGTGTTCATAATGTTGAGTGTGTTGTTTGCAAGTCTTTCTTGATGTAAATGAAATCAAAAATTAATGTTTTCCTAGATGGTCGGTGAGTTGATGGGAATTCAACAATAAAGCCCAAAATCGGTGAGATTAGAGAAGATAATGACAAATAACATCTTCAAATGAACGACTCGTCGTCTGTTAATTTTTTTCTTTTTTATTTATTTATAATTTACTTGTTTTCAAATATGTTTTATCACATATATTAATAATATTTTAATTTTAAAGATACTTTTTAAGAATGTAATTGTATTAAAAGTTTGGTTTTTTGTTTCATCAAATTAATATGGAAAAATTAGTTACTCAAAATAAACAATAAATTATTTTATATAGTTTAATAATATGTAATAATTAAAAAAATGAATGAATTAGAGTAAATTAATATTTTAAAAAATTGAATAAAATTAATCAAAGAGTGATTTATATAAAAAAAAAAGCATAAGAAGAATTTTTTTTTTCCTGAATGACGAGTTTTGAATATTATGAAAGAAAATGAATATCATTATTAAAAAATTAATATAATAATTTGTTTTTTGTTTTGTCTCGTCTCTTTAAACAAACAGAACACTGCAACATTCACTATTTCTTGCACACCATCACCATCACAACACCATCGCCGTCACCATCACAATCCCTGTCTCTTCTGTTTAGAGACAATAACCAAACACTATTTTATAGAACTTCCAACTTGAAAATAATGGGAAAGCCTTTTGTTTTGGGCAAATTTGACAGATATGAACTTTACTTTAAGACATTGGTTCAATGTTGCAATCTCTACTGTTGAGCACTAATCACATAGTTTTTTCTTGGAGATTTGTGTGAATATCTATCTGTTTATTACTTGTTGATGTGTGTTCCTTGTATCTAAACTTATTCCGCAAAAAGAGTAGTTGATTAAGACTGCATATTGGTTGTTAACTTCCTAATATATAGTGGAGATGAGCTTGTCTGTAGGTTGCTTAGTTGGGACATTGTATTTTTGGGCATGGTTGTTAGAATTATACAAATTCACATGCAAGCCGATGTGAATCATGTGGGGAATCTTAGATGTTCATGAATTGTGTGATTCAATAATGATTTGATTTGATTCAATACGATTCATTGAATTTTATGAGTCAACTCAAATTTAAAATGAAAGTAAAATACATAATTGTAAAAGAGATGGCAAGAGTAGGAAGGCTTAGTCTAGAAGTCATGAATGACACCAATATATAAGCAATTGTCTTTGATAAATGTTTGTACTTGAAACGGAAATGAGCTATAAATTAATTTTCACAAAGGAGGAAAAGGGTGAAAGAAGCAAGAGTGCCAAAGACAACAAGAATGACAATGGTGATATTGGTGTCGGGAAAGATCGCCACTTTTTTAAAAAAACTTGGAAATCTAGTAGTTCAACTAGTTAGAAGGTGGCTTTAAATGTATTATAAGTTGAATTGTTAGAATGGTCATGTACCAATGAACAATATGTTGAATTTGGATAATAGGGATTGTTTAATGACCAACAACTAATAAATAAAATGAATAGATGCACATTTTGTTTGGTAAATGATCATTTTCCCTTTATTTTAGAAATATTCCGTATGTCATTTACCTTTTAGTGCCATTTCATTTGTTATTGAATCTTACAATTCATGGTCCCAAAAAGGGGCTTTCCAACTATTTTCGACTCTGTAGTCGAATCTTGATTTGACTACCATGTTTCTGGGCGTTGACAGCATCTAATTCTATTTTACTTCATATTTTGTTACAATACTTTGAAATTCTTAAGATCACAGAATGGTTACTTGATCATAAAGTAAATAGTTTTTGTTTTTGGTTCATAAAGTAAAGAGTTTATGTTTTTGGTCTTTGAGCAGTCAAAATTGGCAGGCCTGGATATCGGGTGACAAAGCAATTCGATCCGGTGACAAAGCAGAGGTCTCTTCTCTTCCAGATTGAATATCCTGAGATAGAGGACAATACAAAGCCAAGACATCGATTTATGTCATCTTATGAACAGGAAATTTCCTTTTCTTTTTTCTCATGACTTTTTTTTTACTCTTTAACTTTTTTTTTTTACTTTCTTTTCCGTTGATCTATTACCTTGGCAAGTGTTTAGAGACCAAAAATTTATTTGGTTAAAATTACTTATGAATTACAACTCAGCCTTTGCTTAAGAACTTGACTTTTGATTGTTGATTTTGACTGTAACTGAAATAATCAAATGAGAAACTGAAAGTTATCCATAACAATCAAAGAAAAACAAAGTGATAGAAACTCAAGAGTGTTATTTATAAAATTGTTGCCGAACATATTTGGCAACTTAAGCAGTTTGTCAAAAGCAAATGATGTAAAATTAAGTCATTCATAACTCTTATGAACTCCAGCTAAAATTTCATCCCGTGTCTTCACTGATTTATGGTAAAAATTACTTAGTAAATTATGTTCTTTAATCTTTCATTGCTCTCAAGATGAATGGTTTTTTATCCTTAGATTAATCTTGGTCCCCTCTTCTTATTTTTGTCTCCTGGTGAATAAAAACTATTATCAGATCTTTCTAACATAGTGTATGTTGTCATGGATGCAGAGAATCGAGGCCACTGATAATAGGTTTCAGTATCTTTTATTTTCTGCAGAACCTTATGAGATAATCGCTTTCAAGGTATGCTGATAAATGGTAATTAAATGTTTCTTACTTGTAAGTTGATGTTTAGTTCTAGTAATATTTATCATTTGTGCTTGTTTATTTTACAATTTCAGGTTCCTAGCACAGAAATTGACAAATCTACTCCGAAGCTCTTCTCACATTGGGATCCAGACTCCAAGATGTTCACGGTTAGTGTTTTGATTTTTGAACTGTTTCATATGTCTTTTGATTGTCATGCCTTCGGACCACATGTATTAATGTTATTTTGAAGTATTGTCATGCCTTCGAATCCCATATATTAATGTTATATTGAAGTATTGAAGCAGTCTTTTGCGGATTTCACTCGTGTCTTGTGTAACTTTGTCTGCACCAAAAACATGAAGAGACCTGGATCGTTTCTAGATTTCACTCCTTTGGGTGTGATTGCATTCAGGATTCCACTAGTTACTACATCTTCATAAACTGAGTGGACAAAGGTTAACTTATTTGTGAATATATCTGATTTGAATGTCTAATGCACAGTTGCAGTTATATTTTAAATTGAAGCCACCTGAGGCGAACAAACCTCAATCTGTTGCCGCAGCTAACAGCACAGTGCCTTCCCAACCACCACTGCCCCTGCCACCGCAAGGACCTCCAGCAGGATCTAGACCCCCCCCACCACCGATGCCTGCATCATTAACCCCCTCCTCCACCTCCTGCCATGGTTAATGGCCCTAGGCCTATGCCTCCAGGTGGAGCTCCACGTGCCCCACCTCCACCTCCTGGTGGCAGTGGTGCGATGGTGAATTTCATACCTGGCACTCAGGTGGGCAGGCCCTCATCAATGCTGCCTCCCCAAGGTTTTCTTGGGCAACAGATGCAGGGCCAGACAATACGTCCTCCTCTGCTACCTCCCAACATGGGACAGTAGGTTCTCTAGCTTTATGTTTTCGTTAACACATTTATGTAGTCAAACAATCCTTGGACTCAATTGATGGATGATTGTTTGAAGATCTCTGAATGTATCATGGCCTCAAAGCTCAGCAAGAATGTAGTTATTGTGTCAACGGGGCAAATCTAAGAAAGACTAAAGCAGGATAATTTTATATTATTAAACATGGGATAAACATTCGTAGCTGCGCCATTTGTTTATATCACAAATTAACTCCTAAAACAGAATCTACCTTTGTGTCTGCAACGTTTAGTCAATTGAACTCAATTGTACTAAATTGCAAGACCAATACCAATTTAAATTTACTAAAATGCTAATAAATAAATAAAAACAATTGTTTGAAGAAAATAAAAGTTTTTGAAAATCTTTCTTGTATAAAAATGATTTTATTAAAAAAATTTAATAAATGAAAAATATAAGACAATCACATTTAGGAAATGCTTTCCTATAAAACTTACATGTTTAATAATTTTTAAGTCGTTAAAAATCTAAATTTTCTGAAAATAAAAAAAATATTTGCAAAATACTTGATCATTAAAATATTTGAGAATGTTTAAGAATGTTTGCCAAGAATTTTCAAATCTTTTTAATTTTTATTTCATACATTTTAATTATTGAAATTTTTAGATAAAAACAATTCTCATAATTTTCTTGAAAAAGATCATATCCATATTTTAAATTTGTTACTTGATAGTTAATCTTGGTTTTAAGCATAAGATGGTAGTAAATTCATTGCTAGTACGGCAAAAATGAAGGATGTTTCATGCCATTCAAAGGAAGCTGGTAGTTCTGGTGTCTTTATGTATCATGTACGTGTCTTCATTCAAATAAAGGTTTGATCTAAACGAAACTTGAGTTTCAAATGAGTTATGGGATGATCAAATAGTATTTACGCATCCACTTTTCCTTCTTTTTTTTGAACAAAAATATTGATTAAATCCTTGTACATAATCGTTATACTCGCTCAATTAGAGTTTTGTAGTTATTAGTGTAATTTGTAATTTAGAAACTGTCTAGATTTTCACAACAGTGACTATAAAGTCATTCTCTGCATTACTTATCATCTTTGATTATGTTCCAATGGTATATAAATCATAGGTTACTTAGTAGTTATGATAATGGTTAATCAATATTCCAGATAATTAGCTTTTTTATTAGCTTTCTCGTTAGATCAGGGAACACCAAACTAATGGTAGAAGCTTAAGTGCTTGCAAAAATAGTCCTAATTGAGGAAACTTAAAGATCCTCCGATAATGAAATTATTATCTTTAGGAGAAAAACAAATAATAACTTAAAAAAGCTTTAAATTCAAGAAACAAAGATGTTTGTTCTTGAGTTGTAAGATGGTTAATGCTCAGAAACACATGCAAGTTTTTTTAAGTGATGAAAGTTCTTAACCTCTTATATAAATGGTTTAGGGGGTATTGGAGAGAAAGAATAGAAAGTCCCTTTATTTTTGTGGCATTAATGATAAGCTGAAATCATATACATTTTATTAACGAGGGAAAAATATCCTATACATATCATTAACAAGAAGGGACGTGTTGTGGGCTCTTTATGATGTATTTTGAATATCCAGGGATATAGGGAGATTATTACCTTGGACATAAATGGATCATGTAATTGTTCTAGATAGAGAGGTATGATAGTTTTTTATGCCTACAATATTTTTAATATAGGGGATCATCTAGGATAAAATGCATAGTTGTAGAACCTAATATTCTTTGAATCCAAATCTTTTAGGTCTTACATGTTTTGCCAGACCCATGTTTGCTTAGGGTTTGGCTGATTTCCAAATTCAAGTATTTTGGGTCAGATATGTTTGTTAGACCTCATGTTGCTTTGAGTTTGATTGATTGTCAAACCCAAGTGTCTTGGGTCTAGCGTATTCACTAAACCCATATAGCATTGAGTTTGGTTTATTGTCAAACCCAAGTGTCTTAGTGTTGCGATGTCGCGGTCGCACAAATTAATTACCCTAGCTTCAAACACAACACACAAGATAATATAGAGTAAGCAAGGGGTTGATCCCACGAGGAAGGTTCAAGTCAGATTTTTATACTAGATGTTATGCAATTTGGGGGGGGGGGTTTGGACGTTATCTAGGCTAAAGCAAAATAAAACAGAAAACTATTAAACAAAATTTAATAAAATTAGAAAATTATCAAGAGAACAAACCTTGGTCGCAAGCACACATCCACCTATAGAAATCAGAATTGATCATGGAAATAAAACATCAATTTATATTCTGAATATTTATCTCTTTTTAACATTGGTTAGTTAACGGATCCGCCGTATAACTAACCCTAACCATCAAATAACCACAGTGTCCGCACTAGTAATTTAATTCAATAGCAGCCTTAAGAACTAGATAAGTTTATTAATTAAGAAAACATAACTGTACGTAGTCTTTGTTTGATTTGATTGAATGTTCTTCCTAAAATTAGTAACGTAGATTCGCCACAATTATTAAACTCAGTTGCTTTACAAGTTCATATACCACAACTCCAGTTTTGATATCAAACTTAGCAATAGATTGTTTATAATAATAACTTAGAGTCCGCTCTAGCAATTAAAATAAACAATCAAAGAAAAAATAAGCAATAGGAGAATAAACATATTCATATCATATAAACTGAAAAGAAAAGGTAAAATAAATCTTACAGTTCTTGAAATCCGAAGGTTTTTGTGTCCTTGCAACCAAGAAAAAGTGTGCATATTTGTTAATCAACTAATAAAAAAGAAGAAAGAATGCATAATTTTGAGTTTCTTAGAGTAGGGGGGTGTTTTTCTCCTCTTGGCTGGCTGCTCCCCTTCTCTTCTCTCATTCTTTTTATATCCTAGAAACCCTAGTCTCTATTTTACAAAATAGTCCTCCCTTAAGTAGACTGTTTATATTTAAGTATTTCAATAACTATTTTCCTAAAAATGAAGGAATAGCCTTGCATAAAATCTTCAAGCTTTGACTTAGAGAAGCTAAATTGCTGAAATTAAAACTTGGTTATCGGTTTAAATGCTTCAGAACGTAATTTGGACTCGTTTATTCACGAAACCTGTTTGCTGGTAGAATTCAATTGTCATTTTTGAAAAATCACATCTCCCTCATATGACATCATATTTGGCTGAAATTTGGAGCATTTATAGTATTTTGAGTTAGAAATCCAAAACAATTGAGTTTGCATCAATTACGCTTCTGTAGCTCTAGATATTCAAGTTGGAATGACCGAATGTCAACACTGACAGATTGCGAGATTTGACTTTGAAAGCTGCAATTTCCATGCTCTTTCTTATTTTATTTTCTTGCCTTACATTTCTAGATAGGTATGGATGTTCGCCTTTTAATGCCATTGGAATCACTTCATTTCGACCTCTAGAGTTCACGCTTTGCACAAAACATCGACTGAAGGTCAAATCTGTCAATTACCTCAAATTTACTTCTTTTTGCATCTTTCATCCAAAAGTGCCTTCAAAACATAAAACAAAGATTATCAAGGCATTTTATATATAAAACATAGGCAAAATACTATTTAAATGTGGGTGAAACTATCGAATAATATGGTTGTATCACTTAGGTTTTATATGGTCGCCAAATATCATGTTGTTTTGGGTTTGGACTCAAGTGTTTTGGGTTTGTCATGTTCACCAGACCCATATTTCCTTTAGTTTGGTTGATTGTCAAATCCAAGTGTTTTGGGTGTGATATACTCACCAGATTTTATGTTATTTTATGTTTAACTAAATGTAAAATCCAAGTGTTTTAGGTCTAGAATGTTTGCCAAACCCATACTACCTTGGGTATGGCATGTTTTTCAAGCTAATATTATCTTGGGTTTCACTATCAATTAAATCCAAGTGTTTTAAATTAGGTATAATTACCAAACCTATTTTATTTTAAAACCTTTTTCAATTTATAAAAAATTAGGTTAAAATTGGTGACTCATCAATCTTTAATTCTGAAACGTATATTCATTTAGGCCCATGTTTTGGATTGAGATGGTGTCAGAAATGAGGTGAACGTGATATTTCGTTTTGTTCTCATCAATCGCTCAGTTTATAATTCTACTTCACTTTGGATGTCTCCCATCACATATCTGCACTGAAAAGGAGAGGTTTACACATGACAGCATTGTATCAAGTCTAGCTTATGTTTGATTATGAATATTCCAGAGGATGATGTAGTGATGATATTGGGAAACATAAACATTATTGTAATAAATGGAGAACTTGAAGAACAAAAAGAGAAGGGATGGGAAAACTTTGTGGATAACAAAGCTACTTAAAAAAAAAAAACTTTCATATTGTCTTGTAAACACAAGTGATGCCAGTTGCATCGCTATTGTCTTCTGCAGTCAGTATCACTACAATGGCCGTAAATATAAATAAATCTAGCCTATATGCTGAATTCTATTGATTCTGTTATTATAAAGCCAGATGTGTATGTCCATGGCCTGCAAACGTTACGTATTTAGCAACCAGGACACAAATAACTTCCCTTCTGAAATATTTTTTGCGCTCTATTTGAAGTTCTTGCCCTCGTATGTCTGGCCAAATTGCCAGTTTTTAGGGGTAACATGCCATGAAGTCGAGTATCTCTCATCGCTTGCTCTAACACGGAAGGACAGCGACTCTCCATGCAAAATAGCACTGGTTTTCCAAGTTGCCCCCCAATCTCGTTCCATTTGCGTCCACTTGAGCTTGTCATCACCCTTCACTTGAACACTAATGACATCTCCAGCTCCCCCTACATTCCACACAATGACCTGATAGAACCAAGGATTCCCCAATATATTGAATCTAATACCTCCTTGCTTTTTGCATGGAACCCTGCAGGGAAAATGAACCCTTTTAATTAAGAAACTCAATCCAAGCATCCTAGTTGGCCAGCTAAATGGTATAATTTTGCTAAATGGGAAAAGATTGAAAAGTCATAAATATGACCTGCGATATTGGATTGGAATAATGCCGGCCTTGTACCCAGCAAGCTGACTAAATACAGGCTTGGCTATATCGAAATGCTCACGTGGCACATTGCACCAGCCTCCATTGTCATTTGGGAGAGATGGATTTGGTGGGCAATGGTCAGTTGCAGTGACAATGAGAGATGGCTGCCCTAGCTTGCACCATTGAGGGCTATCAGCGCACTTGATTTCGAAACAAGCACCACAAGCCTGTCCATTTCTGAACAAAACACTGCTCAGTGCAACTGTATTCATGCCATAGCCTTCGCCTGCAACATCTTTGTAATTGCATGCTCCCCCTGAACAAAAATGTTTTTTTTATAAGTTAGTCCGGGAACAATGAAAATAATCTAAGTAGTTGCAATTAATGTCGTCAGATGCGTGAGGAGATGACTTTTTTCTTCTTACAATCGAATTTTTTATGAAAATATAGAAAAATGTTCTCATCATACTGCTCTTGGCAGGCAGCCTCGCAATATTGAATGAAATTTTCGCTAAAGAAGAGTCCATTTTTTTCTTTTTTCATATTGGAGGTTGGATTTGGTCGTTTTGTAAGGTGAGCAAGATTATCATCGATCACTTGTAAAGTAGGGTAAAAATATAGGAAAAAGGGAAAAAAAGGCATCAATACCAAATGTTCCTGAGCCGCCTTCATAGAAAGTTGCATGAGCTTTCTTCCATGGGCCTGGCCGGAACTTTGGTTTATGGCGTTTGGGAAGTTCAACGTGGTTGGCTTGTCGTCCAATTGCATGGTGAATGGCTTGTTTCCCTAAGAGGGAAGGTTTAGATTTTGCCTGGCAATCAGGCAATGCAATGGCTAAAAGCAGCAACGTTGCTAATATAGATTTCAATGGCGATGCCATTATATATATATGCTGGCGAAAACAAACTACTAAAAAACACCCTTTGATATATAATTTCTATCTCTCGATATGTATATAAAGTGCAAGATTTTGCAAGTTTGTTGTGCCTAAATATATGGGTTAATTAGGAAATATTCCTGCTTTCATGCTTGGCCATTGTTGGGCAAGATTTCTATCTCTGGAGTATCTAAGTGAATGGTGAGGCCGCTAGGAGAGCCACGACATTGGCTCTTTGCCTTCCGGTTCTTAGAAGCATTAAATGTTTCTGTAACATTCCTGCTTTCATGCTTGGCCATTGTTTAGAGAGCAACACCGCAGAAAAAAAGTGGGATAACGACCAGCAAACCGATTCTCTTAACGTCTTTTTTCCTCTAGTAATTAACGGCAACCACAACGTAAAACAGGAAAATTAATTGGTGTACTCTATAATCTGATGATCTTCTGCATCCTTTCTACTCTCTTCGTGCTCCCAAGCTTTCTTATATATTTTCAGATGTCGATATTTATAATACATGCCAGCAATCGAAACAAACCTGAAGAAGTGTGTGTGTATATATATATATGCCTCAAAAATCAAATATATATGCCAATGTAATCAAACTTATTAAACTCTATACGAAATTATTCAAACTTAAATACCAACAGGTTTAATTATACAACAAACAACATTTTTTTTTTTGTTTCTAGCTAATTTAAAATAGTAGCAAAAACGTGTTAAAAAATGATCTCTCATACGTGTGTGTGTGTGTGAAGAATGAGATGTGCACGCGATAAAGATATTGTGGATGACCTCTCCCGGAGTAACGGTGTATCAATTGCTGCTTGTACGCTTTCTTGTTGTTCTGAGCAAGAAGAGGTCAATCTCTGCCCAGAAAGAAGAGGCCATGAGAACTTGGATTCATGCAAGAAAGTAGATAAATTTAAGCAAATGCCCAACAACTCTTTTCTTTTAAAGTACAGCGCAGCTTGGACGGTGCAGAGCATTACTGTGAACAACTTTCTGGGTCGCTACGCTTAAGCAAGCAAGCGCATATAGACACACAATTTGGTGTTTTAAGATGTTTTTATGCTTCTGTGTAGTTGAAAAAAATATATTTTTAATTTAATTTATATTTTTTTTATTGATTTGGTGTTTCCTGAGTTAAAGAGTTGGTTTATTAGGGTAATATGAGGATTGTTTTTAGGTGTTTTAAGTGAAACTCTTGCCCAAATTTTTGGCCACCTCTTCGATGCTGAAAACTTGGCATGCAGACAACGTATTTTTTGTTTTTGTTGAGGATGCTTCATCTAAAAAAAAATTATTATTTGCCCAATTTGAGAAAAAAAAAAAAAAAAAACTCTAGACCTACTCTCCTAGCTTTGTTTATGATTTTCCAACAATTTCAATTTAATTTTTTTAAGAATTAATCAAGTTAAAATATATTAAATTATTAAATTAATTAAGGATATATTTTAGGTTTTATTTTATTAAATGCCATTCAAATTTTACTTTATTTTCAAATAAGATTATAGAATATTTTTTTTTACCATTAACAAGTATTCTTTTTTAGAAGCTCATTATAACCATTTTTTTTTAATTATATTTGATTATTTTATTTTGATCATTTTTTTTATATATAATTAAATAAAAATTAATTTCATAAAAATAAAGTTATAGCATCATCTTTGTATTTTAGAAAAACAATGTTTTTTTAGAAATTAATGAGCTCCCACAACTCATGATCAACGATCTTTATATACATCTGATTCTCAACTCCACAACTTAGTTTGTGGTTAGCGTTAAGGATTTTTTTAGCATTTATTGTCTCATTTTAACCTCCATGGATCGTGTTTCATGAAAAAAAAATGGCCTACTTGCAAGAAAAGGCAGGCACTCTCGTGTTTTGGCTCCACCAATCTATTCTATTAAACATATGCATCTATTTTATTAAACATTAGTATGTTTGGATAATCTTTTTTATGTTAAAAAAATTGCTGCTTGTCAATTATTTACATAATCAAAAATCAATTTAAAAAAAATAATAATAAATTAAATATTTTTTTATTAAAAAAAAACAAACATTAACGTTTTAAATTGATTATGATCAAATTGGGTTAGTTTGCTCAAATTATGACCTAAGTGTAAGGTATTGTGCTTTGGAGAGAAATCAGTCTATTATTCGATTAAAGAAAGTGGCTTTAAATAGCCTTTACAAAGCAACAGAAATGGAAGATTTTGTGCAATTAACATCCTGACAACTAGGAATTTATTGCAACTAACACCCTAACAATTAGGGATCTTATTTTAACAAGTCAATTCAACTGAAACTAAAAATAACTTATCATTCCCTCTCTTAAACTAAATGCTTTTAAGTATTTAGTTTATCTGAAACCTCACATACTCCCAGCATCTGTCGCAATTTCTGAAACTGATCTAACTTCAGTGGTTTAGTCATCACATCAGCTACTTGTTCCTTTGTGCCACAGAATTCCAGCTCAATAACACCATCTTTAACCAAGTCCCGTAGAAAGTGGAACCTCACATCTATGTGCTTGCTTTTACCATGCATGACCGGATTTTTTGAAATTTTAATGGCAGAGCTGCTGTCACTCATGATTACAGTGCTTCCTTCCTGCTGATAGCCAATTTTCTCTAGTATCCTTCTCATCCATATAGTCTGACATGCGCAATTTGCAGCTGCCACAAACTCAGCCTCAGTGGTTGATAACGTGACCAATGGTTGCTTCCTTGATATGACCATGCAACAGCTCCTGAGTTCATCAAAAACACATATCCAGAGGTGCTTTTTCTATCCTCAATATCTCCTGCATAATCACTATCAGTGAATGCAAAGAGTTTTTCAGCTTCTCCCCTCTTGTAGAATATCCCATAATTCACTGTCCCTTTTAGATATCTCAGTGTTCTCTTGGCTGCTTGCAGGTGTAGTTCAGTAGGCTTAGACATGTAACGACTAATTAAGCTTACACTGAACATAATATCAGGTCTGGTTGTGGTGAGGTACATAAGGCTGCCAACTATCTGCTTGAAATAAGTTTCATTGATTCTGACTCCTCCTTCATCACTATGCAATTTTGAACCTGGTACAATTGGACTACCCACAGCATTGCTATTTTCCATGCTGAATCGTTTTAGAACATCTATTGCATATTTCTTTTGGTAAATATATATGCCATCAACATTTTGCAAGACTTCTATACCAAGAAAAAATCTCATACCTCCCAAATCGGACATATCAAATTCCCTTAACATGGACTCTTTAAATCTACTCATCATAATATCATCATTACCAGTATATATCAAGTCATCCACATAAATACTTACAATGAGAATCGTACCTTTACTGCTGGTTTTAACAAACAATGTTTGTTCACTGTGACATCTCTGAAATCCTTCACTTACAAAGTGTGCTTCAATTCTACTAAACCAAGCTCTTGGAGCTTGTTTTAGTCCATATAAGGCCTTCTGCAATTTATACACTTTGTGCTCATTCCCTTTCTGCTCATACCCCTTTGGCTGCTCTACATAGACATCCTCACTTAATGTTCCATGAAGAAAGGCAGATTTTACGTCTAGTTGGAAAATCTTCCATCCTCGCTGGGCTGCCAAAGCAATGATCATGCGAACTGTGTCCATTCTAGCTACGGGAGCAAAAACCTCAGTATAATCCACTCCTTGTTGCTGGGAATAGCCCTTAGCTACCAGCCTTGCTTTGTATTTGTCTACCCCTCCAAATTCATTGAATTTGGTCTTATAGATCCATTTAACCCCAATCATCTTGGCACCTGCGGGCAGCTCAGTTAGCTTCCATGTTTCATTCCTCTCGATTGACTCCATCTCAGCATCCATTGCCAGCCGCCATTTAGGACTTAGTTGAGCTTCTTCAAAACTGGTTGGATCTGCACATACAACTTGAGCCAAATTAGCTTCAAAGTCCTCATCAGAGAAGGCCTCTCCAGTGACATAGTCATTCAAGTATGATGGGGTTCGATGAGGTCTTATTCCTTCACTGCCATTTGTTTCTGTTGTTGACCTCTCATTGCCAGTACTGTCTGCTCCATTAGCTGCTGTTGACCCCTCATTTCCAGCTGTTGACCCCTCATTTCCAGTGTTGTCTGCTTCATTAGCAGCATCACTAACATCAGCATTATCTCCTATGCCATTATTTTCAGCATCTTCACCTGTATTAGCATCATCTCCAGAATCAGTATTTCCAGTATCATCTTCAAATACAGCATCATCACCCCATTCCAGATTCATCAAAACCTGTTCTTCAACACTTTTATCCCATTCCCATTGTTTTTCTTCTTCAAAAATAACATCTCGACTGACTACAATCCTTTTTGAGATAGGATCATATAGTCGATATGCTTTAGATTCATCACTAACCCCCAAGAGAATACAAGGAAGACTTTTATCAGTCAACTTAGTTCTTCTAGCATCAGGAATATGGGCATATGATAGACACCCGAACACTCTAAAGTGTTCCACAACAGGTTTTACTCCACACCATGCTTCCTGTGGGGTAATGTCTTTTACAGCCAAAGTGGGACTCCTATTCAATACATATATTGCCCAGTTTACAGCCTCGGGCCAAAAATTCTTTGGGATTTTCTTTTCAGACAGCATGCTTCTTACTAAATTCATTACTGTTCTATTTTTCCGTTCTGCGACTCCATTTTGTTGTGGAGTGTATGCTGCAGTTAACTGTCTCTTAATACCATGTTGTTTGCAAAAATCATCAAACTCTTGTCCATTAAATTCCCCCCTCTATCAGTACGCAAACATTTAATGGACAAACCAGTTTCATTCTCAACATGTTTCTTAAAGCATTTAAACATGTTCAAAGCTGCAGACTTCTCACTCAAAAAATATATCCATGCTTTTCTACTGAAATCATCAATAAAACACAATGAATACCTCTTCTTGCTGTTAGAGATTGGAGAAATTGGACCACAAATGTCCGCATGTATCAGCTGCAATCGTTGTGTGGCTCTCCATGTGCTTCTCCTCGAAATTGGCCTTCTGTGTTGTTTCCCCAGAATGCAGGCAGTACATGTCACGGTTGATGCAGGTAGTTGTGGAAGACCATGGATCATGTTTTTAGCTTGTAGTAATTTTAAGCCTTTATGGCTTAAATGCCTATACCTGCAGTGCCAAAGATGAGCTATGTCTGAAGTTGTTGTCTGAAAACATGTAATCTTCTCCTTCGTGTGCTGAGTATTTGCCAGCAATAAGAACATCCGGTTTGCTGTCATCTCAGACTGTATCACAAGGCCTTTCTGTGGATGATATATATGACATTTTCCTGTCTTGAACAGAATCTCAAAACCTCGCTCTTGTAATTGCCCAATACTTAGGAGACTGTTCTTCAGTTCTGGAACATAGAACACCTCAGTGATGACAAAGCTGTTTTCATTTAGAAGTAGTCTCACTCTTCCTTTCCCAAGAACAGACATCTTGGTATTGTTTCCCAACTTCACGGTCTCCCGAAATGACTCATCTATTTCACAGAATGCAGCCTTGTTTCCACTCATATGATTCGAACAGCCTGAATCAAGAAACCAAAGATGTCCTTGAGTTGCCTGGCTTATCTCAACAAATGACATTAAAAGCATTTCTTCGTGCTCATTCAACTGAGCATAATTGGCCTCCTTCTCCCAAGCTGGGCACTCATATTGAAAGTGCCCAAGCTGATGGCACTTGTAGCATTCAACGGTAGCTTTGTTCAAAGCTTGACGACCTCTCCCTCTGCCTCTGCCTCTATAATCACCTCTGCCTCGTCCTCGGCTTCCATATCTATCACCTACTGTCACTTTGAATGCCTGTTCCTCACCATGGCTTCTTGAAAATTTTTGTTCATGCACAGTGAGCGAACTTTGCAATTCATCAATGGTGAGAGTGTCAATATCCTTAGATTCTTCAATTGAAACAACTACATAGTTGAATTTTTCAATTAAAGTTCTAAGGATCTTTTCCACAATAATAGTATCCTTCATCTGTTCTCCATTACTCCTCATTTTGTTCACTATACTCAGGACACGAGCAAAATATTCAGTAATAGTTTCACTTACTTTCATTTCCAGAACTTCAAAATCTCTTCTTAAAGCTTGAAGAGTGGATCGTTTGACCCTTGCGCTGCCTTCAAACTTCTTTTTCATGGAATCCCAAATCTGTTTTGAGGTTCGCTTCTCCAGGATTTGTTCAAGGATTGTTCTGTCGATGGATTGGAACAAGTAATTCTTGACCTTGAGATCCTTCACCATCAAATCATCCAATTACTTGTGTTGTTCTTCAGATAACACCACGTTGGCCACTGGTTCTGGGTAACCAGTTTCAATCAAGCTCCAATACCCTTTGGACTTCAAAAGGTTTTCCATGAGCATGCTCCAATGGTCATAATGACCATCGAAACGTGGGATAGCTGGTTGTAAAAAACTCTTCTCTTCACTCATCTCGCTTTTTCTCTTTTCTCTCTGTGTTTGGATCTCTCAAGAGAAAACAACTGCTGTGTTTTCTTTTCTCACTCTGTGTTTGGATCACTCAAATGGTCTCTCTTTTCTCTCTGTGTCTGGATCTCTCAAGGAAGAACAACTGCTTGTGTTTTTCTTCTTTCGGCTAGGGCAAGCTCTGATACCAATTTGTAAGGTATTGTGCTTTGGAGAGAAATCAGTCTATTATTCGATTAAAGAAAGTGGCTTTAAATAGCCTTTACAAAGCAACAGAAATGGAAGATTTTGTGCAATTAACATCCTGACAACTAGGAATTTATTGCAACTAACACCCTAACAATTAGGGATCTTATTTTAACAAGTCAATTCAACTGAAACTAAAAATAACTTATCACTAAGTCATGGAGAGCTAATAAATTTTAATAACTTCACTTTTTAGAATCTAATTTTTATTTAATCATAAGATAGTAAAAATTAACATTCACAAGAAAAATAACAAACAAAATAAAATCATGGAGTAGAAATGTGTTTTTTTTTTCAAAACATGTCTAATTCATGTAATTTGTTTTTGTTTCGACAATAAAATGATTTTTTTTTCTATAGTATCATATTTCATTGATAAAATCAAGAAAAATATAATAATTTGAACTAAAAAGGAAAATGCATATATTTCTAGTAAAAAAAAACTAATTTTCTTATTTAAGTAATTGCTTTAAGCAAAAATTGATTATGATCAAGAAAACATATATCAATTAAAAATTATGAATCAATTATCTCTCTACAATTGTGTAAGAAAAAACAAAAAAAATACCAGAACAACAAATCTGAAAAACTTAAATAAAAATCTACAATTAATATTAATGAAAAAAGAGAAAATAAATATTTTTATTCTAATTTAATATTAATGAGAAAATTATTATAAAACTTATGCATATCATGTTAGTATATATTATCCAAGAAAAAACCAGTTATTTTTTTTATCAGCAAAAGGTTTCTTGAATGAAGGTTGCAACAATTAAAATAAAAGAATTTTCAATCATTTGAAATAAGAATACATTATGATCTCAAAGGTAAGCTTTAATAAAATAATATAAACTTCTTTAATCTAAACTTCATTCTCTTGTTAATGCATCTTTTTTGTATTCACTGTTTTTAAATAAAAATACATTATGATCTCAAAGGTAAGCTTTAATAAAATAATATGAAAAAAATATCTCAATATTTTTTTCATGATTAAAAACAAAAATAAAATAATATGATGAAATCATTTCAAAAATCTATCAAAACAATAAAAGAATATAAATTTTTTTCATTAAATATGCATGAGTAATTTTTTTATTTTTATTTTTGCATATTAGGTATATAATAATTAAAAAATAAATAGTTAAGTCACTATAAGATTTCATAGTTTTACCGACGAAACTATTCCGTCGATCTGTGATTTAGAGTTCATCGGTAATTTTTTTACTGACGACATCCTCGATGGAAACCGTCTGTCGGCTTTTCTTTCGTCGGTAATTTCTAATTCCATAGCTAAGTAGGTCGGTAAAAAAAAAAATTGCTGATGGTTTTACAGACAAAAATTGTGCGCCAAAAAAAAATTTCCCGCTTGAAATATACCGATGGATTGATTTCGTTGGTGATAGTGGCATATCTAATAAATATGTTTCAGCTCCCGGTAAAATGCTGACGGACTATATCCCTCGGTAACTTTGTTGGTGAGTGTGTGAAATATCGACATAATTTATCCATCTGTAAATTAATCGGTGATTGTGGCATTTGCACCAAGCTACTGTGAAAAGCCGGCGAAAACACTCCATTTGTAAATTCATCGATACAATTGGCATTTCCTGCTCTCTATCAAATGCCGACGGATGCAGTGAGTACCAGTGTGCGTTTAACAATATATTTCATTTAAATTAATCTTATTGTCCGTTTTGCATATGCAGCAAACAGAACGGAGCCGCCGGTGTGTGTTGTCACCGAGCCATGAATTGGCTGATTCCGGTTGCTAGCACTGGACTATGAGCGTCGTGTGAACCGCTCAGATGTCACGTTCTCAAGATATTACGGCCATATATCTGTCGGGATGTATATCGGTTTGAAATCCCTCTAAACCGCCACGTCGTTCCAGCCTTGGAGACCATTATCTCTCGCGGGGTTTTTTTTTTTTTTTTTTATGCTTCATACCAAAAATCACACAACCTACTTCCATAGCGAGAAATTAGATTTTGAAACATAAATTTTTTTCTAAAAAAAATCTTGTATTGTTTTTTATGTTACCTTTTTACCGCATGATTTTCCCACACCCTCCTCACAATAGTGTCATACGCACTGTCCCAATCGAATTTGTCCTGTGTGTAAATAAATAATTTTAAATAAAAATAATAATTTATTTACAATTATATTAATAATTTATTAGAAATAAGCTGGAAATTAGAAATTAACACCAACCTCAAATCTGTCAAACCATGCATCGATTTGAGGTATCCATTCAGGATGTCTGGATACTTGACTCCATTAAAATAATAGAATCTCCATTGATGATTTAAAAGCTGATGATATTACTCGGGCGGCGTCATTGTTTGTGAACCTGAAAATAAGTTAAATTAATGAAATATTGACTAGTTGTTCATAAATTATGTTATAATTAAAAAAAAATTAAAACCTTAACAAACTTACATTGAAAGGTCGTCCTTTCACTGTGCCTCGTATTTACGAGTGAATTGATTCCGTTGCGAAGGCACACCGTCTCTACGTTGTAAAACCGCGCTGGAAAAGGCAACATCGATTGACAGCGCAGGTGCCTCTTCTTGACAAGCACCTAAGGATATGTCATCCTAGCTGCTAGAAGAACTAGTTGCGACCATACGTGAGCGACGAACTGTGGATTTTGTTCTATGCATGTACACAATTTTATACGAATAATTATATAATTAAATTTGAATGTTAAAACAAATTCGGCAGCACCTCCCCTACACTAGAGACTACCCAAACTTTTCAAACCTGTAAATAATGACAATAGCCACAACCAATTGACCCCATTTATTCTAATCTTACATATAACATAACATCTATACAAATAACATCCATACTAATTACAAGTAAATTCAACAATAACAATTAAAATTCTACAAATTATTCAATTATTATGGAAATACAAACAATAAAATATATTAAAAAAATTCAAAAAAAAACTCTAGATGAAGAATTAAAATTAATGGAAATGATTAAACACAAATCATGCAATAATAGAGTAAAATTGAGAGAAAATAATTAAATTTATTCCAACATATTCAATTACTAATTACAATGTAAATTCAACATTAACAATTACGATTCAACAAATTATTCAATTAATATGGCAATACAAACAATAAAATATTGCCAATAAATTTGAAAACAAAACTCTAGACTAACAATTAAAATTAACGGAAATAATTAAACACAAATCATGCAATAATAGATTAAAAGTACTAATTATTTCAACATATTCAATTATAATTCTAAGGCAAATTCAACATTAACAATTACAATTCAACAAATTATTCAATTATTATGGCAATACAAACAATAAAATATATTTAATAAATTTTTTAAAAAAATTATAGACATTAGGAATGAAATATGCTTACCTTAATAATGTGTTTATTTCAATATTTTATCTATATTATAAAAATACACCAAAACAAAAAACATAACAAAAATAACAATAGCTAAAACAAAGAAAAAAAATCTTTAAAGTAAAATGAAGTAGAGGAAACACATATCTTTTAATTTGATGAAGATTCAAGCAGAAATTACAAGCAAAACAAACAAAAGTCATGAAGTAAATGAGAGGAAAATTTTTGAAAATGAAAGGGTATAATGGAGCAGATGAAAAAATAAATTGAATGGGCGATCGCTAGAATTTATAGAGCAGTTTTACCGATGGATTCACCGACGGGAAGTAAAAAAAATATTATTTTAAATTATTCTGTCGGTGATGTTTCGAAAATATGTCGGTAACTTTTGAATTTCTCACCATCATTTTTAATTACTCTCCATATTTTTCGTCATCCGTCGGTAATTCCATCGGCAAACTAACGCGATCAGAGATGCATTTAATGCCCTGCCCTTTCGAATTCGCACCGTCCGTCGGTGATTTTGTCGGTAATTTTGACCCAACGACAACATACCGATGGAATGGAATCTGTCTGCAACATTGTCGGTGATTATGGCATTTCAGTAATTTTTTTCAACTGTATGTGAAATGCCAACGAACGGTAGTCCGTCTGCAAAGTTGTTGGTGATTGTGACATTTCTAGTAAATATTTTCCAACTCTCTATGAAATACCATGAGTCTGTCGGTATTGACGTCGGTGATAGTGCATTGTACAAGAAAGATGATGTTTGTATTGCCTATTTACCTTCCTGCAAACACTTAAATGATAAATTATTCATCGCACAAAACAATAACAAAAACGCTTAAACAATACAAACTTATAAAATAAATATTTTGCTTTACAAAATATATCATCCATAATATATATTATATGAAAAAAAATATTTTACATATGGCTTCTTTCTGATAGTTAGTCAGAATTTTCTTCTTCTTCATCGTCAATTGAATAGTCGTCACCTTCATCACAATCTTCAATATGGATATCATCATCTTCATCGATATTTGCTTGTCCGGTAGAGCTCAAAATAATATTTAACTTCTCTTCGTCAACATCAATAAAATTATCATCAAAAACATAAAAATTTGAATTTTTTTCTAAGTCAATCAAAGGAGCAACTCTCGATATGGTTCAACCAACACTTATTGCGCAATTAAGATATTATCTGTTGTATTTCATCCAGGAATGAAACTGCTTTGAAGTGGACCAATAAGAGCATCTAGGTAAGGACACAGGCTGTTGAACGACACCTTTATTACATTGCAGAGGCTTCGTGGATGAAATTGCTTAAAGTTTGGAGGCCTTTCTTCCTTGGGGATCCAAGACTACAAGTGTTTCTGTGATCCTACAGCTGAAATTGCCTTTCTCAAACGCCATGTGAACAAGCCTCCATACGTCATCTCCCATCGGCCATCACATCCCAATAAATCTTGAAGAAGGAAGGTTGGAAGCCACATCCATACCCGGAGATTTAAGAGAATCCATACTCAATAAAGCTACATAAACCTCATCTTTGGTCACTGGTTTCAATAAATCAGCAACACCCCTCTGCGACAGCTTTGGAACATCAACTCCATCCATGGCAGAAATATCAACTGGATATGTCCAGCAAAACAGGTTTTTGTAAGAGTTAACAGCTTCCTTCTGCAGTTTTGCATCATCTGTACACAAATGTAGTTTCTTCCTCTTCTTCTTCTTCTTCTAATGTTCGTGAAAGAGTGAAAATACGTAGTATTTCTATCACCATTGCGCACCCACTTCTCCCTTGATTTTTGGAACCATATTAATTCTTCTGGCAGCAGGATTTCATTGTATTCTTTTCGTAAATCAAGATCTAGCCTAATGAGGCCATCATCTGTGTTCCTCACGAATATTACTAGCCCCACGGATATTCCAAGAGAGGATCGATATATCCTTAAATAGATTCATCATAAGGTAAGCCAAAATTAACAAGAACCAACCCAGCCTCCTTGTCGGTCACGACACACCATCCATCTGCATTGGCAAAGTATCTCCCAGCTCACTCAGCCTTGCTGAGCCTTCAATTCTACGAGACACATATGATCCCTTATCACAAGTCCCTAATTGATTGATGATATTTATAATTGATAGTTCTTGAAAACCCTTCGAAGAAATTAAAATAGATAAAACAATAAATCTAAATTAATAATCTTTATATTTAAATATTATAGTATCGCAATTTCTTCTCCTATCAAAATTATGCATTATTATAATACATTTGAATTGCTTTTTTTAGAGTCCACTGGTTTTATATATATAAAACACAAATAGAAAAGATGGATGATGTGGATAAAATCTTATTTTAATGAATAATAATTTTAATATGATAGAAGTAATTTAAGGCTAACATGATTTTTTGATCAAATAAAAATTAAATAAATATAATTTTAAAAATAGAAGGTTAAATTAACATAATATAACTTCATTTTGCATTTACAAACCCAAAATTACCCTTCTTTTGTAGGGCACCCCTATCAGGATCAACCCATATAAAACACTCCTTAGCTACAAGGTCCCCAACTTTGCCTGCACTTAAAATTGCCGAAAACGGCATGTCCATTAACCAAAACGTGAAATTGAGGATCGTCCAAGTCCGGGAAGGAAGAGAAAAAGGGGTGGGCATACATGAAGCCTTACCATATGGGTTGGAGACAGAGTCAACAGACAAGCCGCAATCCAGAGGTGATTTTTTCGTTTCTCACTACAGAAGTTTTTGTCGCTTGCTCAACTACCCATATGCGCGTGTTCACTTGCACGGTGGTATCTACGCGCGCAGGCTCAGCAACTAATGGTGTTCTAGAATCTAGTTTGTTAAATAAATATTTTTATTTCAGTTGTTCTAGTTTGAGAAGGAAAAAAAAACTCTATAAAAAATGCACATTAATATTATTTAAATAAATTAAAAAATATTAATTTAATATTTTTTCAATGTAAACACATTTTTAAATAGTATTAAAAAAAACTACTGTTTTTCCAAACCGGTTTTAAATTATGAGGTTCCCTACTTTCATAAATAATTATGAAAATTGACTATCAAAGCATTTATTTTTATGGTTGAATTTATTATTTTAAATGTTTTTCAAACTGTTTTTTCAAACAGGTCAATTAATGTTTTTCTAAATGTTTTTTTAATGATTTTAATGTACTTATGTTGAAAACAAAAAAAATCTAAATAAAACATAATTTTAATATATTTTTAATTAAAAAAATAGTATTACAAAAAATCATATATCGCCATTACCAAACAAATACAAAATCAAATTATAATGGTACATTAAAATGACATCTAAAATCCCACAAGTATTTTATCTTTCAAAAATGAACACAACAAAATATACAACAATGTTGAGTTTAGAATCCAAGCCATACCAACAAAACAAAAATTACCCTTATATGAATAAAAAGTTGTTATATAGTTATATTTTTAAAATTATTAAAAGGTTGGGAAAAAAAAGAACTTATATCAAGAATTAAATGGCAACCCCATTATAGAATTAAGCATCAAGCCGTGTATAATTTGAGCTTGAAATTTATACCCACATTCATGAGATCATCTCTTATTTATTTTACAAGAAAAGAAGGATATTTTTAAAATAATTTTTTTACTGATTAATTAACTAAGAAGAAAAAAGTGTCCCATTGACTGTTTATTACAAAAAAAAAAATAGAGAAGAAAAGGAGCATATTTATATATAAAAAAATTACTCAGATCATCATGTCATTTATTTTAAGAACTATAAAAAAAAAAAAAACAGCATCGATGGAGGGAAGGAAAACTCATGGAAACAAGTGTCCTTCCATGCTAAAAATATATAAAAGTAAAAGTAAGAGTAAAGAAAGAGGGTATCGCGTGTGGCACGCTATCCAGGGCATTGATGGGTCAATCAAACCAAATTTTAAGTTTGAGAAAACTGGCGCCATGTAATTTGTCTTACTGGTGGAATCGAATGGAATTGGTCAACGTCAACTCAGCGTTACAAGCTATAATGGTAGACCCGCCATGCCAGCACAAGCTAAAGCTCACATGATATTTTACTAAATTTTTATTTTATTTTATTATTAAATATTATTAATTTTTCTTATTTTTTCTCTTAAATCTTGCTGTGGCCTTTCAACAGTAAGATTTTTTGTGATTTTTTTTCTATATTTTATGTAATGCAAAGTTCTTGTCCGACACTATATATTGCTAGCACTCAAATTCACGAGAAATGAGTTTATATTCTGCAAACGCAGTTTTAGTGGAGGGAATAATTAACAATAAGGGCACAGCCCACAAGTGAACAGGAAGTCAATTACTCTCCAGGGACAAAATATGGTGGTTGAATTGAGATGGTCGGGACGATGAGTCTGCTCGACCATCCTCTAACTTCCTCTAGCAATCTTGCCTAGAAGTACAGGTTTCAAACATTTGTTAATTTATACAGCAAATACCCTTTTTTTTAACTGCTCAAGACGACCTCCGTTAAAAAAAAATGGCAAGAAAAAGAATATATAAACCCAACTAAAGAAATATCTAGAGTTCTTAGAAAAACGAGCCCATAATATTACCGCCTATTGGTTACTGGGGCGAGGAGGTTGGGTTAATTAACGACAGCAACATGCATGTGATTGCACCCCTTCTCCTGGCTTGAATTCAAAATCATGGTATGCATGCATTGACTCAATCAAAGGAAAATCCAAGGAGATGGGTCAAACAAGTAAATTTAGAGGGCATTATTCTCAACGATTATATTAAACATTTGCTATATAATATGTAATCAGAACTGGACGCTGATGACTTATTCAAAGTCAAGCTCAGAATAATAAGACTTGGCAACATGGGATTGCAAATCATTCATATGACAATCCTCCGATCCTTTTCTTTTCCCTTCACCACTCTGTATACATAGAACCATTGCCAGCTCTGCTGTCATGGCGCCCCCGATCTCTAGCCAGCTGCACTTCGTGTTGATCCCACTCATGGCACAAGGGCACATGATCCCTATGATAGACATGGCCAGGCTCATTTCAGAGCGAGGTGTGACTGTAAGCTTGGTCACCACGCCTCACAATGCATCAAGATTTGAGGCAATCATTGACAGAGCGAGAGAATCTGGGCTCCCTATTCGTCTTGTACAGATACGGTTTCCATGCGAGGAAGTTGGGCTCCCTATCGGCCTCGAGAATCTTGACACCTTACCTTCAAGAGACCTGCTGAAGAAATTCTATGTTGCAGTCGCTAGGCTGCAACAGCCATTAGAACTCCTTCTTGAACATGCGAAGCCTCCTCCAAGCTGCATAATATCAGACAAGTGCTTATCCTGGACATCCAAAACCGCTCAACGTTTCAACATCCCCCGGATTGTTTTTCACGGGATGTGCTGCTTTTCTCTGTTGAGTTCTCATAATATCAGGCTTCACAAAGCTCACCTTTCAGTTACTTCAGATTCAGAACCTTTTGTTGTTCCAGGGATGCCACAAAGTTTTGAGGTAACAAGGGCTCAGCTACCGGGAGCATTTGTCAGCTTACCTGACTTGGACGACGTCCGCAACGAGATGCAAGAGGCTGAATCTACAGCTTATGGGGTTGTGGTTAATAGTTTTGACGAGTTGGAGCATGGTTGCGCTGAGGAGTACACGAAGGCTCTAAAGAAGAAGGTATGGTGCATTGGACCAGTTTCTTTATGTAACAAGAATCACTTAGATAAGTTTGAGAGAGGCGACAAGGCTTCAATTGACGAGAAACAATGCTTGGAGTGGCTTGACTCTATGAAGCCAGGCTCGGTTATTTACGCTTGCCTCGGTAGCCTATGTCGCCTAGTGCCATCGCAGTTAATAGAACTAGGTTTGGGTTTGGAAGCATCTAAACAACCATTTATCTGGGTTGTGAAAACTGGAGAGAAGGGTTCTGAATTAGAGGAATGGTTCGTGAAGGAGAAATTTGAAGAAAGAATCAAAGGAAGGGGGCTTTTGATAAAAGGCTGGGCTCCGCAAGTCCTTATTTTGTCCCATAGAGCGATTGGAGGATTCTTAACTCATTGTGGTTGGAACTCTACAGTTGAAGGGATCTGCGCGGGGGTGCCAATGATAACATGGCCTCAATTTTCTGAGCAATTCCTTAATGAGAAGCTAATTGTTGAGATTTTAAGGATCGGCGTGCGAGTAGGCGTTGAGGTTCCAGTGAGATGGGGAGAAGAAGAGAAAGTTGGAGTGCTGGTGAAGAAAGATGAAGTCAAGAAGACAGTAATTACGTTGATGGATACAGGTGGAGAAGAAGGCAAGAAGAGGAGGAAGAGAGCAATTGAACTTGGAAAATCGGCAAATAAGGCTATGGAATTAGGTGGATCTTCCAACCTCAACTTGTCATTCTTAATCCAAGATATTACGAAGCAACAAACTCAAAATAAGGGTTAAATATGGTTGGAGATTGGACCTGAAGCTCTCGATCGCATTTTATATATACAAGTATTATGAGTGGATTTTCTTGTCTTGTGATGCAGATGATTGTGATTATAATTATAATATATGTTCGTCGTCAGGTTGCGAGCTAGGAGGTAATTTCTGGGTATTTGATGAGGTGTGTTAGGTTTTGACGATGCCTTTAACCTTGATTATAAAATTTCAAATTTTCTCTCCGGATGTCAATGGTCATTTGATTCAAATAATAAATCTCCATTTGTTCGGTCCTTAAATTCAACCTCATACTCGTGAAAAATGCATGCCCTCATCACGCAAGCTTAAAAATTAAATTTGATTTTCAAGAATTCCAATCTTTTTAGCTACTCATTTAAAATAATTGTTCTGAAATTCATTTCACTTCTTTTCTTTATCAAAGAAAGAAAAATAAACGCAAAATGAGATGAGAAATAATAACTAATGTAATTTAGCCATGGATAACTACTACATCTTGTGTATTAATTTATTTAAAGATTACAAAATACTCTTATTTATAAAAGGTTTCCCACGACAATAAATAAATGATGTTTATTTAATAATAACCTACCGCACCTTGTGAATTGCTCACAATAAATTGATTATAATAAACAAGTATCATAATAAATTGAGAATTATATCATGAACAACGTATTAGTTAGAAAACTCTTATGTTAGATTAAGAGTGAAAAATAGGTAAAAGTTTGCAAAATATTGATAGTCAATGCGAGCATAACAGAATAAGTTTACCACAAAATAATCAAGGCCAATCTGAATAAGTTCAATACCCAATCTATGGAAAACTTGAAACAAATATTGCCTAGACAATCTATGAACTTGAGATAATATTCTCTTAATTATTTTTTTACTTATTGGAGTATCTATTCATATATTTACCATTTGAGATAAATGTTGAAGCCCTTATCCAATACATATAGATGTATTCATTCTAAAGGTTAGAAATTACACATGCGTCCTAATTAAATTTCTAATATATTGTTTTTTAAAATTTTAAAAATTCATTTAACACTACACCATTAAACAATTTTACTGATGGATTAATTATGTCGGTATAAGACATAATTCGTCGAAAAATTTTTATCGACAACATCGCCAACAAATCCGTCTGTCAAAATATTAATCATCAGTAATTTTCATTTTTGTCACTACTTTTGTCAGGAAAAAAATCATCGACGGCCAGTCCGTCGGTTATTGTGGCAAGGACAGTAAATATTTCAGAACTCTTTGTAAAATACCGATGGATACAATCTGTCGGTATTGTCAACGGTAAATCATCGACGGAATAACGTTGTCGGTGATTATGGCAAGGGCAATAAAGTTTTTTCAACTCTCTATCTAATACTGATGGACCTGTTTCGTCTGTAAGACGGTCGGTATTGATTGAAAAATATTTTTAAAAAAATATTTAGAATAAATAAATTTTTTTAAAAATATTATATTGATTAATAGTAAAAAAAAAACTAATTAACCAAATAAAATTGTATTAAAAATTAAAAATATAAAAATAATGTTAAATAATATTCATTACAAATTTAATGTGTTTCAAAAACAAAATTAAACTAGAATAATGGCAGAGGAGAAGGAGGAGGAGGCTGGTTGTTACCGGGACTGTACGACCATGCATCAATATTAGGTCTTCACTCAGGATGTCTGGAAACCTAACTTTATTGAAATAATGAAATCTCCATCGACGATTTAAACGCTAATGTTATTGTCTGCGCAGCCTCAATGTTTGCGAACCTGAAATTAAATTAAATTAATAAAATATGAATTAGCTGTTCATAAATTATGTTATATATATATATATATATATATATATATATATATATATATATATTAAAACCTAAACAAATTGACATTGAAAGGTCATCTTTTCAATGTGCCTGATACTTGTGGATGAATTGACCCCATTGTGAAGGCATACCGCCTCTGTACTGTGAAACCACGCTAGAAGAGGTAGCATCACAAGTTGGCGCAGGTGACTCTTCTTGATCAGCATCTAAGGATAAGTCATCATCACTGCTAGAAGAACTAGCTGCAATCGTCTGCTGACGACGTGCTGTTGATTTCATTCTATACATATATACAAATTTATACGAATAATTACATAATTAAATTTGATTGTTTTAAAAAAAAATCAACAGCACCTCTCCTATATTGGAGACTACCCTCAGTTTTAAAACCTGCAAATATTTACAATAACCAAAAACCAATTGACTCCATTGGAAAATCTTATATACAAACCTAACATCTATAGAAATTTAACTTCTATGTATTTTCAACTAACATCTATAGAAATACATAAATGACAATTAAAATTAATGGAAATAAATAATAAAAAAACGTAACAAGAAATAATAGAATAAAATTAAGATAAAATAATTAAATTTAATTCTTCATTTCCAATTACCATTTCCAAGGTAAATTCAACAATAACAATTAAAATTCAATGAAATTTTTAGATAATTATTATAATACAAAAAATAAAATAATTAAATTTTCATTCTACACAAATTTATACGAATAATTACATAATTAAATTTAATTATTTAAAAAAATTCGTCAACATCTCCCTTATATAAGAGACTACCCATAGTTTTCATTCCTACAAATATTGATAATATCCACAAGCCAATTGACTCCATTGCAAAATCCTGTATACAACCTAACATCTATAGAAATTGAACATCTATATATTTTCAACTAACATCTATACAAATTCATAAGTAACAATTAAAATTAATCAAAATAATAAAAAAAACATAACAAGCAATAATATAATAAAATTAAGATAAAATAATTAAATTTAATTCTATATTTCAATTAATATTTTTAAGGTAAATTCAACAATAACAATTCAAATTTAACAAAAATTTTAATTATTATGGCAATACAAACAATAAAATAAATTGAACAAATAAAAATAAAAAACTAAAGACTTTAGGAATGAAAATTGTTTACTTTAATTGTGTGTTGATATCAAGATTTTATCTACGAACAATATACAAAACAAAAAAAAACAACAAAAATAATCATAACTAAAATAAAAAAATAAAAAGATAAAGAAAGGAGAATACATACTTTTTAATATGTTGAAAACTACAATCAAAATAATAAAAATTCGCACCAATTCTTGCAAAAACAAAACACAAACGGAGATGAGAGGAGAAGATGAAATGAGGAACAGAGAAAAAATGAACCACGGAGGGGGGGCTAGGTTTTATACTACAATTTTACTGACGGCTTTACCGATGGACATTAGAATAATAATTTAAAGGCAGTGGCATTAAATTTCCATCGGTAATTTTCGTCGGTATATTTTGAATTTCACACTAAAATTTTAAAAATCCCTTCAGAATTTTCAAAGCCCGTCAGCACGTCCATCAGTATAGAGGTGTCAAAGCACGTGTATTGGAATTTGCAACGTTTGTCAGTGATGTCGTTGGTATCCGTACTGACCGACCTAGCACTCTGACAGCGCACGCATTGGAATTTGCAGCGTCCGTCGAAAACAGCTTCAGTGGTTGTGACATGGGCAATAAATATTTTTCAACTCTCTGTTGAATACCAACGGTCACAAATCGTCGATATGGTTGTCGGTAATTGTGACAAATACAGTAAATACTTTGCAACTCTTGGTAAAATACCGATAGATGGTTTCCATCAGTATTGACGTTGGTATTTGTGGCAAATGCAGTAAATATTTTGCAACTCTTGGTAAAATACCGACGGACGGTTTCCATTAGTATTTGTGTCATACTTTTACATATTTTGTTTGTATTGCCTATTTATCCTCCAACGCAAATGCTTAAATTACAAACTTACTACACAACACATTAACAACAACAAATAGTTATAAAATATTTCATGTTCCAAAATATCATCCATAATATTATATTATAAAAAAAGGCTTTACACTTTCGTGTTCTAATCATATTTAGTCAGAATTTTCATATTCGTCGTCAATTGAATTGTTATCAGCTCCATTACACTCTTCAATGTGGTTATCATCATCTTTATCGGCATTTGCTAGTCCACTAAAGCTCAAAACAACATTCAACTCCTCTACGTCAATATCAACAAGACTATCATCAAAAATTCAAATTTTCTTTTAAGTTAATCAAAAGAGCAAGGTAGTAAATCATGCAGAAGTTAAGACACATGTTAATTTTTTGGTATCCTAAATCGAGGGGTTTCATCATGGACTTAGCAGCATAGAAGTTCTCTTTAAGCTTGTTCCCTTCAGGTAAAAGGCTTCTCACTTATTTTATAATTTTATCATAACTGGCCTCACTCAACCCGTAATCTAACTTGATGGTGAACACATGTGTTATGGCCGACAATTTACTGTGATTCGTGCACCCATCCTATAATGGTTCGTCAGAATCTTTCAACAGATCAAAAAACCTTGCTACATTTGCATTAGGTTCTTCTTCTATGATTGGACGTTGACTGATATTACCTTGATTCATTCTCATTGCATCCATAAACATATTCCTGTAAGGAGTGTTGTCATTTGCCGCTTCATGCACGTTTCGATCTTCAACTCCCTCTTTCTAATGACAGCCGACCCTCCCCTCTTCTATTCTTGTTCAATTTTTCTTGTTAATCCATTGCCCACTAGTGTTTATTCTACCTATAATCCTTAATCTTAGATGGGTTCTTGAAATTTTGGTATTTCTCTCTTGATTTGCAAAAATGAATACAAAAACTTTCTCTTTTCTTTCCTTACGATTACTGCAATTTTTTTATGATAAGAGGAGTATTTATGCTCTATAATTATTCTTGTTTGCATTTAAACCCCATTTTCTTTAAGTGTATCATTTTTGCCCCCACACTTTTTTTTCTTCTTATAATTAAGTTATATCTATTTTCTTTTCTTATAATTTCACCCCACAACTTTTAGTTTAGTTTATTTTTTTTAATTTAATCTAGTCTTGATTTTTTTTTCTCGGGGTTTACAATAAAACATGCTAATGTGTAAAAACAATAAGCCAAATGTTAAATTTTAAATACATCAAATCAAATAAACCACATAAAACACACAAAAGCCTAGTCCAAAACTGGAAAAAAAAAATTGCCTAATAGAGTCACCATTCTATTGCATGTGGGCGCACGACGTAGCAGGACATCAGGATTAAGGAGTTGCCACCTAGTTGTTTGGTTTAGAATCACTAGGAGATCCAAGTGTTTTGGTTTTATCAGAAATTCCTAAGGTAAGGGACTGATTATGATTAAGGAAGGTATTAGCTCCCTTAGCACACCTTACCTAAGGTAAAATGCATTGTGTGGTGTAGATATGTT